>JAIWWG010000002.1:600000-992932 GCA_025435555.1 Chytriomyces cf. hyalinus JEL632 | reverse complement strand
TAACGTTTTCAGTTTTTTTAATCAAGTTACACAGTAACACAAGTGGGTTGAAAGATAGCAAAAATCACTCAAAAAAAGTTCAAGAACTCCAAAGAATCAGAAGTAAAGTGCGGAAATGTTAAGAAAACAGATGATCGGTAAAGGTAATAAGATATGTATGGTCAGTTCGGGCTTGACGGTTGATTATCCAGGCTCCGGGTTTTGCCGTGGTCGCCCAAGCGGGGCTCCCCCGGGTTGAGGTATGCGATTTCGCGGTCTTCGAGGCGGCAGTGGTCGTGCGGGTGCATCTGGCTCGGCCCAGTAGCCATTGGCTTGCTGTTGGAGGTGGCGACATTCGGTGTAGATGAGAGCTACGGCAGAAGAGACTTCGGTGTACGTGTCGATTTCGGAGGGCGGTGTATTCCGGACTTCATTCAGGATCGTATCAAGCCAGGTCATTCGGCCGGCAGGAGGTGCAAGCGTGTCCCAGTTGATGCGCAGGAGAGCAGTGGCACCAGAACAGTCAGCAGCATGGGATCGGGTCAGTACGTCGTTGCACTTGAGGCACGGTTCGTGTCGGGTGACGGCACCAAGAGTCCAGCGAAGGATGTTGTTGCGTGTCTTGCGGTCAATTCCCTTGCAGGCAGTCAGATACGGCCGGACTGGGTCTTTGGTTTCGACTTGGATTGCGCCAGCAATGGTGTCCAGGTTGTTGTCCAGGTTGACGATGGATTCCTTGCGCAGCTTCTTGCGAGCATTGTCAGACAGCGCTTGTTTTGGCTTCGGAGGGTACCGGAACGGAACTTCAGCTGGAGGTGGGGGAACCAGTGGTTGCTGTCGAAAATCAATCCATTTAGCATCCACATGAGTCACAAGTGGGTTGGAGCGAGCAAGGCGGGGAAGACATTCCTGAAATGGTTTGTCAGCACCAAGCAGAGCGCCGCGCCAGAAACGAACAGCCGGGATAGAACGATCAGTTGAGTTATGCAATCGGGAGGACCACATGAGATTGAGCTCGGTAGCACGGTGTTTGAATGGTTCGACTTGCAGCAGCTTGTGGAGAGCGGCAGTGGACGTGTTGCGGGGTGTTGATGTGAGAGTCCGTAGTGCAAGACGTTGGACCGACTCGTACAACTTGAGCGTGGACGCGGATGGGAGCTTGAGAGCAATGCCATATTCAAGGACCGGCCGAATGAAACTCCTGTAGATAGTAACAGAAGCTGCAGGAGCCCAGCCCATTGCATTCATACCTACCGATGCCAGCGCCACAATGACACCACGCGCTTTTGAAGTTCGTTCCTTTGCCAGCAGAGCCCAGTTGATTCCGTGTTGGCCAAAAGGGATGCCGAGATACGGGGCACATTGCTGGGATGGAAGGTCCACGTTGTAGAGCTTGAGAGGTACATCACGTAGTGCTGGAACAGGACCGAGATAGATGCACTTGGATGGCGAGAACCGGATGCCGACAGTGTTGGACCATTCCTCACACGTTCGGAGCAGGACTGCGAGATCATGTTGATTTGCAGCTACCAAGGACGTATCGTCTGCAAACAGGAGGTTATTGAGATGGATACCGTTGATTCGAATTCGCGGGATTCCAGGAGCACGTAGCCGGAATTGAGAGACCATGGATGTGACAGTTGAACAAAATCGGGGACAGAGTAGCACCCTGCAAAAGACCTCGTTCGTTGTCAATCGGATCACTAATCACGCCAGCCACCACCAGACAGCACGAGTTGTGATCGAAAAGATCCTGGAGCCGTGCAAGCATGAATTCGTCCAGGCCGAAGACTTGTGTGAGCATTTGCCAAAGAACCCTTCGATCGACTTCGTCATATGCCGCTTTGATGTCCAGCAGGATAGTCGAAGCATGTTCATTGGTGTTCAGGGTTTCGTGGAGAACCATGGCTTGATCGAGCGAGGACCGACCGGGTCTGAAGCCACCTTGAAAGTCATCGAGTTGTTGCATTACGGGTCCAAGTTCAGGAACAAGCAGCCGCTCGTAGAGTCGTCGTATCGTACTTGTCAGTGCAATAGGTCGGTAGTTTGCAATGTCCTGATCAGATCCCTTCTTCTTGAAGACTGGCACAATGAGCGCCTTCCTCCAGTCAGATGGAATAGTTGCAGCAGCATGGACCATGGGCAGGAAAACACTGAGAACGTCAGCCATGAGATCGCCACCGGCTTTGATGAGTTCAGCAGGAATTCCATCGGATCCAGTAGCCTTTCCGAGTGGGAGTCCAGCAATCGCAGACATGATCGCATCCGGGTTGAAGACTTCCTGAGTTGGACGCGACTGGATTTCCTCAAGCGCAGGGGGTCCAGGTTGGGGATGTCCAGTCGGAGGTGCTCCAAAGGTAGTTCGAAAATGGGCAGCGTGTTCATTGATTTTCGCCGGGTCCAGTTTGCAGACAGTGCGGTCTTTTCGCGACTTGGCTCCTTTTACCATGCGCATGAACGAGGACATGTTTTGTGGGACTGTGAGCTTATCGACAGCATCTTCGAAGAGCACGCGCTTGCGTGTGGTCAGATCCGCCCGGTAAGCACGCTGAGTGTTGGTCAGTTCGGAAGCAAGGCGTTTGATTTCGAGACGAGACAACTGGCCACGCTCGATTTCCTGTTGCACGTTCGCAAGTTCTTGCTGCACGTTGTCCCGACTTTGTTCAAGCTCATCAGTCCAAAACTCCGATGGCAGATGGTCAGAGACTTGGAGGACACCAATTGACTTTGACGCAGCATTTCGGACCCATGACAGGAAGTGTTCCCAGGCCTCGTTGATCAACTCTTGAGTTCTAGCACGGTTTGGTGTGTGAGTATTGTTCAAGAGCGAGAGAGCGAGAAGTACTTCCCGGGAGGGGAGCGCCTACTGCAGGTACCGCGGTGTGTGCATCGCACTGTGATGCACCCGCGATGTACCCCACAGCAGGGCTTTCAAAGCTCGTTCGCAGCAATTCCAGGCATAAGCACATGTCCTGCTGCGTAGATGGGTTGGGAGCATCGACAGAACGTGGATGGGAGTGGGATGGACCAGCGGACTGAGAAGGACTGTCAGACATGTGAGTGGTGGCTCTGGGGCAATCTGCAGTGTGGGTAACAGGATCAAGAGAAGCATGGGAAGTACTTCCCGGAGGGTTGGCGCCTACTGCAGGTGCCACGGTGTGTGCATCGCACTGTGATACACCCGCAACGTATCCCACAGCAGGGCTTTCCAAGCGTGTTCGCAGCAATTCCAGTTGATCCATGATCTCCTGCTGCGTGGACTCCAGCTCCTCAGCAAAACGCTGATGGTATTTGGCAGTTGTGAGGCGACGAACATTCCAGCGCGCAAAAGACTTGGGCTTGGTTTCGACATCCAGTGGCACAGAAAATGTCAGCGGCCGATGGTCCGAACCTCCAAGTGACTCGCCTTCATGAACTGTGAGGTTAGAGACTGGGAAGCTCGAGAGTACAACATCCGGAATCCCTCGACCACCACCAGCCCACGACGTCCATTTCCCAGACTCCGGGATTTGAAGCGCAAGTCCAGAGTTGAACAGTTCCTGCTGCATATACGTTCCACGTGTGTTTGTGAGTGAATCACCAGCATCCGTCATCCGTGCGTTCAGATCGCCAACCAAAAGACAACGCAACGTAAAGCCTTCAGATAACGTTTCCGCTTTTTGAAGCATGTCCCCGATTACCCGATTGTCAGCAGAGGGGGGGATGTAGGCAGTGATGAGGATAAGATCAGAGATGCGCATTGCGCAATAGAACCCCAAGGGATCTTCATAGATAACTCGGAATTGGGGGGAGAGAGTTGCAGTTGAGAACGCCAAAATGCCGCCAAAATTGCGCCGACCTCCCGCAATTGCCTCCGTGTTTGTACTTGTGATATTAAATAGTGTGTGGTCGAAAAGGAATGGAGGATGTTGGGGAGAGCCACGTTTCCACCATTAAAGAAAGGTCAACAGATTGCGCAGACTTGAATCTCAGGACTTCTTCGGCTTTGCCAGACAGCCCGTTGAGATTCGAAAATGCGATTTTGATCATTCTTGGTCGGCGGCGTCAGCCGCGGGACCAAGATCCAGATTGGACACAGACATGGCAACATCGTCTTGACTATCGACAAACTCAGTAGATTCCGGAACTGGGTCGAGAGTCACAAAATCAGTTAGCGACAGTGTGTCTGGGGCAGCAAATTTCGCAAACGCGCTACGGTGGGGGCGTGGGGGTGCAAGAAGGGAGTCGGATGGGGAGCCTCGGATGGTTTCAAACACTTTCTGCGTGGCTTCCTTGAGTTGCTGAGAGGCACCGGCAAGGATGGCAGCACGGAGATTGACAGTACGTGCGGCTTTGCACAAAAACGCGAGGCGCTTGGCAGCTTTTTCTGTCTGGGTGGAGTCAAGGCGATTTCCGTCAATGTCGGATATGAGTGGGTTGAAGGCTGCAAGGAGGACTTGTTGGCCACGCTCCCTAAGAACTCGCACCACTTCCAGAACAACATCAGTCGGACAATACAGCTCAATGATGGAGTTACCAATAGATGAGGTAAGAGCCACATTGTGGCGAACCCCCATCTGTCCCACAAACGCATCGATCAAATGTTTCCGGTCCCGGAAGGAACATCCGCGCAACTGACGACTGCTGTGGAGTTCAACACGGATCACTGCAAACTTTTTCGGTTCAGGGACAGCTTTCGCCATCTGTAATGCCTTCTTTTGACGCATGCGGTGTGTTTTTTCATCATACTGCTGCTGAGTTTGCGGCGCGCGTTGACGAGATTCGCAAGATGGTGGAGGGGCACGACGCGTTCCATTACGTGCAACAGTGGACCAGGCGGCTTCAACAACCTGTGTGGAAGTGTTTTCAACAGCAACGGGTACAGAAACAGTTGTTGTTGAGGCAGGGGCAGCACCTGGGACAATACGCCCTCCAGGTCCAGTGCGACCTCCACGACCGCTTTTTCGAGAGGTACGCACATGGGGCTGCACGTGGGTGGACTGGGCTCCATTGGGGTTGGTGCTGCGAGCGTGGGAGCAGTTGAAGCACTGATGGAAGCCAAGAGGGCTGTTGCTGTGCTCAATGGCTGCGCCACAGTTGGCTGACACTCATTTGCTGTGCCTGATGACTTACCCACACCAACTGAGCCCTGCTGCATCTGGGTGACCAGCTGGGCCAGCAGCGCAATCAGGGACTGCAGCTGCGTCTGAAGGGAAGCTGTAGCGGCCTCTGCTGCCTCTGCACGCTGCTGCCAGTTGACAGCTGTGGCAGGCACAGCAGGGGGTGGAAATGCATTCGAAATCACTGATGGCGACATTTCGGAGGCTGCAGCGGTGGTCTGCATGGCTGGCGCGGGTGCCATGAAGCTGAATTCGCTCTGTGGAAGGCCTGCGGAACCAGCTGGGGTGGTGAGATTGGTTGTTGAGGTTGTTGCTGTGCTTGCTGAGCCTGCTGAGCCTGCTGGTGGCTGATCCACAGAGCGGCCAGCGGTGGCTGCAGCAAATGAGAGGGTCTGTTGGATCAGACGACTCTGGGAAGCACTGGGTGTGGAAGTAGAGACTGCAGTGGCAGTGTCTGCTTCGGAGTTCTGGCGGCGGCGCTTTGCTGCTGTGCCTGTGGTGGAAGTGACTGGGACCAGCTTACCGAAAGCCTTCTCCCACTCTGCGTACAGGTCCGCAGAGGCCGACCCTCCTGCCTTCAGCGCTGCGTTGAGTCTGCAACGTTTGGTGCACGTGGTGCACTGCATTTGGATGGTGGAGAACCCAAACTGGTTCGGATTCCCTCCCACCCCAAGGCTCTTCAGAGAGGCCGACCCGCATCCCGCCACGGGACAGCGAGCCGTCCCCTTGAGGCGCTTTGCGATGTAACCCTAAACCCTAACCCTAACCCTAACCCTAACCCTAACCCTAACCCTAACCCTAACCCTAACCCTAACCCTAACCCTAACCCTAACCCTAACCCTAACCCTAACCCTAACCCTAACCCTAACCCTAACCCTAAGCCGGTGTAAATGCTCCAAGGGGTAGTCTGGGCATATTCTCACTTTTGTTTTTCATTGTTTCGATGGTAGATTGGAGGAACTGAATAAATGTATGCATAGTTGCATTGATGCAATCGAGCACATTGTGCAATTGAAATGCCAAAATATAGATCCATACCGAGTCAGAAACACGCGTCGAAATTTTCGTTTATGCAAGAGTGCCTTGTGAACAAGTCATAAAGAAAAGAACTCGCGCATCAGTTGATGTGATACACTTTGATATACTCAATCGCACCGCAATCACTCGCACCCGCTGACAGTTTTTTGACAAATGCGCGTCTGTCGTTCTCATCAAACCCAGAAAAGACAGCCTTGTGCGCCTCAGCAGTCTTTGCAAATTCCTTCATAAACCATTTGAAAGTCAATCGGACCATGGGTTCATGGCCCTCATAATATGTTTCCTCAGCCTCACTCTTCTTCAAAGACAACAGCTGGAATGGTCCGTTAGGCGCAATCAGGAACATGAACAATATCTGGGAGACGGAAATCTGCTTTTTTGTCCATTTGACGTCAACAAACCCTCCAAACATGTTCCCATTTTTGATTTTAATGAGTGTAAGTGTGATGCGTGTTCCATCGCATGCCTTGTGCAAGTCATTTTGAATGCTGTTAGCGCCTGGCGTTCCATGAAACAAGAGAACAGGATCTGTGGCAACATTGTGAGACTGTAAATAGACTGGAAGATACTGCTTGATTGCACGTATTATCTCCATAATGCTCTGATGCGAGGCTTTCCATTGGTTCCCTCCAGATCGCGTTGTCCCTTTCAGGTGGAATGCAAGCCTGTCCTGCGCATAGTTTGGAAGCAGAACTTTGAATGGTTCCAGCAAATTGGAGTTGGTCGCCGGAATTTTGATCAGCTCTACCACAGTCAGTAACAGCTCTATCAACTTGCTGGCCACTTCAATCGGAAAGTTTTCAGGAAGTTTCGACTCCAGCGAGAGGTCCCCTTGCACGTCTTGATAGGCTTTGCACCAGGCAATCAGGATTCTCCAGCGATGTAATGGTTCAAATCGCTCAAACAGGAGCAGTGTTTCAACTACGTTTTCGTTCATTTGCGCCAACTCCTCACGGCCGAATTCCAACGATACTGGCAGATTTTGCAATATTCTGCTGAGGGCATTGGCGAAGTGCTGGTAACATTTGAGCGCATAATTCGGCGACAGCTTGTTTTCGTTCACAATGCAATCAATGCATTTTTGCACAAGCTTAGGAAGAAGAAATTCATCCGCGTAGGTAATCACGCAGTAAATGTGCGACAACGGAACATCCACATCGCCCAAGTATATGAAATCCAGCACAACATTGGCTGTCTCCGTATCAACGTTTGGGTGGTTTAGGGTGAGTTTCGCTGATCTCCGCCTCTTCTAGGTGGTGTGGGCGGCCCATGTCGCATTTGATTCTTCAGTTACATCTTCGAGGGTTTCGTCCGTGTTTGTCTCTCTCCTGTGCACCCATTTTGCTGAGAGGGCCTTTTTGTAGTAATCGCTCGCGGCGGCAAGAATATTCGCATGGGTAGTCAACACAGCGCCCCCTTCGAAGACAAGATCCACGCCGGCGTGATCGGTATCTTTCCGTACCCGCTCAAGCAACGTGCGCAACGCTTTGTTTGGTGTTTCCATTGCCAGTGAAGCGAAACTGCTCGACAAGAAGCACCAGGATGACGGCAAATAGATTCGACAGAGTTGATGCGTGCGGGTTGATTTAATCTTCTCATCCAAATTGGACGCGCATCCATTCTCCATATTTAGGCAGTGGGGTCTCAGTCATAACCAGCTCTCTGGCGAAATTCCACATATTTTCATGCTATCCAATCTCTCCACGCTTCGACTGAACAACAGCAACCTCACTGGTCCCTTGCATCAAGATCTTTCAAGTTTATTTCAGTGAAGATTGTTTGACATCAGCCACAATCCTTTGACTGGTTCCTTGCAGTATGCCAGTTTCCCGCAAGGTTTGAGTTCCCTAAAACTGAGTCATAATGATATGGCCTGATAGATCTTGAATTCGACGCAACCATTCCTGCAGCCCCAACCGCGCAGATTACCAGGTTCACACTTTGAATAATTCCACCTGTATGATCATCCATCAAACCGCAGCCACGACTGAAAAACGCGTCGTTAAGAGTCTGGTCAGGTGACTTGGCCGCCGGTCAGTCTCGATCACTACTGGTTCATTCATGCCATCCCTGAGTCGATCGCAACATTTCTTCGCGTTACCAGCTAACTCATTTTATAATAAGCGGCGTCATATCGTGTTTGGAATGGTCTGAGCGTGGGCGCGGATCAACAGCTGCATTTGAGTGCTTACTGGAACACTTTGAAGAAAATGTAGCGAGAAGTTGAATGCTCGATACAGAGCACGCGAGAGCGATGATTCAAGTGCGTAAAACATGCGCTTTTAAATGTGCATAAAATGCACCAGGTCAAATTTAGGTTGGAGACAGTAGAAAAGACATTCATCCGCGACAGCTTGGATGCATTTACCACTCGTTAACCAGTGGTTCGTATAATTAGGTCCTCTCGTACCATGATCCTCGACAAGCGAATTGTATGAATTCGATCGGTAATATTCTTTTTTTGGTGCCTTATTCCACTTGAAACATTTCCATGAAATTCAACCAAAAAAAAGTGAGGCGACATGCATCCCCTCACCGTGTGCAAGCTCACCAGCTTGAAGACTCTGAATCTGAGTAACGCGCGTCTTTGCGACTCGATACCCGAAAGCTTTGGGTACCTGGTCAACCTCAAGGTGCTGGATATGTCCAATGCCAGTCTGACTGGCTCCATTCCTGCCAGTTTTGGCAACTTGGTCAACTTGGCCGAGTTCCTTTTGCAGTGCAACCATATTTCTGGCAAGGTACCAGACGTGTTTGGAACAATGACCAAGCTGCAGACTTTGAATTTGAGCGACAACTGCTTGGAAGGGCCGGTACCTAAGTCAATTGGTCGCGCTACATCGCTCCGTTACCTTCACCTCCATAGTAATTACCTCGACTCTCTACTGCCAACGGAAATTGGAGAGCTATCTAAATTGGAGTTCCTGCCCGTTGGTACCAACCAATTCTGTGGCGCAGTCCCAAATTCAGTCACCTCTCTGGTAAGCCTCACTCATCTGGAGCTGCAACACAACCAGCTTAGCGGGCGCTTGCCAGCGGGAATCGGATTTCTGGTTTCTCTCAGGTTTTTGGACCTCAGCCACAACCAGTTGTGTGGCGAAATTCCAGACTCTGTGGGATGCCTTGGACAGTTGCTGCTGCTGGATCTCAGCCACAACCGCTTCTGTGGCAGAATCCCCGACTCAGTGAAAAGATTTCAACAGCTACTGAGATACGATCTCAGTCACAACCAGCTGTCGGGCGAGATTCCAGAAGGCGTTGGCATGCTTCGGGTGCTCATGGACCTTTGTTTAAACAACAACAACCTGGTTGGTCCAATTCACTTGGGCATTGGAGCTTTGAGGAGGCTGATCTACTTGGACGTCAGCTATAATCAGTTGACTGGTAGCGTGCCAAGAGGTGTTTTGAAGCTGCGTTTAAACACGTGTAAAATGGATCACAATCAAATCGTGGGTCCGTTGCCAGTGTGTACATGTGGAATCAACTCACAGGTCGGCAGTTCAGGAATGCGTGAAGCAAAACAGCAAGTGGCCAAAAAATAAAAACATTTTATTAAATTTGGCACTGCGGACGCCCAACAAACTCGCTTGTATGCCGCTACCTCCATGGCTCGCTGTCGAGCGCTTACTGCGCGCACGCTGCTGTTCTTGTCCCCTTGGCCCGGTGGATTCGATCTGCTTCGTCAGCACGCGGACCTTTCGGAGTGCATTCTTGGATTGAGTTTCACGCCACAGCGTGCTCGAGTGCCGGCCATGGCTTTCTCGCAAATCATGTGGTTCAATCGTTTCCGGTTGCCAAGTTGGAACACATTTCAATTCCGGCAAATCCTCAAAACAAAGTCGCAATGCTGGCGAACTATTCTTGAATCAGAGATCGTGGCAGAAAACAGTTTCAATGCGTTGGTCCGCTGCCAGAAACAGTGAACGGCATATTTCATCTGACTGTGTTGGCATTTCAGCGAAATCTACTCAACGGCAGCATTCTAACCAGCATGTGTCACATGGCTCAACTTAAAGTGCTGGACTTGGAGCTTTACATGTTCTCTGGACATATCTCTGCCCTTGGAATCCTCGGCGAAACATGCTCGCAGGATCGACTTAGTCAACTCGATCGAATTCAAAGCGTGCATGAACACACTCACAGGCATTCCTACAGATGCGTTTGCCGGAATGACGAATTTGAACAAATTTTCAGGCGCTGCCCCCAATCAATTTGCCAATTCCCGCTGTTAGAATTTCCGCTCCAGTTAGACTGATACGCTGCGATGACCCTCTGCCAGTGAATGCACCTAATTAGACATCGCCACCGATCCAATTCATCTCAATTCGAGCCGTATCTCTGTAACTCTCCCCACATATTTATATGGAATTCCGTAAATACATTCCTTCGCGCTGTCGTCGAATCGGATAACGAAGCTGGACCACTTGATCACCAGCGATGAGAGGAAGTTGGTCCGCTTGGCACGCATGTAGCTTTCCCACACTGTACTCGCGGGAATAGTTCCAAATTGTAAAGACCTCGCGATTCACTATCTGGATTGAAACGAACTGGGATACGCGACCAGAAGACACCGCGCCTTCAAACCCAATGGGGAACCCGAATCTCAGCTGACACAACACGGTCTCTGGTCCGATTTCCGGTTCAATTTCGCAACTTGTGCCAATGCATGCATTGAATTCAAGTCACAAGATGTTCATAAGCAGCGACTGCAGCATAACGGACTCGGACTTTGGAAGCTTCTGGGTGTGTCGTTGTTGAATCTCAGCCACAGCTGTTTTGGTGGTGTCATTCCTGAGGCGATTGCGCATTCGGGTCGCATTTACTTTTGATTCTGAGCCATAACTAGCTGGCTGGCAAGTTCCATCACACCGAGTCCATTGCTTTCGGGAGCTCAGACTTGAACGCGACTGCCTGGACGGTTGGTCGCCAACAGACATCGTACATGTGAAATCCATCTCTTGAATGTGAGCAGCAAGTTGTTTCTGGCCCTCTTCCTCATTCTTTGGAGTTGACGCGTGCTCAATAATTGAACCTCAGCTTCAATTTATAATATATCAAGCAACAACAAATTCATTGGCCTGTTCCAAGAGCCTTGTAAATTCGACGAGGTAAAGGTGCTGGATTGGAAGGGGAAACGCTCTTGAGGGTTTTACCAGGCCACTTTCGAAACAATTTACTACCGGAATCTTCAGAAAATATGAGATGGACGGCTCAGCGCGTGCGAGCTGGTTGATTCTTTGCTGTTTATTTGGGATCTGGAGTATCGCAAAGTAAAGTGAATCCTTTGGATTCTTCAAGTTTCGTCGGTAAAATTTTCCACTTGAAACGAAGTTCAACAAAACAACAGAGGCACATGCATATGCTCGACTTACCCATCGAAGTGCTGGAACAAATCTTTCTGCAACTCGACCCATTCAAGATTGCCAAGTACCGGCAAGTCTGTCGCTCCTTCAACACCGTCTTGACCGGCTCTTCCTTCTCGAATCATTCACATTGGACACATCCACTATGCCTATACGAGCACCCTTTCAGATGTCTTCTGTTTCGTTACACCTGCTTCGTTTGGGGAGGACTTCTTGCGACGAGTCCAAGCAGAAACAGTTGAATCAGTTAAATACGAAGCTTTCCATCAGTACTCCTGGAACACTCTCAAAGCCGTTCCAATCAATCCTGCCAAGTCAAACAATGCGTCTTCCCTCCTGGACTGCTTCCCTTCGGAAGTCAACGACCCCATGAAAACTTTCCATCTGACAGGTCCTCTGCCAAACACGATCAACAGCCTGAAACAATTGACATCGTTGGATTTTGGGGGCAAACGTCGTGCCGACATTTTCCGCAGCTCGTGTGGTATTCAAAGCGTACAGAGCAATTCGTTGGGCCCCACCATGACCGGTCCAATCCCGCCGCAGTTGGGCAGTCTCGTCAATTTAAAAAAACTGAATCTGAGTCACACTGTCCCTTGAAGGCACGATACCCAATAGTTTCGGGAACTTGGTCAACCTGGAGGTGCTGAACATGTCGCTTTGCCAGCCTGACTGGCTGCATTCCTGAAAGTTTAAGGAACTTGGAGAACTTGGTTGAGTTGAATCTGCAGAGGAATAAGCTTTCTGGAAAGTTGCCAGATATGTTTGGAGGGATGACCAAGCTACAAGAGCTGTTTTTAGGCTGCAACCATCTCGAAGGTACCGATTCCGGAATCCCTTGGTCGATGCATGCAATTGACAGTGCTGCGTTGTGAACAGAATCGATTTTCTGGAGCTATCCCTGAATCGATATTCCGACTCCCATTGCTTCATACCGCAGAGTTTGACGGCAAATCGATCATCTCCGAAAGCTCACCTGCCACCCCAATTGTTCCTCTCGAATCCGATGGCATCACTGGAATCACTTCTGCGCTTCCATCAGTATCGGTTGTTTCAGCAGTCACTGAAGCGGAATCAGTTCGAAGGAGCCGGCGTACAAGATGAAGCTTCACTGTTGATATCGCTGGACCTTTCTGGCAATCAACTCTCTGGGAGACTTCCCAATTCTGTCACGTCGCTTGTAAAACCTTTATTACCTCGACCTGCAAGGAAATAACCTCCAAGGGCCGCTCCCAACGGAAATTGGACGGTTATCGAACTTGGTGCAACTGCATCTTGACAGAAACGAATTATGTGGCGTTATACCTGATTCAATCACCGCGCTTGCAAATCTTACTAAACTGTCGCTGCAACACAACAAACTAAGTGGTCCGTTGCCGACAGAAATTGGACGCTTGACTTGCCTCAATATGCTCAACCTGAGTCACAACCAGTTGTGTGGCGAAATTCCAGACTCTGTGAGGAGCCTTCGTCATTTGTGGACATTGGATCTCAGTCATAACCAACTCACTGGAGAGATTCCACGCGGCATTTTCATGCTTTCATACCTCAGAACGCTTCGATTGAACAACAACAGCTTTGTCGGCTCATTACATCGAGATATTGGAGCCTTGACCATGCTGGGATGGTTGTACCTCAGCCATAATCAGTTGATTGGTACCGTGCCTGAAGGCGTGTTGTCGCAGGATTTGCAAGCGCTAGAATTGAATCACAATCGGCTATCAGGTCCGCTACCGAAATTTGGTGAATGGAAGTACATTCATACACTGCACCTGGATCACAATCAGTTTTCTGGTCAAATCCCAACACACACGGGAGACCTAAATTATCTGAAAAGCTTGAACTTAAGCCATAATGAGCTGTCAGGCGCTCTCCCTGCGTCCATGTCGCGGTATCCATCGATCGAAGGTCTGGATCTGAGCAACAACAACTTCAGCGGTACTCTTCCCTGCAAGTTGCTTAAAAACATGAAACAAATCAGGAAGCTTGATTTGAGCAACAACCAATTCAGTGGGTTGGTTCACGATGTCTTGGATACTTACAGTACGCTGGATCTGCTGGATCTGAGCGGTAACCATTTTGACGGGGAGTTGCATGAGCGTTTTCGAAAGCAGTCGGCAGATAGACCGGTGATTCCATTTCGCTGGGAGACAGAAACAAAATCCCAACCATCAGACAGTGATTCACACTGAGATGTCTAAATTGTCTGAATAAAGAGTATTTGATGTTGTGCGTACATATATAGAGCGTCAGCTTTACTCCTTGCATCTTTTAGCATGGCAGTCATAGCCGTTCAGAAACTACCGGTATATCTGAAGCTCTGGCGCTCAGTTTCGACACGCGCGCGGAGAAGCCTTGAATCCCGGCTTTGTTTACTCTTCTGTGAAATCATTTTGTGCAATCATCGCACATCTGATCGTGCAATTTGGAGTTAAAACGAGTCGTACTTTTTAAATTTCAGAAACGAAGAAAACACGGAGGCACATGAATCTGGTAATTCGCGAAAGGCCATGTCCACTCTTGCCCCATTCCGCGCGCTTTGGCCAATTTGACTCAAAGATGATATGAATTTGAATGACAGTTTTGTGGTCAATAAGCAATGAACATGCGGTTGAGTAACATTTCCAATAAATGCTGTTAAATTAAAGCCATGTGTCGCGTGTGTTTGTGTCGGGATGAAATGTATCTGCGACGGGTCCGGATTTTTCCGATCCGTTTGTGTTCGAAACGCGTGCCGTTTCGAATACAAGTGGACTGCTTGTCGCACGCATTCGAAAGATTTGAATAAACACATTCTTGTGTTGAAGTAGTTCCTTTACCACTCAAGTGCACGGAACAAAAATTATCTCAAGAATGGGGCCAAACCGTCAAGGGCGGAAACCTCGGAAAGGCGGCGCCGTGGACAAGCGCGACAAGAAGAAGCGTGACAGGACCAGGAAAAAGCGTGACGACCGTGACAAAAAGGCCAAGGCAATGGACAACGAAAGGAAAGGAAAGGGAAAGGGACGACCAACCAAGGAAAACTACAAAGCCAAACTGTTCGAAGCAATCGAAAAGAAAAAGAATCTGTATCGAAAGGATTTGCCGAGATTGGTGCTGGATAAGGCCACTGTTTCGAGGCTAAAGTTCATTCTGGACAACTACAGGCAGGCAAAGACACGGATTATGGGTGTGGACCTTGACGGAGAAGATGATGACGCTGACAGTGTGGATCTGGAGAATATTGATGTGGAGAACATGGACCAGGACGAACTTGCGAAACTTCTTGGTTTGACGGATCGTGACTTTGATTCGTCAGATTCAGATTCATCCGATTCCGATTCCTCTTCTGGCGATTCGGATGAGTCAGAGCAAGACTCGGACTCTGCGAGTTCAATCGATTCGGACATTGCAAACGATTTCATGGTGAGCGTCACTTTGCGCTCATGTGGGATGCAACACTGACCATTTTCTTCTTCCCAGCAAAACTTGGACCACGAAGACGAGTTGAAAGAGCACCTCTTTGTGGACGAAGACGATGTTCCTGAACGGCCAATGTCAAGCCTGGAATCAACTTTAATGTCAAGTGTCGAAACTTCAGTTTCTTTTCATGATTTGACATGGCTTCAAAATATTGGGTTTCCTCAGGCGCGCGCTATCGAAGCTTTGAGAGGTTTTGTTTGTTTTTCACCCTTCAAGTTCATGCATACTAAAGCGCGAAATCAAAAGGCCGCACGCTCCTCGAATCGCTGGTATACATCTACAATTATGCCTCAATCTCGAAGGAAACTACACCATCATTTCAAAATGCGCAAGAATCGCTCACTCTCTTTGGCGTTTCTTCTGAAGAAATGTCGGCAACCCGTCAAGAAGAAGAAATGGTCCTCCAAGCCATGTTTGGCCCCGACTTTGACTCCACCACCGAACCCAACGCACGGCTTGTACATCTCGACGCCGCGGTTCCGTCTGAATACTTGTCGAAAGGGAAGAAACCAAAAGCGCGCCACATTCTCGAAATGTATTTTGGCCAAGAAAGCGTGTATCCATATGAACCGCCCGTTATCGTATTCCGCGATGAAACAGATCGACTTGCATCGCGGTATGTGTTGGCAATCTGTGCAGCGTTGCATGAAAAGGCGAAATTGTGGACGGGTCAGCCGATGGTGTATTCACTTGTTTCGTGGCTTCAAGGAAGTGAGTTGGAAGAGTTTTTGAGTTGCCCACCGCCAGCGTATTTGAAATTGGCGCAAGAAGAGCAGCGTTCTGTGTCAAGGCAGGCAAGCGCCATTCCTTTGAAAACTCAGCAGAAAAAGGCATTGACGGGTGGACCCTTGCCGCGGTACAATCAACTTTATTATGGTGTTGGTGTTGCGATTACGTTGAAAGCGGATCAAGGGACGGGTCAAACAGTCAACGGCTTTATTCAAGAAGGTCTCTTGCTGGTTACTATTTCATCTTGTCGCCGACACTCAAACATTCTTTTTCAGTTCTAACAGCGGGTGATCATCCTCGTGGAGTCAAAGTGCGTCTGAGGGATAGCCGAGTCGGCCGCGTCCAATTCTTGACAGGAGTGTCATTCGAAGCTGGCATTCAGACAACCAAATCAAGTTCAAGCAGCCTTCCCTCGGGCTTCAAAAATCTTTCCATTAAAAAAAAATCCGCCACTCCCGCGTCTGCAAAAGGCATTCCACAAAAATCCAAAGTTTCAGCGTTCAAGAATGCTTCCTTCATCACTGGAATGGGTCAGGCGACTCAAAGGTCCAGGAGTCCCAGCCCAGTGCGTATCAGAAAGTCCATCGAATCAGTCAAAACAAAAACGTTCATGCCCAACATGTCAAAAGATACATTGGATCGACAGAGTCACGAGATTCAAAGCGCATTCATCAAACATCAGCAGAGCGAAAAATACATCAAAATGAAAGCTCAGCGTGAAGGCTTGCCCGCCTTTCAATTGCAAGACGAAATCATCAAAACGATTGCAAACAATCGCGTCGTGATTGTCTCAGGAGGTTAAGACACTCCCTCTCATTTCTATTTCTCAAAAGACAACCAACCTTCAACTTCAGAAACCGGATGCGGTAAAAGCACACAAGTCCCTCAATTCATTCTCGATGACGCAATCCAGTCAGGAAACGGCGCTCCCTGCAAAGTTCTCGTAACCCAACCTCGCAGAATCAGTGCCCTCGGTCTGTCAGACCGAGTTTCCAGTGAGCGTGCTGAACCTGTTGGTGACTCTGTCGGATACCATATTCGCCTGGAAAACCGAATGAGCGCCAAAACGCGGATTCTGTTTTGCACGACGGGGATTTTGTTGAGGCGGATGGAGGAAGGTCCTGAAGGCGAGTCTGTGGATGGTGGGATTGATGATGTGAGTCACATTATTGTTGATGAGGTGCATGAGCGGTCTTTGGATTCGGACTTTTTGGTGATGGGGCTGAAGGATTTGCTCAAAGTTCGGTAACGCAGGCCAGCCAGCGTCGTCAGTTGCATGCATCGACAAATGGATTCCGGGATCTGTCCTTCCAAGCGGTTGCTGCTTAATATCAAAGTTTGTAGCTTGGCCATGCCTCCAAACACATCTGGCAGCTTGCCTGAAAGCTGATTGTTTCGCAAACGCAGTTCCACCAAGTTGATCAAGTTCCCAAAACTCGCAGGAATGGAGCCAGTCAGACTGGTGCTGGAAACTTCGAGCACCTCCAGGTTGACGAGGTTCCCAAAGCTGTCCGGTATCGTTTCGTGAAG
Source organism: Chytriomyces cf. hyalinus JEL632 (assembly GCA_025435555.1). Classification (NCBI taxonomy): domain Eukaryota; kingdom Fungi; phylum Chytridiomycota; class Chytridiomycetes; order Chytridiales; family Chytriomycetaceae; genus Chytriomyces; species Chytriomyces cf. hyalinus JEL632. The sequence continues at coordinate 975,732 of JAIWWG010000002.1, read as the reverse complement.
AGAAATGCGGTCGAAATTCAGTTTCTTCAAGTTAACAAGATAGCACAAGTCCGCCAGAATAGTTCTAGCAGCCTTGCAGCCCATCAGATTCACTTTCGTCAGGTTTGCCAGACTACCCGTACTGCGCGGAAGGATGCGAAACCGGCCCCCAAATTCCAGCGATGTTAGTTGCTTGAGGGTGCCGATTGTGCAAGGCAATGGACCTGCCAAATGGAAGGCTTTGCCGGGGTCATTGACCATCGACGGGAACAAATCGAACAAAGATGTTTCGTTGGTTGCCATGAGAGGGTTGATTGGGACAGCACGAAGAGTGTTCACGGGAAACTTCTGGAATGTGAAGATGATCTGCGTGCGAGTCCTTGCGCCATTTCCAAAAATATCTCCCCAAAGGATGCCCCCGATTGGAGCGTGCGATGTGAACGAGGGCAACGAGATCCGAGAAGCGAGGGGCGGTCAATACGTTGCTGAAGGAGCGGCAGACTCGCCGGTACTTTGCGATGCGTGAATGGATCGAGTTGGCGAAAGGTGAGCACCTCGAAGGGCAGGTCACCATGAATAAATAAAACAAATGAAACGCATGAGCCAGATGTCCAACTGGACATTCCATTTATTCACCATCGTCCAATCCGCGCAGCGTTCCATACGAACCTTCATTATCTGCTTCCAAACTCCGCAATTTATCGCTCACACGCGCTAAAACACCATCAACACTCCCACCACCATCCGTAAAGTCGTCATCGTCATCGTCACCCGCTCCAGCCAGCTTCCAAATTAAACACGCAGCTTTATGGAAAGAAACCGCAGTGCGATTGGGATGTTTGCTTACATCATCATCTGCGAAGTAGACAGCGAAGTGGGAAGGCAGTTCGTTTTCGTCGACCACTACAGTCCTGCTGGCAAAATAAGCATTCCTTCGGAACTTCCCATATCGAGTATCTTGAATGACTCCTACGGCATCAATATAATCCTCATCGTCCGGATTTGGATGCGTCAGATTTACAACCTTGGCCACCAAACGTCCATCCTCAACATCAAAATAGCGTCTGAGTGCATCGAATTCGCCATGGCACGCCTTACACAGTAGGACACCGTTCTGGACCCGGTAGGTGCTGTCGAGGCCAGCCCGATCAAGAAGATCTTGAATAACAAGCGTAACTGGAACTCCTCCCTTTTGAGCAATGAGGTGAGCAGCGTCAAGCTGCCGATGTCCCCAACAGAAAAGGCACACTTTGTCTCTTTTGAGAAGCGCAGATCGAAAGTTGCCCTGTCCTGGGTTCAAAGCATTTGACGCCAAAGCCGTCGACGATCCGCCAGGTGTCGAGGGGAGGGATTCGTGAGGTGTCGAATTGGAGCTTCCCGTGCCGTGTTGCTTGAAGGGATAGATGAAGCGGCTGTACAGGAGGTCCAGGCAGCGCTTTTCTTCATTTGTACCAGGAGCTGGGAGACTAGCTGTCCCGAGAGTCCAATACAGCTTTGACGCATAATCACTTCTCATATTTTGATCTGGTGAATTGGTCAGAATGCCGTAGAGGAACCCGAACTTGTTCTTGTTCTTGAAGTATGACCAGGTGGGTCTCCGCGGTCCACTGACAGAAGCCACCTCCTTCAGCGCACCATCAACATCGTTGATTCCGTAGAAGGCCGCTAGCTTTTCAATCGCCCGATCGCATAGCCTTTGAATCGCCTCATCGCCGGTGGCCACAGGCGTGCCAGGTGGGGCATCGAGGAACACAAAATCCGTTGGCTGCGTTGTGTCGTTCATATTCTGGAAGTGAAACCAAAATTCTTTCCAAAGTTTCAGCTTCCAAGAATGAAGCGACTCCCTCTCATTTCTATTTCTCAAAAGACAACCAACCTTCAACTTCAGAAACCGGATGCGGTAAAAGCACACAAGTCCCTCAATTCATTCTCGATGACGCAATCCAGTCAGGAAACGGCGCTCCCTGCAAAGTTCTCGTAACCCAACCTCGCAGAATCAGTGCCCTCGGTCTGTCTGACCGAGTTTCCAGTGAGCGTGCTGAACCTGTTGGCGACTCTGTCGGATACCATATTCGCTTGGAAAACCGAATGAGCGCGAAAACGCAGATTCTGTTTTGCATGACGGGGATTTTGTTGAGGCGGATGCAGGAAGGTCCTGAAGGCGAGTCTGTGGATGGTGGGATTGATGATGTGAGTCACATTATTGTTGATGAGGTGCATGAGCGATCTTTGGATTCGGACTTTTTGTTGATGGTGCTGAAGGATTTGCTCAAAGTTCGGTAACGCAGGCCAGCGATTCTTGTTGCTTTTTATTTCGACACTGACTCCCTTCGCACATCTCAGCGTCGACTTGAAAGTTATTCTCATGAGCGCCACATTGAATGCTGAATTATTTGCAAGTTACTTTGATGGTGCTCCTCTGGTTCACATTCCAGGACGCTCATTCCCAGTGACGGCGTTGTATTTGGAAGATGTTCTTGCGAGGACTGCGTACAAACCAAGCGTCGAATTCTGTCGCAAGGGAGGTCACGGGAAAGGAAAGCAGGTCATGGATGACCATTCGAAATCTCCAAAAGCATTCAAATCCGACGCATTGAATCGAAAAGACAGCAAAGTGTTCGATCCCAAATTTGACCCGTCTCCAAGCAAAGGCAGAAAATTCCAAAAGAATCGTTTCACTGTCGAAACTGAAATCAGCGATGACGAAACTTTCCCCACATTCGATTCAGAAAACGTTCGAGATGAAGATTTGAACGTGACCGCGCTCATGAAGCGGTACCCAAAACTCAAAGAACCTGCCGCATATGTACTCAGCATGATGGATACCGACAAGATTCAGTATCCTCTTGTCGAGATGATTGTTGTTGAGATTGTATCCAAACTGCTTGGGGAAAAGTCTCCTCGAAATGGACCAGGCGCGAAACCCTCTCAAAACTCCAGCACACCAAAAGCGAAACGAAAACCAGGGAAGCCAACGAACCCGGTCCCTGAAGAAACGGAACCCAATTCAGAAGAACAAGCACCGAATCGCGGAGTCTTGATTTTCATGCCTGGATTTGCTGAAATCGCCACACTTCATGAACTGCTGCTGCAGAATACTGTGGTTCGACAAGGCACAAATAATGGCAAACTTTGCATGGCACTGCATTCCACGTTGTCTTCTGAAGAACAGATGCGCGTGTTCAATCGACCTCCCAATGGAAGTGTGAAAATTGTGATTGCGACCAATGTTGCTGAAACTTCGATTACAATTGATGATGTTGTGAGTGCAGATTTTTATTATGGCGAGCCCGATCGAGTTCGATTTAACACCAAATCTTCAACACCTGAACAGGCATTCGTGATTGACTGTGGTAAAATGAAGCAGACCCAGTTTGATCCCATGAAAGGAATGGCTTTACTTGAGGAATGGTACAAAGCAGCAGCTCATTTTTTTTTTCCTTTCGTTCACACGCCTGCTAACTTACTTTACTACCAGCTAAAATGGCTGTTGCTGGGCAATGCATGTTCACGTGAGTGGTGTATAAAGTCATGGCAGCAAAATTGGGGGTTTGGAAATCATTTGGTCATAGTCACTATTTATCCCACGTGGACTAAATATACTGCTCTGCACATTTTTGTGAATGGCACACGTTGCATGATCGGATCGAGAATGAGTCCCGCAATCTGCATGCGTCAATATACATGCCACATTGATCCATCCATTGAGATGTTATTGGAATGCTGGTCTTGACGAAAGAGTGTTGTTTCAGCAGAAAAATATTATGCTTTGGAAATTGTGACCGACCAATTTTCAGAAAACAATGTACCTCAAACATCAAGCACAAGTCGCTTCCCGTCACCCAACTCAACATCACGGGCATGACTCGGATCGGCCCTCTTCAGCAGGCCATTAAGGATGCATTCTCTCTCAGGTTCAGATCTACAACAAGCACAACAACCAGATCACAACATGGGCCCAGGTCACCGCTCTTCCTCTGGATTACTGCATGGAGGCAGGCAGCTATCTTTCCATTCAGATGGCTCCACCACCGTCAACGGGAGCGGTTGTCGCTGGCGGGAATTCCACCGAACCCACTTCAAAAAAGCAACGCATCGACGGTTTTCTACTTTCTGATATGATCGCCCGTTTTCAAGCTCGAAAGCGCATATTGAATTTTTTTGAAAGAGTGATGTTTATTCTCCAATACACGCCTCCTTTTACACATAAATCCGAGTGCCCAGATCTCAAAGTCGTGGACAGTCACCCTTAGCCGGGGATTCCAACAGCGCACATTTGGTGGACGGCTGTCTTGTCTCATCAAAGCACCTGCCTCTGCCCTATTCAAACGGGAAACTCAAAAAAGTGTACGTTCAAAAGAGCAACGAAGGCATTTTTGATATGCTTGTGAACCAACTTGGGAACGGGTGGACTTTTCAATTTCTGGAACGTCGGGAACTGGAAAGTCGTCCTTCTTCATTTGCATGTTGCATTGCTTGATGGCGATGCAGCGCCGGTCCGCAGCCACTTTGCAGTCTCATCCAATGCCTTTGGCGCCAACACGAATTCTCCATCAAACAAGTGAATACGAATGCTTTGATCTGGAAACCCGCACTGTAGTTGAAGTGACAAGAGCAGAAGCGAAAAAATGGTCCGGAGCGTAGCGGAACTGGAAGACTGTCGTCGAAACTGCTGCCCTGCCATTACAAGCGAATTTTTGAAAGAGCGATACGACGTTTTCGGAGGCGCTGCTCGATACATTTTTCACTATGTTTCCATCCGCATCCAAGAACAATTGAGCATGTGTTGTTGGACACGGATGCTGTTAAGGCAATCAAGATTGGCGGCGAAACTTTCACCATGTTCCGGAATCACACGTACTTATGCATGTACTCGTTGGAACCGATGAAGACGGACTTGCTTATCAGGTTCTTGGGCTCGACCTTGCTTCCAAATATGTTTTGAGAAAAACTGCACCGCAAATGATTATGAATCTTCAAGACGTGATTGCCGCAAGTACACAGGAAATATCGCGCCGTTTGTTTGAAATCTACGGGCACAGGGTCTTTTCATCCCGCGGGATGCCACTCAACTGTCGAAACTTGCAGAATGGCGCGACTTCAATTCTGACATTGGGTGCGTTTGGTGGGATTCGAACTCCTCTCACAATGGGTTCTTTGCCCAAAATACCTTACGAGTGTTCCGATGATGACACCTGCCATGCCAGTCGCTCATTAAGCGCACAGGGAATATTCGAATTCACAATAAGATATGACCATCCAGGGCGCTAGGCGGAGAGGGTTTGAAGGATCTGTGCGCATTGTACGACTGGCCGAAACTTTACTTTGTGGTGCCGCCGAATCGTTTCAAGGCGTTTGCGAAACAAGGGTTCGTGGATAAGAATGGGCAGAGCGAGGCCATTGAACAGCTGGAGCAGTTTGTTTTGGAGCTGCCTGTCGAGTTGGGGAAAACTGCGTGTGTAGTTCAGATTGGATGTGTCTGTCTGTCTGTCTGTCTGCGTGAATAAAGCCGTGTTCGTACTCGATCCAACGAAAGCTGCTTCCACGTGTTTACTTGAACCTGGTGACACGTTCAAACTAGGCGCACAAATATATTCGCGATAATTGGGATAAAAGAAGCGAGAAGCAACATAGACAAGCTTAAACAAACGTAAAGCTTAAGGAAGCTTAAGGAAGCAGCGATAAATAAAAATAAAATAAAATAACCTTTGGACCAATGAAAAATCGCGAATTTAAAGTGCCCACAGAACAACCCAGCCTCAGACCCTTCCGCAACCACCTCACGCGCATCAACCAACACATAACCAGCAACACCAACACAGCATCCATCAACTACAAGAGCATGTTCTCCCTCCCCCCATGCGAACTGCAGCAAACCCCTCCAGAGCCATTGCCTCCCCAGCAGTACCCGGCGCCGGCTCCGCAGAGCAAAACAGAGCAACAATGGAGGGACGGATAAGCGTTGTGATGGACCTTCTCCTCAGAAGTCTCCGCCTTGCCAGCCAACCATACTTTGCACCGCCAGCCTCGCTGCAGCTACCCACCTCCACATCGTCTGTCTCCTCAGTCCCGTCTCTCTCGCACTTCAATCTCTCGAATGCATCCTCGCCGCCCAACTTGCTGTCAAGCACAGGCTCCATCAGCGCAAGCAGTCGTGCGAATCCATTCAACTTGGCATCGACAAGCCCACTTTCGAACTTGACAAATCCAACAACCTCGATTTCAAAACTACTCGATCCAACTGCAATAGACACAGCCTTGCAACTGCGCAGCGCGCTCTCGGCAATGTGGAGCGAACAGATTCTGCTTCACCAGCGCTATCAGACACTTGTACGCAATTACAACCAACAACTCGCAAACAAGAAATCTTCAACTTCGTACATGGACAAACAACGGTTCACGCAGTACCAGCACTCTTCGAAACAGATTTTACTTGATCTGTCTGTCAAAAAGAGCCACGTCAAAGCAACTCTCGATAAGCTGCAAGCGGTGGATCCGGCAGCCGCCGCAGCTTTCACTGCAAACCATTCACAGCTGAAGATTGACACGGACCCACATCGCGCATCAATACTGTCAGGGTCACTTTTCGGCGACGAAATTCCTCAACCAGCCACATCAACCAACAACAGCTTCCCCATGTCACGACAACGAATGAGCGAAAGCGATACCATCATATTACGGCGTAGGTATTCAATTGACAGTTTCCTCAGTGACTTGCAGTCAGACAAAGCGATGCCAGCGCAATCGTCCAGACTGTGTAGCTGCAGCGAACCAAGCATTGGAGTGAGATGAAGCACACTTAGTAATTCGATAGGAATGTTTGAGGAATCCCAGAACTGGAGCTCGTAGATTGGCATCTTCACCAACCACTTTGCTGTCATATCAACCAACTCTGGGTCAGCTTTGGAACTTTCAAAGTATTCATCCCCAAGGAACAGCTCCTTAAGTCCCTTTTGGCCCCGTACAATGCACCAAAGAAATTGTCTGTGTCAGTCAAGGACTCTGCATCGAGGATTAACATTTGAACGTTTTCAGGAAGTGCGCCCAAGATGGCCTCCATTCCAGCAGCATTATCGATATTCGCAGATCCGCCGTGTCTTGAAAGAATGTTCGAATAGGTTTGAAGTGCACGGAGGTGATACATGGGAACAGGAAATGACGATTCAGATATTGCGCAAGAAATCCATAGATCCGGCCAAAAAAACATGGACTTCTTGTGTTCATGCGGGAAGAGTGCTCGAAGCGGATACCCAAAGTCATACATGGCCTTCGAGATGTATTTGAAGTATCAAACGGCGTGGCACAATTGCAGGATGTCACCACCGCGCACAAAAGACACAATCCGGTCGAGAATTTCTGGCGGCATGGCTTTGAGCGTACGTTTCGAGTGCATTGCTGGTATTGAGGGTGCAGTGTCGATGGATGAAACTGGGGATTTTGACAGTGTGAGGAATGGGCTGTCGATGCTCGCTAAAGGTGGCATCTGAAGCAGCTTGCGGTATGAGTTGACTTCATCGAGCATATGCTGCTCAATCGCCTGGATCATGAGTTCGTGCCTTTGGCAGCATGGACAGTTCGCCGGATTTTGCATCATTTTATTTACTTCCGTTAAATATTTAAGCCGACTCATACCTACTGTTCTGGACGAAACCCACCACCGGATCCTCTCTTACAGTCTATTGAGTGCGCTCACAACAGCTTCGTGTGTGGCGAAACCGGAAGATGCACCGAAAACGCAAAAGTTGGGCGAAAGCAAGGGCGATCGCCTGTAAGCACTGTGCATGCAGTGCAGATCAGCTTCACCATTTAGAGTTTCGAAACCTCGGAGGTGACAAGCGTGGCAAAGAATATTGTGGGCAACTCGGACACAAAGAAAACTGTTCTATCCCCACGGAAGCGAATTCGATACACAAGACCCAGCGCCCCTGCCAGTCCAGTTGTATGGCGATATCCAATATGCAATCGAGTCAGTCCTTCAACTTTGTCCCTCTGACGACGCTCAGTTCTTGCACATCGAGCTCGTTTCAAACGCGCCCGATAAGGGTGGCATCGGGTGGGTGGCTAGAAAATCATTTCAAATTTAAATTTAAATTTTATATTCCGAAATGCTTAAAAGAAACTACTCTCGTTTAGTAACAGAAAATCATCCCAAAAAACATGCGTCAGTTTCATACCATCATTGTGTTGGTCCTACTGGCATTCTTGTCTTCATGCATGGCGGCTTCAGTCAGTGTCTATTACAAAACATCATGGAAAACCGCCTCAATTCATCACTCTGCGAATCAAGCTGCCTGGACAACAACTGCCATGGAAGCGAGTGCAAGCAGCAACTACCCACCATCCAAAGGATGGTTCCAATACACTACGGATGTCAGCACTCTCCAGTTTGTTTTCACCGACAACAACGGAAACTGGGATAACAACAATCAGCAAAACTTTTACATCGGTGCTGGTGGTGCTTACGCTTACGGTGGTTCGGCAGAAACAGCCATCACAGTGTACTACAAGACTGTATGGTCCCCGAAAATTCATTACTCAGCAAGTGGGGCGGCTTGGACAGTGTCTCCCGTCTCCATGACAGCAAGCACAACCTCATATTATCCTGCATCAGCTGGTTGGTATCAGCATGTAATTCAAGCATCGACCGCCGAGTTTGTATTCACAGATGGAAACGGGAATTGGGACAACAACGGTGGTAAAAATTATTTCATTGGCAGAGCTGGCGTTTACACGTATGTTGGAACCACCACTGTTTCTCCTGCTCCTGCTCCTGCGCCGATTGGTTCGATTAAAGGAGTATTTGCTCACTACATGGTTGGAGGCATTGATGGATCAACGGATCACGCTGCATCAGACATCAGAAAAGCGAAAGCTGCTGGATTCGACGCGTTTGCACTTAATTTAATGAGTGTTGATTGGTGGGCAACCGATGCAGTTTCTCAGTTGTTCACACAAGCGAATGCCCAGGGATTCAAGCTCTTCTTCTCTCTCGACATGAACCACTTCTCCAGCCTCGACCCCACTTCTTATATGGCTGTCGTCACTCAATATGCCAGCAACAACGCTTACTATAAAGTGAATGGCCGGCCGTTCCTGAGCACATTCAACGGTCACAATCTGAACTTTGGACAAGCCAATCCCAATGCCGGATGGAAGAGTATCTTCAAGAACGCTGGGCTCAACCCCTTCTTTGTTCCTGACTTTGACAACCTCCCAGGCTACCCAAGTAACTTTTTTTCAACATTCCCTGATGTCGATGGAGCTTTCTCATGGGAAGCGGCTTGGCCCTACACCAGTGCTTCTGCGCCTCAAGTTTCTTCAGCCGTGGACAGTCAAATGATCTCCCAAGCTCGTACCGCCGGAAAAGTATACATGATGCCATGGTCTCCATTCCAATACAAGCACATGACTTCAGGGGATTACTGGTACCGACCTGGTGACTTGAACTTTATCGATCGTCTTGGCCAGATTATGAGTCTGCAGCCCGACTACGTTGAGCTTATTACATGGAACGATGCTGGTGAAGGCCACTACGTTGGAAACTACTGGAATGAAGCCGTTGCAACAAGCACCGATATCAAGAGCTACGCAGATGGATACGACCACACTGGGTGGCTCGCTTTCCTGCCTCAAGCAATATCGGCTCTTAAAGGTGGAGTGAAAGAGTTTGGCAAGATCTCAACTGCAAAGGTTGTCGGATCTATTTGGTACCGCCCACTTCTGACGACTGGAACATGTACTGTGGCGAAACCATCTGGATATGGTCTGGCGCGTGATCTTGTCAACTACGCGTTTGTTCTTCCTGCTGGATCGTCTGGATGGACCATTCGAGTGCTGAACAACGGTGCGCAAGTTGGTGGATCGCCGTTTGCAGCCTCCGCCGGATTGAATGCAAAGGCCGTTGGCGGGCTGAGTGCTGGAAGTGTCAGTGTTCAGGTTGTGAATTCTGCTGGGACAGTTGTTGCTACAGTTTCTGGAACCAAGTCTCTCACAAACAGCGGAGGATCTGTCTGTAACTACAACTACGAAGTAGTCGGTCTTCAGTGATGAATGTCTCATGTTATAGACTACAATTTTATCATCTTTCTTATCCCAAAAACATGTTGTAATTTCAACTGTATGAGATTGCGTTGAGCGCAAATAAATACAGTCATCTGAACGCGAAGATTTCAGCGCGTATGGAAATGCGGGGTATTGAACAGAGCACCGTCGGCAACGCCAGATTCGATTTTTGCTGTGCTGAAGATCCGCCTTCCCCTCCGCTTCCACGTCCGCTCGCAACCACATTCACTCCAACTGGCAAAACAGACAAGTCTTCTTCCGGTTCTTCTCCAGTCCTAGCATCCGGCTTCATTTTGAAATCAACGAGAAAGTTCTTGTGCTCCACTTTGTACAGCTGAATGTGTCGCGATAAAACTGACGCATTGTTTGCGTCACGAACACCTGAAGAAGAAAGACAAGTGAAAGTAAAGATTGGCGAGAAGCGAAAACCATCCTTCGATCCCGTTTATCCATTGAACCGGACACGGCGCTTGCCGGTGTCGGGAGCGTCTTCGCCAACATCGGTCGGAGCACAGTTGAATGGCTGTGTTTCAAAGAGCACATCGGACACACAAGAAACGGATGTAGGTAAGAATAATTCTGAAGATACGCGGTCGAATGGTAGTGGTCAAAAGAGTGCAATTTCACTGACTATGTTGCCTCCAGATGACGATTATGAAACAGATGAAAATGCGGCAAATTCACAGTTCGCCAGTCAAGGTTCCCCTCAGGATCGTACGCAAGTTTTGACAACACCTTCTGCTGTGACATCAACTGGAGTGCAATTAAATGGAAGAGGTTCCCGGAGTAGATTAGAAGTTAAACTGCACACAAACGCAGAATTTCGGAACCCGTAAAGAGCCCAAATAGTTCAACATTGTCACCCCAAGTACTGTCAGCATTGGCAACCCAAGATGTGACAACGGTTAAAAATGATGCCCAAGATGAAGTGGGTCTGAGATAATGGAAGATGTGGACATGGTTGATGCGGCCTTTAGTCCATCGACAAAGAATTCACTGCCTGTCTCACCAACACTGGACGTGGTAATGGTTGAAAATAATGCCCTACATAATTCTGAGAGTACAAAAGCGGATGCAGTTGCTACGGAAGATGTGGATATAGTTGATGCGGCCTCACAGCCAGTGTCACCAACACTGTATGTGGGTGTAGGGGAAATTGTTGCACAAGGTGCGTCTGGCATTATGCCGTCACCATCGCACGGATCCGAAACACCACGTACGCAAATCTTGACAACACCCTCTACCGTGGCATCAACTGGAGCGCAATTCAATGGAAGAGGTTCCCGGAGTAGATTGGAAGTTAAACCCAAAACCCATGGAAAAAAACCGTACAGGATGTCGGATTTTTCTGCACCCAAACGCAGAATTTCGAAACCCGAAATGTTGAAAGTGACAACCGTGAAGACTTCTGTCGACACGAACCCAAGCGTTTCAACAGCGTCACCCCAGGTACCGTCTCGCTCACAATCGCCATCACACATGCCAGTACAATTACCAATCATATCAGCAACCCCCACATCTGCGCAAAAAGACTCACCTACCTCGGTACCCTCATCACCACAAGTACCTGCAACATCAAGACCGGACTTTGGCCAGGCCTCGTCTTTGAAAACTGAGACAACCGCGAGGGAACAAAGCCCAAGTCCACAGGAAGAAAGCAAAGTTTCAAACCAATTTTATGGACCTTACCTGGAGACGACGAGATCTGCCGCGTGGCATAAGCCCCGTTACAACAAACCAATAGAACCAAGAACGCATGAGAATGCGCGTAATGCTGATAATGATTATGATTATGATTATGACGCTGTTGATCCACCGGCCCCAAGTCCATTTACATGGTCAGCTACAGTAACAGAGTCATGGACTGCTGGACCCAGTAACTTCAACGGCAAGTATGAAGGGACACACTCCTGGTAAAGAAACATAAAAGTGCGAAAAAGGTCTTGCAGCACCAGCACCAGCACCAACACCAACAAAGGGACCTGCATCAGCAAAAGGACCAGAGCCAGAAAAAGAACCAGCACAAACACAAACACCAGCACCAGTACCAGTACCGGACTCGGCCTTATGTTTCACCCATTTCCACTTGACCTTGGAAGATCCGAGCGCATGGGTAGAATTCAATAATAGTCATTATCTCGAAACGTTGAAATATCAAGTGGCCATGAATCCGTCAGTGGGACCCGGCTTATTTTGCGAAAGAATCATGAACCTGCAATCGTTGGATAGCGATGAATGTGTTACGATGCATAAAATAGATCTGTTTAATATGTGATATTAGTGGTGCACATATACCGTATACCTGGCGAGGAAGTCCTCGCGATACATTTCGGGGCAACGTGATTCCTCTCAATCGCAAAAAGTCAGATTCCAGACAACCATTCGCTGTTTTTTATTTTTGGTTGAACTCATCCCTAACACTGTTCAACACGGCCCACATTCCGTTATCCAGGTTGTCAAAAAATCGTGGATGCTTGTCTTGATTTATCACTGTGGCTTCCTCCATCTCAACAGTCGTTTTTGTAGTCGTATGAAGAAAGACCTGACGCTCGAGATGCAAGTTTGTCAGCAGAGGAAGTATTTCTTCCCTTTGAGTCTCATAGCCTCGGAGAACTTTTGAGTCATTTTGTCCGCAGTAGAAGTGCTGAGGATCTGTGGTGCTGCAAGCATGCACTCGTTCCTGCTTGGAGATCTTGTCCACAAATTTAACTTGAATAATGTAGAGAGTGTTTAGATCCTTGAAGAGGATATCTGGTCCGCAGCAGTGGTCCGGAAAAAACACCTGGTACTGCGCTGTGCTCGACTTCAAATACTCCGCCATGGATCCCGTAAAGGTCTTGATTTGGTTGACCGATCCTGGGTGAAGGTTCGCGACAAGAGCGTAGGCAACGAGGTATTCCAGCATCAACCCATCCATCTGCGGCTTTGGATAACGCAGCAGTTGCGATGCTAATGTTTCGACCACATCCGAAAACGGAACCAAGTAACGCAAGCATTCGACAATAGCATCTTCTACCATTTCAATTCCATAGATAAATCCTTCACTGATTTTACAAAAGCCAAGACCGTAACGAACAGCGTCTGATGCAAGTTGTCGCTTGAGGCTTAAAAAGGCTTTCCCAGTCATCATGTACTCGACAATGCCATCACGTACTATCCGCCCAAGTGTGTCTCCGCCCAAAACAAAGCTCGTTTTTTGTTCTTCAAGGTCTCGTCGAAAGAATCTAAGCGGAAACAATTCGCCATTGATATTTGACAAACCAGAGACAAACTGACTGATGGCAACCTCCATGTCTCTGCTTGCAAGAAACGAATCCAGAATGTAGGCTATAAAGCGTGCTCGGCCGTGGCACAATTTAAACGAAGAGACCAAAGCGACAAACTTTTCAATTTCCAGTGCATCGATATTATGATCGGAGAGTATCTGCCTGCTGTAGGCAACGATTGCATCCTTGCTAAGTGGCTTTATGCCTGAGATTGCAGAATGGCTCGTAAACTGGTCGGCCTTCATGGTGCTGGCGCCAGCCGTAAGACCAAGAATCGCAATATAATTGATGCCAGTTCCGGAAACAATAAAGTTTGGGAACTTGCCAAGATGCTTTGTGTGGAGGACAAGAGGAGCATAGAAGGGCATTGCATGCTTGCTGCCAAGGAGACTGAAAACGCATGAAGATTCAGCAAACATCTGAATTTCATCAATGGCAACAAAGTCGAAGCAGCGGTTGATTCTTATGGCGAAAGTGGAGGTCGGCGAATGCTCGGCAAGAGATTCAAATAGGAGTGCAAAGATATCGCAGCCAAAGAACTGGACAGGATGAAGTTGGGCCAGAAGGATTTGCCATGGTTGGTTGTATCCCAAATCGTATACATAGTTGCAAACAAATGCTCTGACAACGTATAACAGCCGAATGAAGGCCGAAGCCTCCAAAGGATTCTTCACTGAGTAATCGTGGCAAAGTGCCAAGTCGTCTGAGCCGAAGTCCAGCTGGTGCGATTGAGCCACGAAGTAATATCCAAATTTCATCCAGAGCATTTCAAGGAGCTGCCTGGTTTTTCCAGCCCCAGAGACGTGCAAGAGCATTTTCACATTATCGACCTTGTCCAACTGATATTTAGTCTGGCGACGGTCTAGCCTGTGCTCCAAGCAATTGTCAGCAAAAGTCGCTTGATATGGATGCTCAGGATTGTATGGTGCGCGAACTTCGATTTGGAGTCGAAGAAAGGTGAGAACATCGTCAGGTTTCTGAGGATTGAGTTTCTTGTAGGAAGTGAAATCATCGCTTGGACTCCTCTTCGGGGGGTGAGACACGTGCGAGTGATGGACATCCATGTCACGCTTTGATTTGATGACAAGCCTTGCCGAGAGTCCATCAGAGAGAGTTGAAAGGAGAAGATCCTGTTCAAGCCGAGGACCCTCGACATCTTCAGCGACAGCGTGGAGGGTGAGTTCGTACATCGGGGTGGCATCGAAGCGAGGAGCCAGAGCAAGTTTGACGGCCTTGATCACATCCAAAACATTGAACAGCGTCTGGGTCCACTTCCCAGTAGCGTTACTGAACTGATGTGTCCGTATTGCAACGGGCTCGTTGTTTTGGTAGCGGACGAAGAAGACTTTCCGGTCCATGTCCATTTTTGGCTGATTTGTTTCAGGATTGCGCCTCTTCACAATAGTGGGCCTCAGTTCTGAAAAAAAAGAAGGAATTAGAAGGAAGTTTTTTCCTCGGAAAGTCATGTGACCAAAATCTGATTGGTTCCTTGAAACCGAGAAAGCACAACATGACTGATTGGAGAGCGGGACCGTTGCGTCATTGGAGTCTGCGATACTCAGTCTTGCAATATCCAAGGAAGCGTCGACTGTCTCGTCAATGTTTGCCATTTTGGTCAATTTGGTTCACAAGTAAATTGGGGTAAACACATCGATTTATTGAACTGTCAGACATCTAGTTTGACTTCAAGGTAGCTAGGATTGAGAGGGCTGTACGAACTGTCACGTTCAAAAACACGCCACATGAGTGCTTTCCCAAAACCTCCATTAGGCGAATTAATCGTCCGGGCCCTTCACAAGCGCAGCTAATTGACCTAACACCGTTTCATACGCTGCCTTCAGGTCCTCTCCAACATCCTCTGCACCAACTTTCACCCTCAACACAACTTTCTCACCCCCAACTTGCCGCACACCAGCCAACACATCCTTCTTGAACCACCTTGCCTCCCTTTCTTCAACAAGACTCCATGCCTGGCCATCTCGACCTGCACGCGCAGTTCGCCCGACTCCATGAATATACGTCTTAACACCACCACCGCCACCATCCCCAGCCTCACCGCTTCCATCAGATCCGGTAGGTACATCATAGTTGACGACTCCAAGTACACGGTCCATTCCACGTGCCATCACATCAGACGTGTCAAGACACGGCATTGTTCCCGGCCTTGTTCCCGGCCTTGAAACTTGCAATCACGCGTTTCGTTCCTGAGTTCCTCGAAACCGGCGATTTTGATGCGTCTCCGTACGGGGTCTCTCGACCTCACACACATGGATTGTCGAAAGCGTGCATCGTCTTTCCTTTTTGATTGGGTCTGTCACTGCAACCCTTATAACCAGCAGAATCATCCGCAAGTTGCATCACTGCTCAGGCAACAACCAGTGGCCTTGGACGTAGAATGCTGCTTGAACCGCCCGCAGGGACAACTTCAACGACCAAGCTGTCAGCTTAGATGTTGACCTCGCCGCCTGTGAACAACTGCGCGTAATTGCTGCAATCGAACCGTTAGTCTTTTGCGTCTCTACCTCCAGCGACCTTTGCTTTTTGCGAAAATTCAGAGTTACACCAGCGTTTGTCTTGTCATTCTACCGTTGAAATAAAGAGATGTTTAGTAACAATGTATATAATCAAACAAGGGTGGGAAGGGTGCAGTCATGAGAGAGGGAGGGATTGGCAATGTGACAATTCATTTGAACGTCTGCAGTCATCGAGACCCCTGCGAACAAATTCGCAGAACCTGCAAGATCCCGCCGTCGATTATGCTTAAATCATGATACTGTACTATTCGCGTTTCCTTGGCTGGCCGTGCTCGAATAATGTCCCGGAGGGTGAAAAGGAAAGACAAAAAGGTCAGGTCAGGGACGGCAAACCGCACTCACTGCAATTTTTTATAAACTGTGATTTTGGTACGTCGTTGATCGCACTCTTGTGGACTTGCTGTGAGGGAATAAAATAACGTGATGAGAAGAAGGACGCATTTTGGGAAGAACAACCGAAGCGTGGGGGAGTGAGAGAACCTGATCCCTGTCCCAGCTATAGATCCAACGCGATTATCCAACATCTTCATGTGATATGAGTAAGTGGGAGTGGGAGTTGCAGAAAGTGGAGGAGGAAGACGCTCACCTTTTTGTGACAATTAATTTTGCTGCCTTCGAGACGGCCAACAGGAAGTATGATAAAAATAAATATCGAAAGAATACTATTGAAGGAAGCCGTGTCCGAAAAACACGAGCTTGAATCGGCGGCGAAGCGGGCACCGACTTGGACGCTAAACCGCGCACGTCAAGGTCATGGACATGTTCGAACCAGCTGGCACTTGGTGCGAGGATGTAAATAGCTCGGATACGCCGCGATGGTGTTTCCTTCTATATGCGACCCCACCCAGCGGCAAATGCGAGTATCTGCCACTCTCAAAATTCCATTTTCATACTTGTTTGCCGCAACAAGCACTGAAAAGTAGACTCCAGAACCCCCGCTTAAATGCATCCGAATCTGCCACATCTGTGACGACAAACACTGCTCATTTCCTCGCAGGATGCTCAGGTATAAGGTCATTTATCGATATTCAACTGCAGGACTGATGCGTTTACTGTTCGCGCAGATAAATACGGACGAAGACTGCTGATTTACGAGTGGCTTCCCATGAGAGGTTGTGGCTCGATGTTCATCCGACAAGAAAACCGATACAACAAGAACTCAAATCCATCCAGACGATCTTGCTGCCGCCTTTCGGATGTGGCTCAACGCGTGTCGTCCAGAAAAAACAAGGTTCTGCCTGCGAGTCCTTTCGGGGGCCGCTTGGATGATGTTTGTTCTGATAAAATATTGAGCTGATGGAGCAAACGCCCGAGTACCAACTGATAATGTGCGATTTTAGACTCAGAAGTCTTTTGTATATCGCGTTCGAAAAGGTGGTGAAGTTGACAGTTCGAATTGGCGGGTGCATCCATCGGTGGGCACCTTCGATGTTCGAATGGATTTTGTTTCGTTCGTCAAAAACGCAATGGCGGCCAGGGGTGGTTCGAGATGTTTTGAGGGCTGTTATCTGGCAATGCACGATTTCGGTTTCGGAGTCTTCTATCAACTGCTGCGCGCACGTTGGCAAGGGATTTGCAGCCATCTGGAAATTGGTCGTTGCAAATTGGCCTTCCAGTTCATCGTCGAGCAATTCTGAAATACCTGCAATCCTTCGAATGACGCCTATCCCGAGCGGTATAGGCTGCCGTCCGATCTGCTATTGCAAGGTCGACGACGGCCACTGAAGCGAGCCGGTGCGCGGTGATGGGGTTTTGATACATTTTGGGGTTGGCATTGCAAATTCACACAATGCCATCAAGTCGCAAGGAATCAAGAACGTCAGTGCCATTGCTTGCTGCCAAGTTGCGAAAAAGGCGATAAATGCGTACGAAATACAGAATGGGAGGAAACACTCGAGTCAGCAACTGAGAAATCTTGACCCAAGAATATTCAATTGAACACTACGATAAATTACGTATTCGACCAGTGTTGGTGTTGGGTTGCACGTTTTACATTTCTCACATGTGACAGATCGCAATCTATTTTTTGAATGGGTTGCGTTTCTTGTGAACACGGCTCATTGTTCCCCCAAGGTTTCTTTCAATACCGAAACTACTGTATATAAAAGATATTTCTCACAATTGTCACGTAATCTACAGATTCCATCACGCACGTCCAGAAGCTTCGCCACGCCAATCAAAATTTCCACAGACACAAAATTTACTCACAGCAATTCCAACACTCTAACACTCCCCAGACACGATCGCGTCTTCGTTATTACTTTTTCTATCATTTCAAGTGCCACTGTTGTCTTCCTTACATTTGCCACAAAGGCTATTTAAGAAGGCCTTTCTTGATTCAATAAAGGAAGTCTCTCAATAATCTCTTAACTCTCTCAACTCCTCTCAAAGTCATCTCCCAGTCTTGAAGCTGCAATCGACCTCATGACTACTTCCGTAACAACAATTCACGCATCAGTGGTTTAGTGGTATAATTATCGCCTGCCACGCGGTAGTCCCGGGTTCGATTCCCGGCTGATGCATTTTATGCAGCCTCTGAATTCCTTCAGTTTTGTTTTTTTCGGAGGACGCGTTTGTTGGCTGCAAAACAGCGCGGGAAGAAGGGTGTTTTCCTTGAAACATACAGCTCCTCATTCACCCGAAGATGGATCACGGCGGCTCGAACCATGTCGCGGGCATTTCTCGAGAGTGGTGGTCAAGTTGATCAGCAAAAAGTCAGCAAAAAAGGAAATTCAAGAAAAATGGTTCGTGCATCATTTATGGGCGAGGCTGTATGCTGACAACCCTCTTCAGCCGTGCTGTGACAGTGACCTTAGAATCGAAGTCAACGAGGACGCTACATGCGACTCTGGCCATTACCCCATTGCACTCAACAAGAACTTTGCCACAGACGCTGCTAAGCCCAGTTACGCGCCACACTCACGGATTCTTCCCGTGCACATCCGGATCTCGTTACAGAGTACTGAGACTGAATTGAAAGCTTCGCGAGTCCCTGCGGCAGTCTCCGTCACTGTCCGTGGCCATTCCGGCGCTTCCGGCTCAGCAGCGAAAGTGGACCGAGTGTTGAAACTGAATGCCGTTGATTTGACCATTAACGCTGTCAAGGGTGTCGACTCGTGGGATCACGATGGAAAGATCCTCGAGCTGCACTGGGCGAAAGGGTTCGACGGCGAGAAGGTTGTTGACATTGACTATGTGATTGAGAAGTGAGTGCTTCCTTTTTTCGAAAGGGATGGGTTCTATATGAACTCGTTTCTCCATAACACCCCAGACCCATCGCTGGTCTGTACTTCCATGTTGCGGATGAGGCTGTTCCTGATCGGGCACTCCACGTCATCACCGACCATGAAACTGAGCGCGCGCGGTACTGGCTTCCCTGCGTCGATGTTCCACTTGTGCGAACAACTCTTGGTAAGTGTTATTGAGTCGTTTTTCTGTGTCAGTTTTTCTGAATGCTTGGCTGACTGCGATTTCCAGAATTCGTCATCACGCACTCAACCCATCACACGGCTGTTGCCAACGGTGCACACATCTCGACGACCCCAAATGCCGACAACGCTGCCATCAGCACAACCATTTACAAACTCGCGAACCACACATGTCCCAGTTACTTGATTTGCTGGGCTGTAGGTGATTTCGTCACGGTCGATGACGGAGATGTGGATGGCATGAAGTTGCAGTACCTCTGTTCCCGAGACAATGAATTTGTGACCCCCGAGAACTTGTTGAAAACGTTCGGAAAGACGGGCGCGATTGTGAGATGGATGCAGGAGAAAGTGGGACTCAAGTTTCCATGGGAAAAGTACTACCAGGTACTCATCTTTTATTTTCCTGCACATCAGAGAAGGAAGTTTTGACCGAAGTTCTTGATTTCAGATTGTTTCACCAAGAATTGAAGGCGGCGCCATGGAAAACATCAGTCTCGTCACTTACAAAGACGTATACTTGTTCAACGATGACTTGGGCAAAGATGGATTCGGCCAAGCCGTGAACGGAACAAACGTTCATGAAATGGCGCACACCTATTTCGGCGACTTGATTACCATGCGTCACTTTGAACATGTCTGGTTGAAGGAGTCCTGGGCCACGTACATTGACTACTGCTATTACGAAGACCACTACTCGCACGACGAAGCGCGCCTCAAGAGCTTTACCCAGATGGAAGGTTACATTTCGGAAACGGCGAGATACATGCGTCCCATTGTGTGCCGCACTTACAACAGCTCGTGGGACTTGTTTGACGCGCATACCTACCCGGGCGGAGCTTTCCGTTTACACATGCTAAGATGGTCTCTGGGAGATGCGGCCTTCTGGGCTGCAATCAAGAGTTGAGTTGCTTTTATGTTTTTTTTCCCCTCTGCACCTTTTTTTTACTCTTTCACTGATGCGGTGTTTTGCGATCGAAACAGCGTATACAAACACGTTTGCTGGCAAGTCTGTTGAGACGGAGGACTTTAAACGCGTGCTTGAGCAACAATCTGGACTGAACTTGACCAAATTCTTTGACCAATGGATTTATGGACGCGGTTACGTGAAGCTGAAGGCAGAGCAGCAATACGACGCCGACAGACGCATGGTTCAAATCACCTTGGAGCAAACGCAGGGAGACAAAGCTCTTGAAGTTCCCGCCGTGTTTGAAGTCACAATTGAAGTGGACGTTATGGACTCGAGAGGAGAAGTGTACACAACTGAGGTGACATTTACAGACGCAACAGGTCCAAAAGTCGTTGCGTTTGTTGCAATTGGCGATGCAAAGCCAACTGTTATTGAGGTTGATCCTCGAGGCAAAGTGTTGCACACATTGGATTTCAACCCTGGTGAAGCCATTTTGGAAGCGACAGCCAAGAAGGGTATCGAAGTCACCAGTCGTGTGAGTTTCCTTTCTTGGAATCGCTTTCATTTGGAGTTTTGTATTGACCAGTTTATTTCATTTGTTGATCAGATTCGCGCTTACAGACAGCTCATCAAAAACGGAAATGTTTCTGCATTGAGAAAGGTGTCAGCTGCCCTTCCTCAGGAACCGTTTTACGGAGTCCGCGCGGCTGGTGAGTTGCACTGCTTTAAGGGAATATTGACAGTTTCCTGATTTGCGTTCACTTTCAGTGTACACTGCTCTCGAAAATGCGAAGACACAAGCCGCGGTGGACATCCTGGCACAGTCTCTCACTGTCGAAACCGACCCAAGAGCCTTACGCGTTTTGGCCATGTCCTGCACCATGAAAGACGCTGGCATTCGCACTGGTCTTTTGGCTGTACTCACAACCAAACCAGCAGCTGAAGTCTCACCACGCACCCGCCGATTCGCATACGAGAACCTCGGCCGCCAGCAACACCCTGCAGACGGCGCGTTCCTTATCCAAGCATCCGAGAGCGCCTCAACCCGCGACATTCACAACCTCTCCCTTCAAGGTGTACTCCTTGGCTTGGGCCACCACCGCAGCCAAGAAGCCCTGCAACAACTGTACCGCCTGTTGTTTGAATCAAAAATGCCCGAAAACACGCTCGTTGTTCTTGTGAATGCGTACGCGAGTGGAGCGCTCACTCAGCACAGCAAACAAAGCCGTAAAGACGCATGTGAACATCTTGCACAGCTTGTTCGTGCGCATCCTGCCAGCCGTGTTCGTAAAGCGTCGATTCGTGCGTTGATTAAGATGGGCGATGATGCGTTGGCGTACAAGAGTGTTTGTGAAGCTGTCGCGGCTGTGTCGTTTGCTGAGCAGGATACTTTGAAACTCGTGGCGGCGGTTCGAACTATGGGCGGTGCCAAGAACATGAATGACTTGCAAAAGACTGTTGAGGAATTGGAGTCAAAGATTAAGAAGGTTGAGGCTGTCGTTTCTTTGTTGGAGGCCAAGGAGAAGGAGGCCAAGGAGAAGGAGGCCAAAGAGAAGGAGGCCAAAGAGAAGGAGGCGAAAGAGAAGGAAGTTAAGGAGAAGGAAGAGCCAAAGCTTTAATTTGATTGCTTTGGACGAATAAAAACTTGATTGACATTGGCCTCGTGAAAGGATTATTATCGGTGCGTCCTTGCAGACAAGAGCGAAATAAGGCCTTTCATAACAACAGGTACAAACGGTTTAATGGCTGTAAACAACCTCACTAATCGCTCTTAACAAACAGTCCACTCTCCTTCTTGGCCTCCATCAACAAAAGAGTTTGCTCCACCTTCTTCAACTTCGTATCCAACTCATCCACAGTCTTCTTCAAACCAGCAGCATCTCCAGCACCACCTCCCGACAACCCTTTCACAAAAGCCACCAGTTGCTCTGTATCCTGCTCCGCAAACGCTGTCGCAGCAACCGCCGCGCATACACGCAAATGCGGCTTCTTTTCATCTCCAAACTTTGCCAACGCACGAATAGCAGCCTTTTGCACACGGTGTGAACCGTCAGCACGGACAAGATGTGCCAACCGCTCCGCAGCTTCTTTTCTATGAAGCGCATTCTCAAGCCACACTGCTGCACTTGCATACGCATCCACTGCGACAACATGGCATGGTTCAGGCATGGCTCGTCTCTCCGCGCCAAAGAGGATACTGTGTAAATGATCGAACGCTGCTTCGGATCGGTGCAATCCAAGACCCGCAAGGATTCCTTGGTACGTGTGGAAGTGCAGGTCACGGCTTGCTGGATCGTTCCAGGCAGCAATGAGGAGGCTTGCGTCTTCAGCGTGCTTCTGGCGGCCGAGGTTGGTGTACAAGAATCTGCGGGATCGTGGGGACAAGAGGTCCGCTTTCGTGCTCAGCACGGAAAGGAGACCTTCGCGGATTCCGGCGTCTTTGGCAGACGCGGAATTGACGAGGACTCGCAGAGCTTTGGGGTCCCTTTCAGTCAGCAGCGAATTTGCAATCACGTCCACTGCGGATTGCAGTTCAGAGTTTGAAAGACTTGAGTACACTGCCGAAACAAGAATGATTAGAGCAACAAAAAGAGAAAATCAAGGTTAACCCTCACCAGCACATCGGACACCGTAAAATGGTTCATCCGGCAAAGCTGCGGCCACCTTCTTCATGGAAGATACACCACCGTTCTTGATGAGCTGACGGTACGCACGAATCTAAAAAGAACAACCAGTCAACCAAAAACTTTCAAAACGCCTTCAAAATTCAAAAAACAAGTGCTGCACCCTGCTCATAATATCCCTGCCTCTTTTTGCAGTTCCTTCCAAAATAGCTTCACCAGGGTTAAACTCAAGACTGTGCAACACTTTTCCACGTGGATCAATTTCAACTGCATCCGGCTTCGCAGCGCCCAATGAAATAAACGCCACCACTTTGGGACCAGTTGCATCATTAAACACAACTTCCGCAGTATGCACTTTTCCATCCACATCAATGACATCCACTTCAACCGTCACATCAAAGACGAGTGGGATTTCAAGGTCCTTGTTGAATTGAGTTTGTTCAAGCGTGATTTGCACGAGTTTTCGATCCGCGATGAATTCGTAGTCGGCCTTTAGTTTAACATGGCCGCGACCGTAAATCCATTGGTCAAAGAATTTGGTCAAGTTGAGTCCTGATTCGAGTTCCAATTCGCGTTTAAAGTCTTCAGTTTCGACAAATGTGCCAGCATACTTTTTGATGTAATCTGATTGCCCAAAGAAGTCAGCAATTCATTGATGCAGAATGAAACAAATTTAGACTCAACTCTTGACTCCAGCCCAGAACGTGTCGCTTCCCACAATCCACCGCAACATGTGCAACCGGAACGAACCTCCCGGGTACGTGTGACTGTCAAACATGTCCCACGAGCTGTTGTAAGTGCGGCACACAATCGGACGTACATACGACGCAGCTTCCTGCATGTACCCCTCCATCTCCGTAAAGATTTCATACCGCGCATCTTCATGCGAAGAATGGTCTTCAGACCACAAATACCCCATGTACGTGGCCCACGACTCTTTCAGCCAGACATGTTCAAAGTGACGCATGGTAATCAGGTCGCCGAAATAGGTGTGCGCCATTTCGTGCACGTTGACGTTATCCACAATGGTTTCCCAGCCGTCTTTCGAGAGGTTGTCGTTGGTGAGGAAAATGTCCTTGTATGTGACGAGACTAATGTTTTCCATAGCGCCGCCCTCGATTTTCGGGGAAACAATCTAAAGGACTTTGGTTAGAACCTCGCATCGAATGCAGTGAACACATTTTTAAATGCCACACCTGATAGTACTTTTCCCATGGAAACTTAAATCCAAGTTTGTTTTGCATCCAACGCACCATTGCCCCCGTCTTTCCAAACGTTTTCAACAAGTTCTCGGGGGTCACAAATTCATTGTCCCGGGAACAGAGGTACTGCAACTTCATGCCATCCACATCTCCGTCATCGACCGTGACGAAATCACCCACAGCCCAGCAAATCAAGTAACTGGGACATGTGTGGTTCGCGAGTTTGTAAATGGTTGTGCTGATGGCAGCGTTGTCGGCATTTGGGGTCGTCGAGATGTGTGCACCGTTGGCAACAGCCGTGTGATGGGTTGAGTGCGTGATGACGAATTCTGGAAATCGCAGTCAGCCAAGCATTCAGAAAAACTGACACAGAAAAACGACTCAATAACACTTACCAAGAGTTGTTCGCACAAGTGGAACATCGACGCAGGGAAGCCAGTACCGCGCGCGCTCAGTTTCATGGTCGGTGATGACGTGGAGTGCCCGATCAGGAACAGCCTCATCCGCAACATGGAAGTACAGACCAGCGATGGGTCTGGGGTGTTATGGAGAAACGAGTTCATATAAAACCCATCCCTTTCGAAAAAAGGAAGCACTCACTTCTCAATCACATAGTCAATATCAACAACCTTCTCGCCGTCGAACCCTTTCGTCCAGTGCAACTCGAGGATCTTTCCATCATGATCCCACGAGTCCACACCCTTGACAGCGTTAATGGTTAGATCAACGGCATTCAGTTTCAACACTCTGTCCACTTTCGCAACGGAGCCGGAAGCGCCGGAATGGCCACGGACAGTGACGGAGACTGCCGCAGGGACTCGCGAGGCCTTCAATTCAGTCTCAGTACTCTGCAGAGAGATCCGAATGTGCACGGGAAGAATCCGTGAGTGTGGCGCGTAACTGGGCTTAGCAGCGTCTGTGGCAAAGTTCTTGTTGAGTGCGATGGGGTAATGGCCAGAGGCGGTCGAGAGTGACAGGGCCTCATCGGAGCATTCAGCCAGACTGTGGATGTTGCAGCAGGGCTGGGTGAGGAGGGTGGGGTCAGTGTTGTTGGGGGGATGTCTTTGATGAGGGGCGAACCATTTTTTTTCCAATTCACGTGTTTTTTTTTTCTCAAACTTTTGATCTCTGCAAGGACGATCAAATCCAGAAGTAAATTATTCGGACACTCTGTCTTCGGACATGAGACGCTCATGATTGGAGTTTTGTTTTGTTTTTTCTTTTTTGTGTTTTTTTATTTTTTTTTTATTTTTTTCTTCCTTTTATTTTTTATTTCTTTTGATTTTATTTTGATTGCACAATTTATTGCGTTCTGTTTGCTTGTAATTATGCGTTACGCGGTTGTTTGGTTCAACAACACCGTCGTTTCCATCCCAACAACCAAGTTACTTAAATAGTGACAAGTGAATAAAATATATATATTCCCTTGTTTATTTTAATAAATTGGGGATATATTTATGATACGATGACAGAATGTATGGATGATGGAATTTGTTTCATTAACTCATTTGCTGCTGGTGGTCAGTCAGTCAGTCAGTCAGTCAGTCGGAGGATTCCTCGGCGACGGCAATTTGCAATTGCAATTTTATATTAAACCCTAATTTTTTAAGTGTTTTGAATTATGGACATTTGTCAGCCAAACCGGATGAGTATCTGTCTGTCTGTCTGTCTGCCTGTCTGTCTGTCTGTATGCATGCATGCATCTACATACACGTACAGACAGAGCGTATACAGCTTACCTATGGTCTGCATGCATCCATCGACATCCATGAACAGAGTGTCAAGATCTGGATGGATACGCATTGCACTGCTTTCTACCCAATGAAAGTGCGGAATGATCCATGAAAAAAGTTTCATTCTTCAAATAAACCCCCGATCGCAAGCCCAGCATTAGCTTGTTTGAAACACACACACACACTCGCCGAGTCCCAGTCGTGCGAAGCAAATTCAAAAACAAAAAACATTTGTCAACTGCTGCCACAACACTTGTCACTTGTTACCAGCACCACAACAAGCACATCAACAACAACAACTGCAACCATGCAACCACCACCACCACCACCACCACCCATCCACTCTCAACAAGCCAACGCACGCTTACATTCAATGGCTACTCTGGACGTGAAACCCTGCATCCCAGGGTTATCCACCACTCTCCCCGCAGCATCCTCATCATCAGAATCAGCTACCACCACCACTCACATGTCACGCATCCCGGGTAGCGCAGCAAAAGACGCCAATCTCTTGTACCGCCGCCCTCTTCCCTGCGAAGGATGCCGGGAATGGCGGAGGAAATGCGACCTTACGAAACCCAGCTGCAAGCGGTGCTTGGAGCGAGGGTTCATTTGTACATACATTCCGCTGCGATACGAACGCAAACAAAGTCGACGGTCGCCGTCGTCGCCATCGTCGTCGTCCACAAGTACTTTAAATGCTGCAAACGATTCACAGTCACCACAACCACAATCTCAAGCACATCAACCAGCACAACAACCTGGATTGTCTCATTATAATAAGCGGGATTCAGTCATGTCAATCTCAAACATTATCGAACCCACAGAGGAAGATGCGCGCATTGGCCAACAGTATGAGTCATCCCGCGGCATCGGTGGCCTTGCAACGGGATACGCGCCGTACCAACACGAACAGAACGACTCTACACAGCCAATGACAGCAAAGCCGAGGCAGCAGCAGCAACAACAACAACAAGTGCCGTCCAAGAGGGGAAAAGCGTGCACGTTCTGTCATCGGAGGAAAACAAAATGCGACATGTCCAAACCCGCTTGTTCCGATTGCACAAACAGGGGCATTGAGTGTGTTTATTTGAATTAAAAGTAATGCAGAAAGTCATGGAATAATAAAGAAAGTCATGGAATAATGTGAATACATCTTTGTGTGTGATAGTGGGGTGGTGGAATGTGCCTTGAAATCTGATTGGCTGAATGGGTTCACTGAAATCTGATTGGCTGATGGGGTTCTCAACGCACATTATTGTCATGAACGATCGGATGCTTTCGGCAATTTCTGCAAATTAACTGCAATGACAAATGATGAATCAACAAATTTTTTTTCTTTGATTCGGCAAAAAAACAAACAAAAAATGCGAAAGATGCCGCAAAATGCGCCGAAAATGCGCCGGAAAAAGAGACCGCGTTCCGTTCAGTGTGTGTACATCTGGAGAGACCGCATTCAGTGTGTACATCTGCTCCGATTAATCGCTCACTCGCGTCCCACACCTTCTCCTGCGTTGTCGAAAACACGTTCAGGCATGAGAAAAACGCCCTCGCCGGTCGCAAAAAAAAATCACCTCGAAATCCAGCACCACATACGTCGAACGCGTCATTTAAACCCAGGCCTCCTCTCCTCTCCACCCCCTCAACAACGCCCTCGCCATACGCCAATCGCACAGATTTCAGCGGCTTGGTCTCCTTCCGCATCTAACAAGAAAAAAAATCCAAACACGTTGCCTCGCATCTTTTGAGGATTTCTTTTTTGTCCTTGCTGAAAAGTCTGGGGGGATGTGTAGAGTCACTTGCGAGAGTTGCCTCGGTTATGAACGGATTGATTTCGGTTGTCGGTTGAGGATTGAGGATACGAAAGGATTTTGATTCGCGATTTTGGAATCAGGCGTTGGATAAAGCTGTTGAGCCTTTTTAATTTTTTGCTTCTGGAAAGGAAAAGGGAATGAACAAAAATGAAATCAAAGCTCACATGGCTTTATATATCTTTGCTCGCATGCACCGTGAAGGTTTGAGCATGCAAACCGTTGTTGGATATCATTTCATTTTTTCAGTCAGTTTTTTTTTCCAGTTTTTGGGATGTAGAGTGGTTGACGTGAACTATAAATTTTTTAAACAAATTTTTTTAAGTTGACCCATGCACAGTTGACATTGGACCCAGAGAAGTGTATCCTCACTGTCGCAAATCATCCAGAGAAAATAGTACGTACTCAATTGCTATGAAAATAATGACGTACGTGTATGTAGAGAAGAAAGCAAACGACCCGCGAGCGAGCGAGCGGTCCTTCCCGACTGCGACCCTTGTCGGTCATCACACCGGCGCTATTTGGCATGTATGCTTTTGAATCTGAAATGCTCCGAGTCCCGATATTCATAAACAGTGGACCAAGTTGCCAATCAAAAATAATCTCGGTTGGATTCTGCAGTGCCCGGCCCTCGGGAGATGCTAGCAATTGTGGGCCTTGGTAGCTCTGTGACTTGCGCAACATTAAGAAACGTCAGGCCGCATGAGTTGATGATTGGTCGACACAGAGATAGTTGCGCTTTAACCCACGACTCCCTAACCAACGGAAGCCGCCCCATAGTCGCATCGCAAGCATCCGTCTGGACAGGACACTTTTCACCCACCATTTGCCTTTTCACCCGTCGTTACTGGAAAAAAAAAAAAGAAACAGGCAACAGTCGCTTTCTCCACCGTGTCTGAAATTTTTTTATGCATTCTTCAACAAACTGGGTAAAGAATGTCGGCACCAAAACAAGGCCACTCAGCTTCACACGGGTCCAGCTCGGGAATGTCTGCGCAACTTGTTGCTCCCAATACGCAGCTTCCCGCTCTTACGCGGCGGAGCGGTGAAATGGAATCCATACTTTCTGCGCCGCAACTTCCAAACAATGGCAGAGCCACCACCGCATCTCACTCACAGGCGGTTCCTTTCGCATATCCACTGACTACGCAAAACTCATATCGACATGGTATGTGTCGGCTGTGTGGCGCTGTATATGACGCAATATTTTTAAAAAACCCAAAACGATTCCCCCCCTCTCTGCGCATCCAGACCAACCTCAGCCGTCGCAACAGATTAAACGTCGCCACAATCAATACACGGATCGTTTCCAGAACCCGCACTACCTCCCTGGAATGAGCAGTTTTGGTTTCCAACCCAGAGTTTCTTCAAACTCGGTGTATCCTCCTTACACGAATTACGGATACGAGCCATACCCGCCAGTTCAATACGTTCCTCCGCCCGCCGTTCATGCTTCGTACCCGATGGATCCTTATTCTGACCAATATTATTCATTGTACACCGCGCCACGTCCGGTTCCATCAGGTAACCACAAAAAAAAAAAAAAAATGAACCGCCTCAATCCCCCCCCCAAAAAAAAAAAGTTACTAAGAAAAAAAAAACCCCGGGCGCGCACCACGCAGATGCACCACCTCCGCAATTATATCCACACATGTATCCACCCATCATTCAGCAGTCTACCTACGTTCCGCACCAAAGTACAAATTTTCAGCAAATTCATTTGAGACAGTCAGCACCTCAACGCATGACGCCGTATGGCCAGCCACAGTCTTCTTCAAGGCCGCTTCCAATCTACCAACGGGATTCGTATGAGCCTTTGATTACCCCTGGCAGCACGACTGTTTTGAATCAAGTGCCGCCGAAAAAAGTTCAGGTCGCCGTCGCTCATATTACCAGCGCGGAGCCACCAGATTCACCAAAACAAACGTCACACATTGCAAAGAATCTGGCAGCGCTTGCTGTGATTCAACGAGAAATAAAAGTGAAATCTCGAGTAAAGAGGAGAGCAACTGTCAACACGGATCTAGCAGGTGAGCTACCTTTTTTGGACCCCCAAATGATAACGCTTTTACCAGAGATATTTCTGGACTCTGAAAAAAAAAAAAAAATATGCGCTCTAAAACAAAACTTGTTTATCCACAACAAAAAAAAACCACAGACAGAGAGTTCGAGCGAATGGAAGAAGCCAGCGCAGACGATTTCGACAACCGTCAAAAGGGCAAAATCGATTCTCCGACTCTCAAGCACAGATGCGGGTTGGGGGCTTGCACACGAAACTTTGCAACATTGCGGCTTTTGCAGAAACATCAATCATTAAAACATGCAGAATCTTTAGAATCGAACGTGTCTACTCCCGTATCTCAAGATGGGTCGCTGACGCCGAAAGGGAGCCGGAAGAAGCAAAAATTGTCTCCAAACACGGATTGGGAGACTCGGAATTTGGACTCACTTCAATCTGGCTCGCAAACCAACCCGGGGCCGGCTCTTGAACCGACACCGTCACTGGAAAAAATTCAAGCAATCTCTGATCTTCAGCCTTTAAGCAGTGCCTCTCAAATTTCAGCGGAGAGTGAGCAGACTTTACAACGGGAAGCAGCAAAGACACCAGTCGAGAAACCCGCACTCGCCGTTGTTGAAGTGAATGAAATCTTTGACGACGAAGATCTAAATGACGACGAGTAAGCGCTTTTGACTTTTCTCCGTTTTTTCGCATACATGGAACTCTTTCCAAACAGAAATAAAAAAACACCGGTATGAAATGCTAAAGACCTCTTTCATGTTGCGTGCAAACGCTACCTCGAAACGCACCGTCAAACACCGTCTGAATACGCTCACAACATGACAAACAAATAAAACGCCAAAGTCGCGAAAGTATTTGGTACAACGGACTTTGGAACAGCGGCATCCACTCAGGGATGAAGACAAGCTAGTCTCACCCTACGCGCATACCCCACACAGTCCCACCACCACTTGACCCATGTGACAATCAATTCTCAGGAGCCAAGCTTCAAACCCTAATTGATTAAATCAAGTTCAAACACTCCAAATTGAAACAAATTTTTTATTTCAGTTTCGCAAATTATTTATTATTTATTTACGCATTTATTTTATTTTATTTTTACGCCAAAACAGTTTCACATTTTACGCTGCAATTTACAGCCAGGAAACAACACAACCAGACTCAACTAATGCAGCTTCTCTCGCTCGCTGTCTGTCTTCTGGCTGTGGCCGTGCAAGAAGGAATCTGTGGCGGCGCTGTGCCAGCAGCTACCACCAAAACCACCACCAAGCCATCCACTACCACTACCACCACTACCAAAGCCATTCCACCAGTGACCACAACCAAGACCAGCGCCACCACCACCACAACAACAACAACTACAACTACAACCACCACAACCACCACATCTACAGCAACACCAAACCCCACATCAACCCCAGCAGCAACCACTTGCCGCAACCCCACAATCCGCCGTGAATGGAACCAACTCTCTGCAACCGAAAAGAACGGGTACATTGCCGCAGTCAAACGAATCACGGCTCGACCAAGATCGAACCAGTACGCTGATCCAACACGAATGTCTGCCGATGACTTTAGCTACACTCACGCACAGAATGCACACTGGGCGCATGCGAATGCAGAGTTTTTGGTGTTCCATAGAGCCATGTTGAGACGGTATGAGCAGGCGTTGGAGTCTGTTGGGTGGAAAGGTGGGTTGGTGTATTTGGACGAAGGCGCTGTCCCAACGGTTAGCCTTTTACGTTTTGCTTCAAATCTCCCACAAATGTTTTCTGATGACACATTTCCCCACTTTTTTTTTTATCAAGAGTTGGCAAACTTTGGACCTTTTCTCTTCTTCGTACTTTGGAAGCATGGGCAGCAGAGGTTCCTGCTTGCCGAATGGACAATTCAGTGGCCAGTCTGGTTACAAGGTTCTTGGCTCTGATGGAACTCAGAAATGCATTTCCCGATGCGGCAGTGGAACCCTCTGGTCCGCACAATTGGTTGCACGCTCATCCCTGTCATCATCAACCACCTACGATGAATTTCGCGGCGACGACACCTCCAACTTTCACGGTAACCTTCCCTTCAAAATCCACACAAAACATCACCTTCCCCAACTAAAAACCCCTCCAAAAATCAGGATCTGGCCACATTGTCATGGGCGGCCAATGCGACATGGGAAACTCCCTCTGGAGCCCACGAGACCCACTCTTTTACCTCCACCACGCGTACGTCGACAAACTATACTGGAAATGGCAACAACTCTGCCCAAACTATGTCACAGACTACCAAGGATACCTCAGCTCAGGTGTCAACCCCAACAACGCGCTCCTTGGAAACTCACAACCGGTGAATGCTACACTGCCACTTGACTCGTGGGTCGGTTTGACGGCCGCAGACGTGTTTGACACGAGAAATGACTTTTTATGTTACACGTACTCCAAAAGTAGCGGGGATGTAGCTTACACTGCTGCTCAATGCAAGAACGGGGCTCAACCAAACACAAACCCTTGGAACACTGCTACCACCAAAAAGCGTCGTGCGCCTGCGGGTCCTAAAAAGAATGAAGCAGCAAAAGCCGCTGGTTCCTACGACTTCACCAAAACCAACAATTCTACACAAGTCACAGTCACATGCGGGAAAAAGACTTCCACGTATACACTGCCCACCGGCTGTGAGGCGCACAAAATCTTTTGCAGCCACATCTCGTTGAAGCCCATTGGAAGTGGGAAAAAGGTGCGCACCAAAGATTCCATAGCAACCTGTCCGTTGGTGCTCCGCCCTGCGTGTGATAAAGTGACAACATACACACGTCCATCACATTTGAAACCACCGGGCCCAGGAAGTTTGCACAAGTACCCCACAGTATTGACGGATGAGCAGATCCAGGATCGCGGGATGGATCATTGCAGTATCCGTGCCAGTGATGTGAAAGCGATGCAGCTTGTGGATGAAATGAATGCTGCAGTTGTTGTCTGAGTTTTTTTTGTTTTTTTTTTTCTTCGTCTTGGAAGAGAAAACGCGCTCACAATAGAAATGACTTTATTGCTTTTGAGAGGTGATGCCAAAGATTCGCGTGACGCGTGAGTTGTTGTATATAACTGATTTTTATTTGTGATATTGATATCTGTCACAGAGACACAGAAAACGCGAACGAGAAAAGGAAACGCAATGGATTTTTAGAAAAGAAGAGCCA
Organism: Chytriomyces cf. hyalinus JEL632; assembly: GCA_025435555.1. Lineage (NCBI taxonomy): Eukaryota > Fungi > Chytridiomycota > Chytridiomycetes > Chytridiales > Chytriomycetaceae > Chytriomyces > Chytriomyces cf. hyalinus JEL632. Next base: position 942,985 of record JAIWWG010000002.1, on the reverse strand, counting down.
CGGCAGCAACACCGGCAAACGTCAAAACAGACGCGGTAGAAGCTCCAGCCTGGTACAAGTTGGTAGGAACTGGCAGCTGACTGCTAGGAGCAACAGGTTCAGCAGAAACAGAGTCAGTCGGCATGACGGACGTGCTTGGCACTGGAGACTCAGATGCGCTTGAAGCAGCAGTAGAAGATTTGACAGCTGTAGAAGTGGATGGAACGACGCTGGACTTTGACGAAGGAAGCACGACAGCACCCACACCTTGGTACGTAAAGCTCCATTTTTTGTTTCTCGCGTTGGCGTCACCGCCGTCACGTCTTTTTTCTGGGGTAATGCTGTGGACTTGAATTTCGTAAATGCCGTCTGGACGGAGATCGGCGCGAATCTCATCATACTTGCCCAGCTTAAACAATGCCGAGAATTGCGTGGTCATGTCCTTTTCTCGACCACAGAGTGTGAGATCGTTTTCAAATTGGGGGACTTTGTCCGAGTCCAAATGGAAACGGGTGATGCAGCCGCCCTTGTAGCGGGAGTCGAAGGCAGCGCTTTCAGTGGCGGTTCCGTTGCGGTAATCTTTGAGAAGGTATCCTGGGGAAGGAAGCGGACCGGAGTCTGCAGTTGTGGTTGTGAGGACGGCAGCTTGTGTTGGAGTGGAAGTGGATGTTGGGGCTACAGCGGGTGGACCCGTGGGTGGCCTGACGGGCACGACCTGGGCAACAGCGCAAGTGTTGAGGAGAGCAGACAGGACAAGAGCAGCGACGCAATGCTTCATTTTTTGTAAGTTTTTGTTTATTTGTAAAATAAAAAAAAAATAAATATGCCTTATTATTATTTATTTTAATGACCGCAGGCAGGGCTTGAGATTTTTGTCGTCATCCAATAACCCTAAAAACAGTGGAGAGTATGAGGTGGAGTGAGTGAGTGAGTGAGAGAGTGAGTGGGTGAGTGGGGGAAGACGATACTTGATACTTGGTGCATCCTGGATGCTTGCTACTTGATACTTGATACTTTGATGCGTAGTGACGGTGCAGTTGCCTGTCTTCCTGTATATACATACGCACAGAGAATGTCTGTCTGTCAGTCAGTCAGCAGTCAGTCCGCATGCTAAGCAGCCAGTGCATGCCCCGTCATTACACACCGCACACACAAATTGGGTGGCTGGCGCAAACCCTAAGTACTTTTGCCGCATAATAACAACCCTAATAATAATAATAATAATAATAATAATAATAATAATAATAATAATAATAATAATAATAATAATAATAATAAAAATTACGATCGATCAAACTCTGCAATGAATGACTCATTTGCTTCCAATAGGAGTCAGTCGTACTGCATCCATCCCCATTTGTTTATTTGTTCAAGTTTAGTTTAGTGCACTTTCGATCATGCATGCATGACCCCCCCATTCTGATACCTTTGTTTTGTTTGTTGTTGGATTCGTTTTTACAAGGATCCATCGATCGAACAGTTGACGTCGCTGGTAAGCGGTACTCGCACATAGCACAGAGGCCCCCGTGAACTGACCTTGAAAAAAAGAGCGACAAACAAAGTCACATTTCTCAATGCCTTCTTTCTTAACGGTGCGCGTGCTTCAAGAAAAAATCAGCGAGTCCAATTCTACCCACCGAGTAGCTTTTCCATGATTTTCATGATTTGTCAGCAATTTGAAACCCTGTGGAGTGACACAACAAGCTACGCGACAACCATATCCTGCATTGTACATCCATCTGCGACTGATGCTGCCGACGCATGTGCGAATTCTATGAACTGGTTGTGCGATGCGATAGAAATCACTCCACTCCAACGGAGCAACCCAACAACCTCCTTGAACCAACTCATCATCAAATCCTGGAACCCATCACTGTCCTTCCTCAGACGCGCAGACGGTTCGGCAAGTAAAAAAGCGTCAACTACGCATTCAAAAAAAAAGGTGCCACTTGGACAGAGGTTTAATAAAGCCTTCGGTTCAGCTGACTTGGCAAAAAATTCTTATTTTGTATTTATTCGAGAGCGCGTGTTGCATTAAAACAACTGCATCATGAAAGCGTGTTGCCCAAAAGGGTGCTGGGGTGGTTTGGGTGCTAGCGAGGTATTCGCAGTTGTATCCATGTCTCCTACGGGCGTAGTTGTCCTGGGTTCAAGCGCGTGTGTTTGTCAAAGTGGGGTGATAACAAATTTATTTGATTTCGCCCAGGCAGTCAGGCGATGGGATGGCTGAGCTGAGTCTGGTGCGAGCGTGGCAGACACGGACACCGACGCCTGATGTACCTGACACCTTGCACAGAATAAACACAGAATAAAAGAGCAATAAAAACAAAAGAAAAAGTTGTTAAAATCCGAGAAATAGAATCGCGTTTGATTGAAATGTCAGATTTTTATTCACATTGGTGCGACTGCACAAAAGCTCTGCAATCAAAACATGGAGTCAAAAAAACAACAAAAGAATGAAGACTGCTCTGTTGCTTGCAGTCGCTGTCCAGACATGGGTCGGTGTTGCCGCTGTCATCCCCGTCTGGACCTACTACCAGGACGACAAATGTCAAACGGCTGTCGTGCGAGCAAAGTCAAGACCCGATGAAGCAAACTGCGAGGCTTTTGAGTGCAGGCGCCTCGTCAACAGCGGCAACGTAATCACCGGCAAGTACGTCTCACAGATCTGCAGTAACGACCCCATCGGCGCGGCCAGGGCCGCCTTCTCCCCCTACGCAGAGGTCATTGAAGAAATCCAACACAATGACGGAAACTGTGCTGATCCAAACCAAGGTTTTGCCATGACCTTGCCCAATGTGTGTTTCGCGCCAGAGGGTGGACCCGGGAATCACTTTCGTTTCACTTCAAACTCGGATGCGGCCGTCTTGGACCAGTACTCGGATGACAACTGCCAAGTTAACTTGAACTTGGCTATTGCGCAGCAGTTTGATGTCTGCTATGACCGTGCTTCCAGTCAGTTGGGTGGAAATGGCTTCCGCTTCGTCGGCCGATTTGTTGCGGCACCGCCAACCACGACCACGTCTACGACTACCACCACTTCCACCACCACTTCAACTACAAGCAGTGAGTCCAATTTTATTACACGTGACCATTTTATCACATTTGAGTTTTGCTAATCAGCTTCAACACAGCCTCCACAACCTCCACCACTTCCTCCACGACCACTTCATCCACGACCACATCGTCCACAACCACTTCCTCCACCACAACTTCCACCACAACTGAAACCACGGCCACCTCTTCCACTACAACTACCCCAACTACCACCACCTCAAGCAGCACAACTACTACTACCACCACCACCACAACCTCTGCTGCTGCCGCATATACTCTAGCCGCCATTCTCCCCGGTATAGCTCCACCCAAAGACGCATACGCTCCCCGTCTGTCCGGCGGATGCATCAGCAAATTCCAACTCAACAACCAAACTGGTCTCCCCCAATTCGTCAACAACGCAACCCTCTGCGGTTCCCAAGGCGACATGATTTCTCAATTCACAGCCCTCTTCTCCGTCGGATCCGGTATCGCAAAACTCAATAACGGGTTCTTGCCAAACGGAACTTATGTGATTCAAATTCAAGCATTGAACGCGACAAAGCGGAGAGACACGTTGGATTCTGGAAGAGGAAATTGGAATTGGTTGTATAACGGGATTAACCCGCTTCCAACTACGCAAGTCGTTCCATCTCCTACCGAGGAGCCACCAATTACTGAGGAGCCACCAATTACTGAGGAGCCACCAATTACTGAAGAGCCACCAAGAACTGAAGAACTGCCCAGACCTGAACCCACTCAAGCCCCACCCGCGCCCATCAGTGTCATAAGACCCACGAACGTGTACAAGGCCGGTGCTGTCAAGGTTGCTGCCGGGCTTTTGGCTATTGTTGCTCTTGTTTTGTAAAACGGGGGGGTGAGGTGTCTTGTTGCGCGAGCTCTTGGTTTCTCTTATTTTTCCTCTCCTTCTTGTTTTCCTTCTTCCCCTCTCCCTCCCCCTTGTCTGATAAAAACCTTTAGAAAGATGGATATAAAAAAATCCAAAAAAAAATGATACATATAGCAGTCGTCTTTCTCTGGTTGTCGAATTTCAGTAAAAAAAAAAGTCAGTGCCCCCAGTTATTATATGGATGCCCCCCCCCCCCCCCCTCCCCATTCATGGTACCAAGGCGTGAAACGAGCAACTGAAAAAACGCGTTGGGGGCTGTTGAACCAATCAAATCCATTTATTTTTCCTTTTTTTCGCCCAATAAAAAAAAAAAAAAAACTTGCGAAAACATGGTATGCAACCGGCTTATCCACTTCTCGGGCATTGCCTGACTCAAACTCACCAACGAACTCCTCCTCCTCCCCACTGCATCCATTCAGCCACCAAAGAAGAACGTTGTTGCCGAGAAGCCTTTGCTGGGTCGTCCAGGGTGAGCGGTTCATATGCAATCGGGGGAGTTCTGGCGCATTAAAACACAACACTTTGTTTGAAACAGAAACAACTTGAAGATGGTTTGAACTCCTTTTCTCATCTGATACTCCGAATCGATCGAATGGTCTGACGTCCGTGTTTTTCCTCTATGATGCTTCTCGATAAAACACAGGGTATTGTTGGTCTGCCCAACGTTGGAAAGTCGTCCTTCTTCAACGCCCTCACAAACTCCAGTGCTCCGTCTGAAAACTTTCCCTTCTGGTAAGCTCCCCTGCCGAAAAACCCTTCCCCACCCCCCACCCCAATTACTTTCACTCACACCAACTCACAACCAAAAATAAAACCCCCAGCACAATCGACCCCGAAGAAGCCCGCGTCGAAGTCCCAGACCCACGCATCGACGTCCTCTACAAACTCTACAACAGTTCCAAAAAAGTCCCCGCCTACCTCACTTGTATCGACATTGCTGGACTCGTCAAGGGCGCCCATGAAGGCCAAGGACTCGGAAACGCCTTTTTATCCCACATTAGGGCTGTGGACGGGATTTTCCACTTGTGCCGTGCGTTTGATGATGCGGATGTGATTCACGTTGAAGGCGCTGTGGATCCTGTGCGTGATTTGGAGATTATTCATACAGAGTTGCGGTTGAAGGATTGTGAATTGATTACCAAGCATTATGAGAGTAAAGGAAGGGATGTTGCGCGGTTGGGTGTGAATGGGGACAAGAGCAAGAAGGAGGAGTTTGCTGCCGTCAAAAAGATTTATGAATGGGTTGTGGAGAAGAAGAAGGATGCGCGTACCGGTTTGTTTTTTTTTTTTTTTTTTTTTTTTTTTGTAGTTTTCATGTCCTGATGATGTACTGTGTCTTGTTTTGCTTTCGACAGGTGACTGGACTGGAAAGGAAATTGATATCATCAACGAATTCCAGCTCATTACTGCCAAGCCCGTTGTCTACCTCTGCAACCTTTCTGAAAAAGACTATGCCCGCAAGAAGAACAAGTGGTTGCCCAAGATCAAGGCCTGGATCGACGAAAACTACCCCGTAAGTTCAAAAATTTCTTTTCACATGTCTCTTGCTCAAAATTTCCAACCTTTGTATATTTCTCCATGGCGCAATCAAATCGAACAGGGCGACGTTTTGATCCCATACTCTGGAACTTTCGAAAACGCCCTCAGCCAGCTCGAAACCGACACCGAACGAACCGACTACTGCACCCAACTCGCCGCAAAGCACGAAATCACTGTCCCCATCATTTCCGTGCTCCCCAAAATCATCACCACCGGATACAGCGCTCTGCGCCTGTTTTACTTTTTCACCTGCGGTCCCATGGAAGTGCGATGCTGGACGATCAGGCAAGGTACTAAAGCCCCACAAGCGGCTGGAGTCATTCACACGGACTTTGAGAAGGGGTTTATTATGGCTGAGATTATGAAGTATAGTGATTTGATTGAGTTGGGAAGTGAGGTGGCTGTGAAGGCTGCTGGAAAGTACATGATGAAGGGACGGGAGACTGTGATTACGGATGGAGATATTATTCATTTCAAGGCTGGACAGGTGAATGCGTCCAAGAAGTAGATGTTTTTTGTTGCGGGGATTGGTGTGTGATGTTGAATTAAAGTGTCTTTTTGGATGCTTGAGTCGCATGCGATGATGACTCTTTTGTGATCTTTCTGCATGGCCTCAACGCGTCAGCATATCGAACAAGCGCCAGCATTTCTCAAAATCTTTCTGCATTCGAATCCCTCCATCACATTCCTTCATAACACACCATTAATATTTATCTGTATTTCTTCTTACTGCTTTTTGATCGAAGCACTGAAACAAAACTGTCCCAGCACATTCCGCCCCCTCATCGAATGAAAAAAGAAAAAAATCGTCCAATATTGTGTACTTTTTTTTTCTTTAAGCTTGCCCCAAATCAGCAAAGCTTCGGTCCCCAAAGTGTCCAATTTCAGAAATGCGCCGGAATCCATCATCAATTTCAGAAACGACTTCTGCAGTGGCAATCTTGACGGCTGGGAATGCGTTCGTAAGCACGTGAAGACCGTGTGCTGTTGCAACGAGGGATAGGAAGATGATGTTTTTCTGAAAAAATCGAACATGCAACATGTTTAGAAAAAAAGTTGATGGATCAGGAAAGCAGTGGTTTTAAACTTTACCTCCTTCACGCCGTGATCCAAAACGACACGAACAGCCATCATAGCAGCCGCGCCCGTTGAAGTCGTCACATCCGTGATAATCACGACCCGGTCTTTAATATCTTTGGGCAAGTTCATGTGATGCAGTTCGATTTCGGCAACTTCTTTTGCGAGCAGGGAGGTTGGAGAGTCTTCGCTGGATGGTTTTGGTGATGTAACGTCTCTTGTTTGGACGAGCATGATGGAGCCGAGTGGGAGGTGGTTTAAAACTTGGGTTAAACCGCGTAACATGGAAGGGCCGCTTGTGCGCGTGACTTCAACGGCGCACATCTTTTTGAAATATTTCAATTCTAAAGCCCTTTACGCACGCAGAGAATGATGGGTTCGTACCTTTTGATGCAGCTTCAAAACACCTTCGACATTCGCTTCTTGACTCAGTTCGTACTCGACTAAGCCCCGCTCAACCACCAACCGAGACAGTCTGTCGACATTGAACGCAAAATCGCTCTTGTCAAGAGACTTGTCCTGCAACAGCAACAGCATGCTGGCAACTTCTGGATTCGGGTCCAACAGCGCAACCGAGGCAGGTTTCTCTTTCGGATACTTGATCTTGAGCAATTGCGAACGAAGACTCAAATCACGCGCATCCATTTCGCGAATAATGTGTTGAGTAATGACGCTGATTGCAGCGACATTATCGCTTCCACGTGGGACAATGACGTCTGCGTGCTTCATTGTGGGGTAAATGTAGTCGTCGAATGCGGGTTTCACGAACTTTTTGTATTGCGAGAGAACGCCATGAATGTCTCGGCCACGTTCCGCAATGTCACGACGCACTATTTTGTAAAGTCAGTGTTTTGCAAAATTTCAGTGTTGGTTCAATCAAAGAAATAAACTCAAGAGTTGCCTTACATCTGCGCGCAAGTCGAACATCTGAATCCGTGTCGACGAACAGCATCAGGTCCATCAGTTCTCGTACTTTGGGGTCGTGCAAGGCAAAGATGCCTTCGAAAATGACAATGTTTGCGCCGTAAATGCTCGTTGACGTGTCCTTGAGACGCGAGTGGGTGTTGAAGTCGTACACGGGGACATCCACTTGCACGCTATTTTTTTCCAATGAGTTTCTTGTCAGTTTGCCGTGTGTCTGAGTGTCAAATAACTCACCCGTCCTTCAGATTCTTCAAAGTCGCCTCGAGAATGTCAAAGTCAAACGAATCAGGATGGTCAAAGTTGTAGTTATTTTGGTACGCTTGTTCAATCTGTTCCTTGGTCAGACTCTTGTAGAAACTGTCCATCTGCACAAGGACCACCTTGTGTTTGTTTTTGTTTTTTTTGAATGAGCGCCACACTCAAAAGACACAAAACTCAAAAGACATACCCACGGCACGCCAAGTTCCTTGATGATGATGTTTGCGACGGAAGTCTTTCCTGAGGCAGAGCCACCTCCGATTCCAATAATGTACGGCTTGTGCGGAGTTCCATCGAGGGAGAACCTGAACACGCAATGAGATGAGCTTTCGCATGCTCGATATCGGCCATGTATACAACAGATGTGTATGATGTGTATACCAAGGGAATCGTCCTCGTTTCAGCTTCTGGTCGCCGTCGGTGATTCCGCCGCCACTGTCGCCCATTTCTTTTTTCTTTTCTTTTTTTCTGGGATTTACGAACTCAGTTTACGAGCCACAATTTATTAAAAAGATGGGCAGCTGATCAGATTGGTCGCTCATTTGACGCACGCGTCAACATCAGAACCAGCCTAAAGCGCGTTGTCTGCAATGCAAACCGGTGCGCACTGCAAGGGAATGGCATGATATACTCAGGAACAGTTTTTGGGCGGTGCCTTTCGCCTTCAAGGTTTGCTTCAATGATTCTACGTGGGAGTAAAGTTCTTGCACTCTGGTAGAGGCGACCCAAGACCTTGGGCTCGTTCTCTGTGTGAGTTGAGACGGTAGGGTGCCTGCATCTATTATTACACACGGCCAATCCCGCCGCCCATCTATTTTCATCGGTGTCGGCACAAGCACTACTTCCGTCACCCAATGGGCGTCGGCATGGTGAAGTATGAAGTATCGCCAGCACTCATCCAACAATTTTCCAATAATTTTTTATTTCAAACTCCTCGAACCGAAGCAGCAAACATAAAACACATAAGAAAAGACAGTCTCAGCAACCCACCATCTGCGCCATGATCACCTGCTGCTGCTTTTGAAGCGCCGCTTGCGTAGCGGAGTCGGCTCCAGTCATTTGGTTCTGAAGCCCGGTGATTTGTGTCCTGAGCGCGTTGCAGTTTGCATTCATTCCGTTCCATCCACTGTTCCAGTTCCACGCGTTTGTGTTTCCATTCCATCCACTGTACCAGCCAGTGTTGGCTCCCTGGTTCCATCCGTTCCAACCATTCCATGCGTTATAGTATCCATTGTTCCATGTGTTGGAAACTCCATTCCACTGCCAGCCATTGGCACCCCACGTTCCTCCGCTTTGAATATTGGCAATCTGTTGTTGTACCTGCGCCTGCAACTCGGGGCGGAGGCCCACCATTTGTGCCTGCAGCGCTTGAATTTGCGCTTGCTGAGCAGTCGCCGCCGAGGAAACTCCAGTCTGAACATTCATGATCGCGGCAATTTGTTTCTGGATCTGTGCTTGAACAGCTGGTTCAGCGCCAATCATCTGAGCTTGCAAAGCTTGAATCTGGGCCTGGTACGCGGTAGCAGCTGAGGGAACTCCAGTCTGAGCATTCATGATTGCAACAATTTGTCGTTGGATCTGCTCTTGAACGGCTGGTTCAGCGCCAATCATCTGGGCCTGGAGAGCTTGAATCTGGGCCTGGTACGCGGTAGCAGCCGAGGAAACTCCAGTCTGAGCATTCATGATTGCAACAATTTGTCGTTGGATCTGCTCTTGAACGGCTGGTTCAGCGCCAATCATCTGGGCCTGGAGAGCTTGAATCTGGGCCTGGTACGCGGTAGCAGCCGAGGAAACTCCAGCTTGCGCATTTAATGCAGCACCAATTTGCTGCTGGATTTGAGCTTGAACTGCTGGAGGAGCACCGACTTGTTGAGCCTGGAGAGCTTGGATTTGCTCATTGGTTTGGCGTCGGTCCAGCGCGACGGGCGATTGGTGGGAAATGCTGACAGTGGCGAGGAAGCAGAGGAGAGTGGGGAAGAGCATTGTGAATCTTCAGTTGGTTTTTTGTGCTTTCGAAAGTCTTCAATGTTGCTGGCTTAAGTAGATGTTGGAGATTGGGGGTGGGAACGGATTGTCTGGCTTCAAAATTGGCCTAGCGTGTGAACAGGTTCAGGAAAAACTACGCCGGAGCGCAGAGGTGACTTTCTGAGAGTAGATTTTATGCTGGGAGAGTGTTGAAATATTTTTCGCATGAGCGGATTTCCATGTTTGGGTTGTGGAGAAATCACTGCCAATGCCAAGCAGTCGCTTGATGAGCCTGCAGTCAGAGTAACGAGCCGACATGAGAAATGCTCCCTTGCAGCCAAGAAACATGCATTCCTATTTATTTGGTGGTTTGCTCATCATTTCTGTGGTCCAGTTGGTGAGGATGAAAGCAGTTGCCCTGAAAAGAAAAAACCGCGAAAAAATCATCAACACAAACGCCAACTTAATCACTTCTTTTATTGAACCAAAACAATTAAAGAGGATTCTTTGACCTGACAGCACCGTCCTTTTCTGAAACTGAAAGAAAGTCGCGCACAAGACTCTGAACAGATTCTCGCGCAAACATTGTCGGATGTCCAAGCCTCCACTTCATCACAAGCGCCGTCGAAGCAACAAGTACCAAAAATACTAGCAAAAGATTATACGTAATGTAAAACGAAAGAGGCGCGTTTTGTGGGAGAGCGTGGCTGTCTGGAATGGGGTTCATCAAAAGAGTCGCGGCAAAGCACGCTACGCATAAGCAGCAGAATAAGCACGACAAGAGGCCGTAGAAAGAGATGATTTTAAATTCTTCAGGCACGGAGATGTTTACATTGCGTAGTTCCAGCATTTGACGCAGGAACCGAGTTGCAAATACTCCATCCAGTGTCAAGGTCAGCACCCCGTTCAACACCAGACCAATATTGTGCGCCTTCTGCCACTTGAGAAGCAGGAATACTCCCGGAGAAATGTACAAGAGAGGAGCTATATGGACTATGTATTTCAGCGCGGTCGCAAACTTGGAGCTGACCTGTGATTTGACGAGCTCTGAAGAACGCTTCCATGAAAACAGCACCTTTCATTCCAATGAAAGAGAGATTACTTGGAACTGTTTCGAAAAATAAATAAAAAGACTCTCACGTAGAATGACTCGCAGAGTCCAAGACTCGTTGCAGAATACACTTTCAAATCGTTCGATTCCGACTCTTCATTTTCCAGAAACAGCCTCCTGATACTGTACAGGTAGAATACGCACGACAAACTCAGAGCGAGCTGGTATACATTGATTCGGCTGCATATGTTTTCGAGGGTCCAAGGCTTTCCGCGTCTGTTGAGTTCTTCAAACAGAATCAGGTAGGGCTGCAAGAGTATGGCGACGGCCATGACGCCAAGCAGGACAACGATTATCCATCCTGTAACCAAGTTTCCTTCACCTAGTTGCGACATAATGGGAACGAGAGAAATTTGAACTATTTCCCTCGCACCCAGGTGAGGTGCTATTGTTGTTGCTGCTGTTGGACAAAAAAAACAAAATGGGAAATCCTGCAGGAAGGCCCACGAATTTACGACTAATTCTGTTTTTATTTATAAATGACAAAAAAAAAAAAGTTGGGAAGGAACAGCCGCCGCGCAATAAAGCACCTATGACCAATCACTTTCACGATCCCCATTGCGTTGACCTGACACCATGTAGACTAACACTTTGGCAACAGGCTGCTCAAATTGCACCAGGTGTCCGCTCGTGTCAAGTCTTTCGACCACCCGCATCACTGATCTGCTGCTGATGCAGTTGGAGTCAACTGGTTCAGGCAAGTTGATCGTGTAACTGAACTCCTCCGTCCCAGGGTCATTGTGGAAGTACTGGATGATGGCTTGGTTTGGTGAGTAGTCCAAACTGACTTGAGTTGGATCAACAAAGTGCTTGGCAGAAACAGTCTTGGGCTTGATCAGGTACACGAGCTGCTTTCCGTCAGCTGTAACGTTGAACGTGATCTCATGATCGGTCACAATACGCAGGATAATCTGCACATGGTGCAGCCCAGTGTTCTCATCCATGAACCTCATCAGATCGTGGAGGCGCAAGGTGGACGCAAAAGGTGTTGCCCTCACAACAGCTTTCGTGTACATGTTGGCATCAACGACCGTGGATTTCTTTGGGCTGTCGGGTTTCTGGCGCTTGGGCACAGGGCGGACTGGGGTGGCTGAGGCTTGGCTTGGGTCACGACACATTGCAGGGAATGCAACATGTGGTGCAGGAACGACCGTCTCATCATCAGAATCGTCGTCATCGCCAGCTGGCAACTGTCCGGATTGGAAGCTTGAAAGGTCCATTGGCAGATTGTCTTGGCGAGGATTGAAATCTGAAATAAATTGAACAAATTTTAGAATTTTTGTTGTGTAACGAAAAACCTTATAAAAATTTACTCACCACCTTTACCATTGATTTTGTTGCGCATTGATCGAAGCTTGGCGTTCAGTGTGGGGGCTTGAAATGGTCGAAGAATCGGAACCGCTGCTTTGACATCCGTGCCCGTCTTGCCTCCAGTGTCATGCTGCTTGATGTAGTCGAAGAGAAGAGCATCATGCTCGTGTGTCCAATGGGCACCTGTGAGATTTGCCTTCTGTCTTTTCATGATTCTGCTCAAAGAAACAACAAGAATGACGAGTTTATATAGTGCAAACAAGAGCGCGCCATGTGATTGTGGCTTGTTGTTCTTTTTTTTATTTGTTTAGCCACGCTGCACAGCATTTGGGCATGCCAAATTCAGTTCAGGTGAATTCAGTAAATTCATGAACTTGGTGAACACATTCGTAAATTCCAAAAATACAAACAGTGAACACTCGTGAACGCCAGCAGTATGCCATGAATGCTTTTTTATGCGCAACTGTGCAGCAACACCGCTGTTTATTTATTGCTACTCTTTTAAAATAAATATATAAAATGGCTATGTGGTGAACTCGGATGAATCTGGGTTGGCCCAGTTCATGTTCACTGTTGTTCATTGATCCATGCAGGCGTTCATACGATACATGTGATTTTGTCAATAAAATGTGTGAACACCAAAAAGAGGATTCATCACGTTCAGTTCAATTCAGTTCAATTCAGTTCAGTATTCACAGGCTGCTTTGAGGGTTTCGCAAGCCAAAGGTACAACTGCCAGTCTGCAATGTTGCATCTGATCACTGCTCATCACAGACTGGCCACGCCATTTCAGACACGTGTTGATTGAAGATTGTTGGAACAATAAAGAGCATAAGGGATCGACTTCTTTATTCACTTCTCTGTTTCAGTCCACTTTGGCATGTCCCAGTTTGAGTGGGATCACCAACTCTCACTTCTGATCAGACTGGCCTCCCCACACATTGGCAAGTCCTTTGAGTCCTACCACCGACACCAAGACCTCTGGAATCGACGGTTCATTGCTCACTTTGGTCTTCTGGTGGAGTCTGCTGTTGATCTGTGGAAGATCGTGCAACGCCACTTTTACTCGAGTCGACTCCAGAAGATTCACTTTCTGTGGAGCCTGTTCTACCTGAAAACATACCCCACTGAAGCAATAGCAGCAGCAAAGTTCAACACATCTGAAAGCAATTGGAGGGACAAGGTGTACGAAGGGATCAGTTGTTTTGGAATGATGGACGAGGTGAAAATTTTCTCATTTCAACAAATGTTCAAACATATTTATTTTTAACAACCACTCAAAAATTACTTAAAAACAGATCCATTTTGAGCAGAGATTCGAACAATGGCCAATAAAAAGACCGTCTTGTTACGTCGATGGTGTCGATATGCTTGTCACTGAGGCCCGTCCACTTGATCAAGACTTGTACAGTCACAAGTTCAAGCATGCTGGCTTCCGCTACCAAGTTGCTGTGGCCCTGGGAACCAGCAAGATCGTCTACGTGGGTGGCGGGGTCCCGTGTGGGAAGTGGCCTGACTTGAAAATGGCCCAGGAGACTCTCTTGCGCCTCATTGAACCTGGTGAGAGGGTTGCTGCTGATCAGGGTTACCGAGGCGACACAAGGCTGATCACAAAGATGGTGATCACCTCTGCAGCCACCAGAGCTCACAATCACAACCTGAAGCAGATGGGTGCACGACATGAGACTGTGAACAAGAGATTCAAGGACTTCAGGATTCTCACCTCGCTGTTTAGATCTGACAGAAACAGCCATTTTCGTGTGTTCAAAGCAGTTTCACAAATCACACAAGTCAAGTTACGTCGCCAGCCACTTTATGACCTGCATGGAAAACTACGATGAATAAAAGAGAATGATTTATTGGTTGAAATAACAACAATGGGAAGGTGAAAGTAAAAAAGGAATTAGTTGTAAATTCGTGGGCCTTCCAGATCTGTTTTGGCTTTCAAAAAAAGTGACTCCGAATGATTTGGAGTTTGTCGTTTCGTGACACGTGAACAATGTGTGGTTATGAACTATGGAATGGACAGGTCACTGGTAGGTTTGCAATGATACAACAACGGAACCGACTCTGGTTGGCGCAATGGAAGGAACAGACAGGGAAAAGTTTGAACAAGGGGTCAGTGTAAGCGGCAATGCGCTCAAGACGGTTTAGAAGTAAGGCTGCTGAAGCTGCTGCACTGAGATTGCCGGCGATATGCGCACCATCGAAGTAAGTTGTGTTGTGCAATTTGCTTGTTCGTTGAACTTCAGTCATGCAAACCGAACAATGGAAAAAAAAGATCTTCCTTGTCATTCATGTCCCATCCAGAAGGCGGAAACTTGGTCACAGTTTGGATCCTTCTGGCGCTGATAACCATCATGGCCGCTGTCGTACTTTTAAACCTGTACGTGATTCTATACGAAGAACTCAAACGACGCGGGAAGCCTTGGACCCTCGAAAACATCTTCAGTCGAATCAATATATTCCAAATCGCGCTGAGCCTGTCGTGCCTGTGCTACTTGTGCACCTCGCGGAAACAGTTTTTTGATGCTGGGGAGACTGATTCGATTGTACTGCCAATCTTGTCTGTCACATTCCTTGGGCTTTGTGAATCGTTTTATGTAAGCGCTTGAACAAGTGAACGGAAGAAATGCATGACTGCTGATGAAAACGCGTATTTTTAATCCAGGTTTTATTCTCATGGACTCGGTCGTCTGAGCTAATCAAAGCGCACATCAGTTCCCGCTTCGCGACAGCACTCAAAATCGCCGTTCACGTAGCTCCTCTCACTTACCTTTCGCCCGGGGTCTGCTTACTGCTCCAATGGCAAAAGGCGCACAATATTATATTGATGGTGAACGGGGTCCTGACCCTAGCACTAGATTCAGTGTTTGCGACTCGGTTTGCGCGACAAATGCTCGAAATGCGGAACTTCAACATCCCCGTTCCTCACGAATTCAAGATAATATCCTTCTACGGGCTCCTGTCGTGTTTATTCTGTCTGTTCTGCGTTGCTTCCTTTGCAATGACCCTGTTTACGAATACAGCGCCGGAAAGACATTCCATGCCTCTGAACGCGCCTCCACTGTATCATGCTGCATTTTGCCTGTTGTTCATGTTCTTGGTGCTGATTACTTTGACGGCGCTTGTGATGAAGTGGAGGCTGGGACGTCCTTCGTTGTTTGCAAGGGGATCTGTTCATAGCCTTGCACGTGAATTTCTTTCGGAGAAAGATACTGCACAGGTTTCCATGAACAGCGTGAGTATACGGTGTAATAGTAAATAAAAAAATGGTACTGCCCCTGTGTTTCGCAGTTAAAACGAATGAAATGAACCGCATTGTTCATTCATGAAGTACAAACAATGGTATCATGTCTCGGCGGGGAAACTGCAAACGCGGACTCTCATGTCGAAAAAGAAGGTTTGGGAAGCGTTTATTGTTCAATATCAGACACTTGCAGCACAATCAGCGTTTGTTGCTCAACCACGCGTGAAATTTCTTTTGGATAAACGATAGTGCCCACCACGATTCTTTAAATACCGTGTGAGTGCACTGTGCTATAGTTCTAAAGAAACGGTTCAGTAGTTTTGTACTTTCAAGAATAAACGAACCTCAGTGTTCTTTGATTCAAGATTTACATTTTGCTCAAAAAAACAATGGCAATACATGTCTCAAGTGGGATACTGTAACGTCATCACAGGCTGGATCATGCTGACACTGATCATTATAATGTCCGCGGCAATCATCGTGAGCCCTTATCTGATTCTGTTTGAAGAACTCAAAAGACGCGGGAAGCCATGGACGCTTGCAAACATCTTCAGTCGCATCAACATGTTCCAGATGGGCTTGAACGTGTCTTGTCTTATCCATTTATATAGTGTGCGGATGCAGTTCCTTGAGACGGAAGAGGCTGCGTCGGTTGAAGAGCAGATTGTGACGGCAACGTGTCTTGGGCTCTGCGAGGCGTTCTATGTGAGTTGTGTTCTGCATTTATCTGAGACTTATTAGCGCGTTTCTAAGTACGTTTTATAATAAGGTGCTGTTTTCATGGACGCGTTCGTCCGAACTGCTCAAATCTCAAGTTAGCTCAAAATCTGTGACGCTTCTGAAGTACGCAGTCCATATTGCTCCTCTGTTTTATATATCTCCTGGGATACTTCTCCTGTTTGGAAACAAAAAGGCGCATGATTTGAGCTTGATTGTCAACGGGATGTTGACTTTGGCGCTGGACGGTGTATTTGCAACTCGGTTCCTGCGGCAAATGCTGGAACTGCGCAACGTGAACATCCCGGTCCCTCAAGAATTCGAGATCATTTCCTTTTACGGCCTCTTGTCGTGTTTATTCTGTTTCATGTGCCTCGTTTCGTTTGCAGTCACAATGTTTTTGAATCCGCATCCAGATGTGCATGTTCTCCCGCAGAATGGGCCCGTTGGATTTTATGTAGCTTATAACGTGTTGCTTGTGTTTTTGGTGCTGGCGGTTTTGACTGCGCTTGTGATGAAGTGGAGACTTGGGCGACCGGCAATATTTGTGCGGGAGTCGGCGCAGAATCTTGCGCGTGACTTTTTGACGGACAAGGACAGTGGTCCGGTGAAGGATTTGGGAATGGAATTCCACAGGGTGACTGTCAAGAAGGAGAAAACAAATGAGGATAGACCGCGGCTGTAACTGGTCAGGCTCAGAAAAGAAAGGTTGGTTTCGGCCTCTCACTAAACTCACCGGACTGATCGATCACTTCTTTTCGTTATTGTCCCATCCTTTCCCCCCTCACCACACACACAGCTGCCCTGCGCATCATTCAAGTATCCTTACCAGTAACCAAGTATGAATGGAATCGCGTGTCTGAGAAGCATTGCAAGGCCGGCTTCTGCTACACGCACCGAAGCGGCAGATCCATCAAATGCATGCACAAGGGCTCTTGAAATATAAACCAACGAATGCGGGCATCCGATGCCCAAGGCCGGTCAAGTGGGCCAAACAAGTTGCTGCAAAGTATGCGGCAAGGGATGCATTTTGGGGAGACGAGTTTATTGGTGACGATATTGAGTTCAGTGATAGTTCTGATGAGGACGAGGATGTGGGTGCTGAAGTTGATACGGATTCTGAGGATGATGTGATCGCAAGTGCTGGGGACGGAGAGACCTGGCTGGATACTCAAGTAAGTTTGCACGCCCGATCACAACTTTGTTCTTACACACAATCCTCATCAAACAAAAAATGTGGCGAAAGGCAGATCAATTCATGCGGACGATACAGCGGAACAATGCATCCCTGGACCACCGTCTACAAATGCTTCAGGCAGCTTCGAATGCACTATATACACCCGCTCGCACATATGTGCCACCAAACCCAAACCCATGGGTTTCAACTAAAACAACAATGACCAAGTCAACCCAAACTGACAATATCATCGTGCGTCAATCCAATCCCCAATATGCCGCAAATGGCCCCGAATTCTGCGAATCTTCAACAAACGCGCTGGCATTCAATGCACCAAGACCACCACCACCGCAGCAACCAATTTTTACAACAATGATTGCTCTCATCGACTATCTAGATGCAAAAGACCATAACGCGCAAATGCGTACCGATGCTGCTGAGCAACGATACCTTTTAACGATGGAGGAAATCAGGGCTGAAAGAGCCGAGCAACGGCGAGAGCGCAGACAATGGGCCAGAGAATGGCAAGCCCAGATGGACGAGTTTAATAACTGGCAAGCGCGCGAGATGGATGAGGTAAGAGAGTTGAGAACTGGCAAGCGCGCGAGATGGATGAGGTAAGAGAGTTGAGAAAGGTGTTGTGGAGGATGGAAGATGAAGATAAAGAGGCTGAACGCGTTTGGCGGCAAGGTTTGGAAAGAAATGAGGATGATGATAGGGCTGAAGAGCGTGACTGGCGGAAAAGGAGGGAACGAGAAGATGACGATGAGAGGGAGATGCATTTGATAAGACTCCGCATGATGCAGAACGGGGGGTTAGAGCAGGGGAAAGGTGAATTGGCGTTGACGCGTCCTGGGTTTTGATGGCGTTACTCTTTCGGCAGCGCGTTTAATTTTCCACACTTGGACCAATATAAATTTGGTAGCGCGCCCGTTACACCATTCGTATGTTCGCATCAAGCTGTATTTCAAACAAAAAAACTCAACAGTCTTCAAACATCACAAACCAACCGAAACCCAGCAAACACAAACGGATACACATTCTGATACCAATTCCTAAACGTAAACCGCTCCGCTAACCGCGGCGCCGTTGCCCAAGAGCCACCCAACACCACATAATGCTTCCCATCAAAAAAGTCGCTCGAATAACCTGGATAGATTTTACTCTGCTCATAGCCTGCATGCCGTTCCATTATTGTACTCGTCCACTCCCATCCGTCACCGAGAACCCCGGTTTCGGGGAGAACGTCGCGTGGGACCCAGCTGCGGAATGCGTAGTTGCCTTCAACGTCTTTGTTTAGGAAGTGGCGGTAACAAGTGATTTCCATCTCTGTTGGGACTCTGTAGTGTTTTCCATCTTGTTTACTTGCGTATACGCTGTACGCGGCTGCTTGAGTACCAGAGACAAATACAGGCCAATTGATGCATCGCAAAATCTCAATGCTCCCAAACGCAGTTTTAACATGTTTCCCATCCTCGCTCCACGAAGCCGGTCGTAACGCTTCAATTTCCTCAGAAGCCATAAAAAAGGCACGGTATTCTCCGACAGTCACTTGTCGCGTTTGAAAGAGTACTTTGGAATGGAGGATTGATTCTGGGATGATAGCTTGTCTTTGTGGGTGTTCATTGTCCCATCCGAATTCATGCGTGTTTACGGACGTGAGGGTTTCGTCGGTAGATTCAGAGTCGTTGTGGCCGATGGAGATGTGTGTGGTTCCTGGTGGAAGGGGGATGGGTTTCAAGTGGGACGGTGGCGCGGGTTCCGGGTTCGCTGTACGCTTATTAGAGGGTAACAAATGGACTGGGACAAGGAAGCCTTTCGGGGGTTGAATGTTGGGTGACTGGACGAGCATGTACAAGAACGTTTCCAAATGCATGGCGTAATGTTCATAACTCATCCACAAAACCCTTGCAAGTGCACCGCCAGTTTTTTGCGGCTGTTGTTCATGTGCTGTTAGAATCACACGGATCCGCTGTTTGCAACGTTCCGCGTATTCAAGAATCTGTGGCAATTCCGGCCACGCATCGGGGACTTTGGAGTGTTTGTGACATTTGGACGGGTCTTCCACGTCTGGATCGATGCCGCGTTCAAAGATTTCCGTGAATGAAGCGGGGGTCGTGAATGGTTCAGAGAGACAGCGGGAGAGTTGAATGTCCATGAATCCGGGCAAGTGACCCACGTAAAAGATGAATGGATGGCGTAGGGAGATGGGTTTTTCCAGGTGACCTCCTTCGGGGATCATTGTCAATGAAATTGTGTCCCTGCATTTTTTCGTGGTTTAGAACACAGATCCGCAACATTACTTTCCGCAAAAACACTTACCAGACTTTGAAAATTTCTTCAAACTCTGCCAAAGTCGGCACACCCTTTTTTGAATCCTCAGGAGATACGCCCATCAAATGAAACGGCCCCTTTTGAAACAAATGCACATCGTACCGTCCCGTCGCATCAGTCCACCGGTTCGGCCAGTAAAACCCAGCTCCATCCACAAGACGCTGTACATCCTGTGCACTGTACTTGACACTATACTCGACATTGATGAGTTCCCCCTTCTCCAACACCACCGTCTCTGTCGCAGACAAGACCAACGTCTGCTGCACAAGTGACCGATAATACGCCTCATGACGCCCCAAATCGTCATTATAGATGCTCACGTATTCAAAAAAGTCGCGCTTGAATGTATCCTGGATACCAAGGATTCGTTCAACATGGTCCAACCCGTTAAGGATAAAATCGCGGGTGACTCCTTTTGGATCATCATACGCTGCTTTGACGATTGCCGCGTCATTGCGTCTATCAATTCCACAAAGGAACGTGTCGCCCGTGTCCATAGCAATTGTCTGAACACGTTTCAAAAACTCTGCCGCCTCTGCGCGCGAGTAGTTTCCAATGGAAGAGCCGAGCCAGAGCAACGTGCGTGTGGAATTGACGGGTCGTGGGATGTTTGTTTGGATGTATGACAACGAGTCGTCGTAAGTGCCCAAGAGTCCCACAAACTGGATTGTGGGGTAATGGCTTGCGAGGGGTGACAGCGCCATGGATAGAGACTGCGCTGAGAGATCCAGGGCGTAATACGTGACTGATTTGCCTTGTCGCACGATTGCATCAAGCAGAAACTTTGTCTTGCGCATGGATCTGGGTGTGTTGCGAGGCGTGGAGTTAGAATCACTCATTTCAAAGTTTTATCAACACTCACCCAACCCCGAGTTCAATCAAAACACCGCCATCACCGACACACGAGTCCATAATCTCATCGCCCAAGTCCATGAAAATCTGCATCTCCGCGTTTGTCAAGTAATACTCCTCGACATACGTGATGGCATCGTAAATGTCCAACCCAGCATCGTCATACAGAACAAGAGTTGGAATCGAACGGATCGGTTCATCTGAAGCGCCATAGGATGCTGGAAGGCTGCCGTTCTTGTGGAATGGGGATGTTTTGCTGTTTTGGGATACATCGAAACGGGCGCTGGAGCGTGGGAAGATTGTATTCTTTTGAGACAGGCCGGCAGTGATTAGCGGGGAGAGGTTGGACGTGGCGGCGAGGGATAAAGTGGCACTGTTGTTGCGGATGTCTGTGATGGACAGGTTCGCTGGTTGTTGTTGTTGCTTCTGTGTGTCTGGTAACGACATGGCTGGAATGGTTGAGAGAGAGGGGGTCATTGCTTTGTTTGTTTAGAGATGGATTCTTTCACAAGTTGCGTTGAAGCGCATGCCTTTTTGTTTGTTTGGAGCGTGATTTCAAATCGAAACTTGGTTACGAGTTTGGGTTCAAAGTTTTTGCTGATGTCAAATGCGGATCGGAGATATGATTGGTCGATCTGATTGGCCGCCGTTGGTTGGATAAAGCGGCGACGGTTGTTGGATTCGGCGCACGTGGCGTTGACTGTGGGAGAACACGTCAAGTAAATAAATTCCACGAAATTTATCATGTGATTTCCAAGTCCATAGGGCATAATGCACACTTTTATTCAAACAGAAACGAGAGACAGATCATACAAAAGAGTCTACTTTGCAAAACAATGCAGCGAGTACCGCTGCGTCTCATCCGCCCACTCTTTTGCCCACCGCAGTCCAGACTGATCCATCAACTGCTTAATGTCTTCACCATCGTACTTGATGCTGTACTCGATAAAAATAAGCTCGCCTTCCTCAAACTCAAACACATGCGACACGCTATCCACATCCACCTCCACACGCTGCTGCTCAAGACTCCTGTAGTACGCCTCATGCCTGCCCAGCTCTGCATTATACAAACTGACGTATTCAAACTTGGACAATGGAAACAGTTGGTCCCGCTCTCCGCCAAAGATGCGCTCGACATGGCGCAGGCCATTCAAGATGAATGCGCGTGTAACTCCTTTCGAATCATCGTACGCAGCCTTGACGATGCCTGCATCGTTGCGCCTATCGATCCCGCACAGTAACACATCTCCTTCTTGCATAGCGCAGTCCTTGACGCGTGCAAGAAACTGCGCTGCTTCTTCACGCGTCGTGTTTCCAATCGATGTACCAAGCCAAAGCAGCGTGCGTGTTGAATTCTCGTCTCTTTTTAAATGGTCTTTGATGTATAAAAGCGAGTCGTCATACGTGCCCAAGAGTCCCACGAATTTGATGCCTGGGAACTGTAGCGCCAGGGGTTGCAGTGATTGAGTGAGGGATTGGGCTGATAGGTCCAATGCGTAGTATGTGACGGATTTGTTTTGGTTCACGATTGCGTCTAGGAGGTGTCTTGTTTTGCGCATGGATCTGTTTGTTGTCATCATGTTTTTAAGAATCAAGCAAAATCAGCCAATCAAAAATAAAAGGCGGACGCTTACCCCACACCCAGTTCAATCAGGACACCATTGTCTCCAACATGGGTCTGTGCAATCTCGCTGCTCTTGTCTTTGAAAATCTGCATTTCTGCATTTGTAATGTAATACTCGTCCACATGCGTAATGTCGTTGAAAATGTCGAGTCCGTTGTCATCGTAGAGAACCAGAGTAGGAATGGAGCGTACGAGAACATCTTGGATCGGGTTCATGCCACCATCTCCGTTGCTTGCACGGTTCCCATTCTGTTCGGCATCGAAACGGGCGCTTGAAGCTGGGAACACGGTGTCGCGTGTTGAGAGTGTTTGTGCAACGACTCGTGCCAGATGTGCGCTATCTGCCATTGAATCGACAGTCTTGCTGCGAATGTCCAGAACTTTCATGTTGGAGGGGCTTGGCTCAGTGCTGGCTTCGGACATGGTTGATATGTCCCCATGGTCAGATGGCTGGAGTGTCGGTGGTGAGGAAGAGGAGAAGCCAGAGTCCGATGCTGATGAGGAGTACTCTGAGTCTGACGGTGGGTCCGACTCGTGATCCTTCAGAATATGGAGTCCATCGGTAAACAAGGGCTCCTTCGAGATGAGGGATGGATGCAGCTGTGACAGGTGGAGCATGTTGCAGGCAAGGATGGTGTGAGTGTGTGTGTGTGCGTGTGGGGCGTGTTTTGGAAGGATTTGAAATCGGGCGATTGAGATACGAACTCTTTTTATGTTGAAAAAATTATGGCTTCAGTCACGTGTTTGTTTTTGATTTCACATCATTCTTTTTTATTTTATTTTATTTTATATTTATTTTATTTTATATTTATTGGTTCTCTATTTACTTTCTCTTTGGTCTCTCTTGTTTTGCTTCTCTTGTCTCTCCTGTTTGTTGGTTCTGTTCTTTCTGGATCACTTGTCAGAAATCTCATTTCGCGTGATGGATGCGTTCGTTGTTTGTTTCATTTGCACAACGGGAAAATCTCTATTTCCAAAAAGAAAGTAATGTCCGGCATCATCGACGACATCAGCTCCAGACTCGGCATCAACGCTGCTGCCAGTTCAGCTGCGCCTGTAGTTACATCTGGAGCGAATGCAGCTACCACTACGGCTCCTGCTGGCAGAGAAACCTCAGCTGGGATGGTCGTATCACCGACACTTCAGCCCGCTTCCATTGAAGAACCTACTTCAAGGCCTGGCACTATCGCCACTACCACTGCAGCAATCATCGAAACAACTGCTGGCGGTAAACCTTCTGCTCCAGCTGGCCAGACTTCAGTCACCAAGAACCCGACTTCTTCGACAACGGTAGACAGTATGCCAACTTCTTCAGCAACAAGTGGTCAGCAAGCTGGATCACAGCAGGTGAGAGCTTCCACCCTAAAACACAAACTGCGCTCAAAAAAAGGAAATCTGAACCTCTTTTCTCGAATAACAGGAAAAAAGCTCAAGCACGCTCTTCATCACATTCGGTGTCATTCTCGCAATCATCCTTGGAGTCATTGGTGCGTACATCATCCGCACTCACAACACCACCAAACATAAACACTTATCCCATGCACACTCGCAACAGTCATTACATTCATTATCCGCAAATGCTTCCTCAGCGAATCTTCCAACATCCGCAACCGCCGCCTCCGCCGCGCTTCAACGCACAAACCAGCGCTCCCCATCTACTCTTCCTCTGCACTCGGACTCATTACACCAAACTCTTCCCGTCCCGCTTCTAAAGACGTGTTTCAAACGATTCCTCGCAGATCTTCGAGAACAAGTTTCATGAGTCATGATACCAGCAGTGTTGCGAGTATTGGGCGTATGCCGCCGCCGCCTCCAGTTCAGCAACAGGTGTATAGGTATTCTTATGGGCAGCAGTATGGGCAGTATCCGCCGCAGCAGCCGTCTGGGTTGCAGTATGAGGCGTATGCGGGTGCGTATCAAGCGCCGGTGTATGCGATGCAGCAGCATGATGCTGGGTATGGACAGCAGCAGCAGCAGCAGCAACATTATCAGCAGCAACATTATCAGCAGCAGCAGCAGCAGCAGCAGCAGCACTACCAGCAGTAACAGCAGTATTCTTTCGTATTGATTTAAGCGCTTTATTTTTTGGTTGTTTCTCATTAGCGCCTTTATATAAACTTGCAAATCTTTTGGAAAATTTGTTGTGGTTGTATAAATTGGGGTGACACAAAGATGAACAGCGAGCGCATTGAGGGTGCATGTGTATGTGCATGGTGATTTGGAAGAGAAACAAATAATATTGGTTTGGTGGGACCCGTGCTTGCGGATTCGGCGACTGTTTTTACGCGGGAATAGGACTGGTGATACTGCGTGTGTTGTGTGCATCGATTTTCTGTGCGGTTCGGTTGGTTGGTTGGTTTCGTTTGGGACTGGTGCCGCAGGGTAATGGTAGTGGTGATGCAAAGTAAGTAAAAAAAGGGTTGTGTGTGGAAGGAAGGAAGGAGTCGTATCTGATCTGACGATTTTGGTTTTCACCCCCTTGAATTAAACGTGCGTCGAATAGTCGTGTTCATTTAAGTTTCTGACAATGAGCCGGCAATTTTGCTCACAAGATTGCACTGTTTACCATGCCCCGTGCGGCTGGACAATTTATCTGTGACTGCATGCCATCAAAGCACCCATTTTGAACTCAATCTTCATAACTTACCCGTGCGGCCATGGATTTGCGCTTCATAGCTTTCTCCCGACCATTGTCGTAGCTGCACAGGAGCTCACAGGGCATGTCGCAACTACCATTTTCATTCCAGCGGCGTCATGCACGCGATCATCCTTTCTTGGACAAGCAGATTGCACACAGCCAACAAGAAACTTCGAATATGGTTGCGTATTATATGAATTGAACCAACCTCATGAGGGATATCATCCGCCCAATCAGGGCAGGGTTTTGCCATTCCATTTTGGGGAACTTGGGCCAACTGCATGACGTCCCCGAGAAAAGCCACTCCCAGTCAATCGCACCAAGGCTTTCTCGAACGAGCAGTTACCGGATCCGACAGACAGGACGAAGGGCTGCCACCAGGTTACGATGCATGAAATAGATCTGTTTAATATGTGATATTAGTGGTGCACATATACCGTATACCTGGCGAGGAAGTCCTCGCGATACATTTCGGGGCAACGTGATTCCTCTCAATCGCAAAAAGTCAGATTCCAGACAACCATTCACTGTTTTTTATTTTTGGTTGAACTCATCCCTGACACTGTTCAACACGGCCCACATTCCGTTATCCAGGTTGTCAAAAAATCGTGGATGCTTGTCTTGATTTATCACTGTGGCTTCCTCCATCTCAACAGTCGTTTTTGTAGTCATATGAAGAAAGACCTGACGCTCGAGATGCAAGTTTGTCAGCAGAGGAAGTATTTCTTCCCTTTGAGTCTCATAGCCTCGGAGAACTTTTGAGTCATTTTGTCCGCAGTAGAAGTGCTGAGGATCTGTGGTGCTGCAAGCATGCACTCGTTCCTGCTTGGAGATCTTGTCCACAAATTTAACTTGAATAATGTAGAGAGTGTTTAGATCCTTGAAGAGGATATCTGGTCCGCAGCAGTGGTCCGGAAAAAACACCTGGTACTGCGCTGTGCTCGACTTCAAATACTCCGCCATGGATCCCGTAAAGGTCTTGATTTGGTTGACCGATCCTGGGTGAAGGTTCGCGACAAGAGCGTAGGCAACGAGGTATTCCAGCATCAACCCATCCATCTGCGGCTTTGGATAACGCAGCAGTTGCGATGCTAATGTTTCGACCACATCTGAAAACGGAACCAAGTAACGCAAGCATTCGACAATAGCATCTTCTACCATTTCAATTCCATAGATAAATCCTTCACTGATTTTACAAAAGCCAAGACCGTAACGAACAGCGTCTGATGCAAGTTGTCGCTTGAGGCTTAAAAAGGCTTTCCCAGTCATCATGTACTCGACAATGCCATCACGTACTATCCGCCCAAGTGTGTCTCCGCCCAAAACAAAACTAGTTTTTTGTTCTTCAAGGTCTCGTCGAAAGAATCTAAGCGGAAACAATTCGCCATTGATATTTGACAAACCAGAGACAAACTGACTGATGGCAACCTCCATGTCTCTGCTTGCAAGAAACGAATCCAGAATGTAGGCTATAAAGCGTGCTCGGCCGTGGCACAATTTAAACGAATAGACCAAAGCAACAAACTTTTCAATTTCCGGTGCATCGATATTATGATCGGAGAGTATCTGCCTGCTGTAGGCAACGATTGCATCCTTGCTAAGTGGCTTTATGCCTGAGATTGCAGAATGGCTCGTAAACTGGTCGGCCTTCATGGTGCTGGCGCCAGCCGTAAGACCAAGAATCGCAATATAATTGATGCCAGTTCCGGAAACAATAAAGTTTGGGAATCCGAGATGCTTTGTGTGGAGGACAAGAGGAGCATAGAAGGGCATTGCATGCTCGCTGCCAAGGAGACTGAAAGCGCATGAAGATTCAGCAAACATCTGAATTTCATCAATGGCAACAAAGTCGAAGCAGCGGTTGATTCTTATGGCGAAAGTGGTGGTCGGCGAATGCTCGGCAAGAGATTCAAATAGGAGTGCAAAGATATCGCAGCCAAAGAACTGGACAGGATGAAGTTGGGCTAGAAGGATTTGCCATGGTTGGTTGTATCCCAAATCGTAGATATAGTTGCAAACAAATGCTCTGACAACGTATAACAGCCCAATGAAGGCTTTGGCCTTCAAAGGATTCTTCACTGAGTAATCGTGGCAAAGTGCCAAGTCGTCTGAGCCGAAGTCCAGCTGGTGCGATTGAGCCACGAAGTAATATCCAAATTTCATCCAGAGCATTTCAAGGAGCTGCCTGGTTTTTCCAGCCCCAGAGACGTGCAAGAGCATTTTCACATTATCGACCTTGTCCAACTGATATTTAGTCTGGCGACGGTCTAGCCTGTGCTCCAAGCAATTGTCAGCAAAAGTCGCTTGATATGGATGCTCAGGATTGTATGGTGCGCGAACTTCGATTTGGAGTCGAAGAAAGGTGAGAACATCGTCAGGTTTCTGAGGATTGAGTTTCTTGTAGGAAGTGAAATCATCGCTTGGACTCCTCTTCGGGGGGCGAGACACGTGCGAGTGATGGACATCCATGTCACGCTTTGATTTGATGACAAGCCTTGCCGAGAGTCCATCAGAGAGAGTTGAAAGGAGAAGATCCTGTTCAAGCCGAGGACCCTCGACATCTTCAGCGACAGCGTGGAGGGTGAGTTCGTACATCGGGGTGGCATCGAAGCGAGGAGCCAGAGCAAGTTTGACGGCCCCGATCACATCCAAAACATTGAACAGCGTCTGGGTCCACTTCCCAGTAGCGTTACTGAACTGATGTGTCCGTATTGCAACGGGCTCGTTGTTTTGGTAGCGGACGAAGAAGATTTTCCGGTCCATGTCCATTTGTGACTGATTTGTTTCAGGATTGCGCCTTTTCACAATAGGGCCTCAGTTCTGAAAAAAAAGAAGGAATTAGAAGGAATTATTTTCCTAGGAAAATCATGTGTCCGTTCCTTGAAACCGAGAAAGCAGAATTGCGCCTTTTCACAATGAAACAACAAAAACCCCGACCACTATGACGGACGACAACATCCACATCGTCCGTCGCGGCATCGAAGGAGCCCCAAGCACATCATTCACTGTACAACTGGAACAAGAGAGGCAGTTTGGCCACCCAAGAATACAATCTCAATTTATTTTAACCTGACAGCACCCTGCAAGTACGCTGCACGCCCCCAGTCAAGACAACAGTTGCGTCTACAAAAGCACAGCCATCGCAACACAAAAAACAAAACCCGGCACTTTTCTCAGTTGCTAAAAAAAAATTTTAAACAAGCTTGGCAAAGTCGTTGGAGCCCAACTTGGATTTGTTGACCAAAACTTTTTGAGTAACATCCATGAATACGCCAACAGATCCGTATTTCTTGCGCGCTGCATCGTACAGGGTCATGTCAAACATTTCGTTAAACTCTTCGGGCGTCATTTCACTGATTGCGTACATTGCTTGGTAGCCACGGTTCTTGCGCAACCATGTCTCGTACTCTCTGTTTGCAACGTGCGCATCGTAAACTTCACGGCGCTGTACGGCTCCCGGGACACCCCAGATACCAATGTCGACGTATTGCTCAATCTCTTGGTTGTTGATTGGAGCACGCAATGCACCTTGTGGAGACGTTTTGAGAACAGCGTGTGGGCAGAGCCATAGTGGGTAGACTTCGTACACATCGTGGGACAGCTCCAAACCCTCTTTTAGCTTATCAAGAGGCAGCAAGTAATCTTGGGCAATGTGTTTGTGAAAGTAGTGGTCACGCTGGGACTTGGTCTGGGTGAGTTTGAGGAACGAAACGCTGGGTGGCATGAGCCAACCAAGAGTGTGACGGAAGAGCCAGTGGTTTCCAATGGGAATGATCAAGTCTCCTTCCCAGTAGAGCGAACGGGTGTGGCGGTGCAGATAGTCACGCAGAGGAATGTATTCAACGGTCGGGTGGTCCTTTTTCATGAGGATTTCAGCGTGTCTGTGGAACCAAGGTTTCCACCATTTGCCCATAGCGTTGTAGATACCGTCCGAACCAACTTTGTCAGCAAAGTCTCCGTGTGTGAGGATACCGTTGTGGAAGTCGTATTGAATACCCTCCAAGTCTGGTTGTTGAAAGATGGTCATGCGCAACGTTACGATGAGAGAAGGAAGGGAAAGCGCTCACATTCAGGTGGGGTTGCAGACTCTGCGAGTTCGGTAAAGCGGTTGACCATCTCATCCACAGTTCTCATTGGCTCATACACAAGGCGGCAATATTTCTTGACAGGGATAATCTGCATCTCGATCATGACGGCGAATCCGATTCCACCGTAACTCCATGGAAGAGCAAAAAACAGATCCGGGTTCTCTTCGCGTGAGCAGTGAACCACCTCTCCGTTTCCGACAATGATATCAACGGAAACGATGATATCGTTGAAGAGCCCGTACTTGTGGGATGACCCTTCGATACCGTAACCATTCAGCATACCACCCATGGTCAAATCGTCATACTCTGGAATCACTGGAATGCACCAGCCCTTCGGGATCAGGAAGCGGGTCAGCTGGCCAATGTTGACTGATGGTTCGACCTTGACAGTGCGCTTCTTGGTGTCAAGTTCGAGAATATCGTACAGGGGCAGATCGATGGCGTTGTCCTTGTGCTTGTAAACACCGTCGCGGAGGGTGACCTGGAAAGTTACGTAAAGCACATGAATACGATGGGCTTGAAGGAATAGATCAGTTGTAGTATGGCCAGTACCTGAAGA
Organism: Chytriomyces cf. hyalinus JEL632; assembly: GCA_025435555.1. Taxonomy (NCBI): domain Eukaryota; kingdom Fungi; phylum Chytridiomycota; class Chytridiomycetes; order Chytridiales; family Chytriomycetaceae; genus Chytriomyces; species Chytriomyces cf. hyalinus JEL632. Next base: position 913,636 of record JAIWWG010000002.1, on the reverse strand, counting down.
AACGCCGGTCTGCGCGAGCACAAGAAGTTCTTGGATCCACTCTCTCTCCATTTTTGAATTTGCGCCTGAATGTTGGCCACAGTGCGGTCGTGCGATCGGAGTGGGCTCAGAACGGTGCGGACAACTACACATAAAAGATTCGCTTGGTGTTAGTCGAAGCAGCATGAACACGGCTCCTCCTTCGTCACTCACGGAAGTCTCTCAATCCCCAGTACGAGGTGAACAGGTAGTTGAGCGGCAGCACGAGCAGAATGACAGCCAGCCATCTGTTGTCCATCAGAAAGTCCTCAAACTTTTCCTGACTCGTTGGAGTCGCCAGCTTCTTGCGTTGCCGCGGCTCCGGAACTGGGAGGGCATTTGACAGCTTTTGTGAAGTTGTCATGTTCTCAAGTTTTTTTTTTAAGTGGACGATCAGCCCACCCACACCAGAATGGCCTGATGTTTGTTTGTTCAACAAAAGTAACCATTTGTGATCTCGTTCGACTGTTGATCTTTTTTCATCAGCAATAACCCGCGTTGGTGCATTTGATCCTGTCCGAAATGCCTGCTCAGATTTGGGTCAACTGCATGCACTTTTGCGTGTGCTTCCCATTTTGGATGCATCGGCTGCAAAAATATTCATAAAATAAAAAATAAAAAAAAATACACACCCAACAACACACAGCAAAGACAGAAGTCAGGAAAAAGGAATCCACAACGCGCCAAAACAAAAAAAAAAAAAAACTTTGTAAAGAACTCGCGCGCTCAAAGAATGATTGCAACTTTGCAGTCTGCAGTGGCGCACGTAAGCCGCGATGGTATATATCACGTCAGCAAGATCGGATATGGAGTATCCTTCGGACAAGAAGCCAAGTCCGTATTTTTGGACCCGCTTCAATAACATAGCAATTTGTGTCATCCTCCTTTCGTTTCCATCAACGCGAAGAGATTCCATTGCTCTTCAGGTCGTTGTCATTCAGACTGTTGATGCATTTGCAGGCCAAAGATGGGAATTCGTCATAGGCTGAATGCGTTTCCGGTTTTCACAAGCCATGCAAGTAGATTCGATAGATTCGCAAAGAGAAACCTCCGCGATCCCCGCCGACGCTGTCGAAGAGCCATGCCAGAAGTGCTGGTTCCCCGTGCTACAAGGCCATGTGATCGATACGGAGTTCGTTTTGACCCAAGAGCATTTGACATTTTCTCAGGACATGGAACAAAGGCCGCTGGAGCTTGGCAATGATGAAATTCAATGAGGTCGCCAAGGCGGCGGTTAACGTGTGTGGTATTGCAGTTGGCAACTCTAGTTAGGACGAAGAGCCTGTGGAATCCATTTGCTGATACGCATGCATGACGCAAATGTGGGAAGGACTCAGTTGCTGTGCGCTGACAAATGAGGCCCAATTTTAATTCTCACACGGCCAAGCTTCGAAACCATCCTCGACGAACTCGATGGCCAAATCCAAACCATCCACACGCATATCGACACCGCGCTCCTCGCTTCGAGTTGCCAACCAGAAACTCAAGAGCCAGCCGTCAGACGCGGGCGAGGGAGACGATAAAGCACAGCAGCAGAGCGATCTGTCATCGAACGAATCCCATCAAACAAGCGAGAGCGAGGATGAAGATGAGATTGATGTCGAGAACATTCCAAAAGCAGAGGTGGTGACGGATGCTCGCTCTGCGCCTTCAAGATCGGCCATGAAGGACAAGCAAGGCACACCCGCCACCGTACGCAGGACCCGCTCCTCATCGATTGTTGCTGCGACTCCAGCGCCAAAGAGCGCAACGAAGGTATGAAAGATTATCTTGTCCACCCCTGGAACCTTTGTTCTTGCGAAAACAGTTTTTCACCTTTCGTTTTCATGGGCAGACCCCAAAGAGAGCCGCGTTGCAGTCGGCCACTCGTTCGAAGCGGCGTATTTCGATGGCCCTGGCGTCAGATTCAGACTTTGATGTGGACCCGGTCGATGAGAAGGAGGACAACGATGTGGCGATGGAGGATCTTGGTTTATCGGATAACGCCAAAGTGGTGAAGCAGTCTCCCACAGCTGCAAAAAATGCGAAAGCAGCCGCACCGCTTTCGAAAGCAAAGCCAGCGGCCGGAGGAAGAAGTGCATCGAAAGGAAAAGCTGTCGACGCGGCACCCAAAGAGTCCCAAGTTGTTCGGGCAAAGCCATCGGCGCGGAAATCAAAGGCAATCCCAGCCCCAGCAACAGCAGCAGCATCAACTTCTTCATCATCATCTTCAAAAGTCGAGCCAAGTTCGAAAGCGAAAGGCAAAATGCCCATCGTCGAATTGGAAGAACGAGAACACGACTTGAATGAGTCAGAGTCAGATCCGGCCGAATCTGAGTTTGTCGCAACAAGTGAAGAGGAAGATGAACTTGAAGCCAGCTCTTCAGATACACCTGACTCTGATTTCGAAAATGTTCCAGCGCGGCGTCAATCCAGTGGACCCTCACGCCGGCCAAATACCAACGTTGCAACAGCAGCCGCTGTCCATGTCGCAATAACTACTGGAGCAACGCAAATCAATGGTGCCGCAGTCTTGGTCGAAGCCGATGGTGATGAAGCCCCAGTGGCACCTGCACCTGCACCGCGTCGTCGTCGACCCGTGACTGCAGAAAGTAAATTGAGTAAAGAGGTTGGTCATACCCATCCACGCGATTTGAGATGACTTATGGGCATCCATTTTTGATCAGGAAAAACTGTGGGCGCATCATCCGGAACTCAGAACCGTCTGGGACGAACTCGAGGCAACACCCAAGATTGAGATACCAGAAATCTGCCCTCAGCCAGACAACATTATGATCAAGCTTCTTCCTTTTCAGCTCGAAGGCGTACATTGGTTGAAACAACAGGAGCAAAGCCGATTCAATGGTGGCATTCTTGCGGACGAGGTGATTTTTCGTTTGCCGATTTTGTACTGAGCCACACACTAATCCGCTTGTGTCAACTAGATGGGCATGGGGAAAACTATTCAAATCATTTCGTTGATTGCTGGCACTAAAGATGCTGTGAAACCGAACCTGATTCTCACACCCACTGTTGCAATTCTGCAATGGCTCTCTGAGCTGAAAGAACGCGTCTCTCCTAATTTTCTCAGCATTTGCGTATTCCACGGTATTCCTGCGCAGAAATTTTCGAACATAATCCCATCCACGGTTTTAATTCTCGAAAACTCCCCACAGGAACCAATCGCGAAACATCAGTCAAGAACCTGGAAGCATACGATGTCGTTTTATCCACTTTTGCCATCGTCGAATCTCTATACCGGAAGCAACAACACGGTTTCAAGCGACAGGGTGAAATGGTGAAAGCGAAATCGATCCTGCATGCGATCGACTGGGGTCGCGTTGTGCTTGATGAAGCGCACAGCATCAAAGATCGAAGCTCGAGTACAGCGCGCGCAGTATTCAATTTAAAAGCCAGGTACAAATGGAGTGTCACTGGAACGCCACTGCAGAACCGTGTGGGAGAGTTGTACTCGTTGATTCGATTTTTGGACGCAGATCCGTTTTCGCACTACTTTTGCAGACAATGTCCATGCAAGATGAAGACTTGGAGTTTTAGTAACCATCGGCACTGTGGTAAAATTTTTTGATGTTTTCCTTTCTTCAAAAAGTGCGAATATTAACCGCAACTTCCAAACAAGATGAATGCGGGCACATTTCACACAGTCACTTCTGCTGGTGGAACGCGGAAATCCTGAAACCTATTCAAAACTATGGTGGAGTTGGCGATGGTCTCGTTGCATTCAAGAAGCTAGGCGTGTTGCTGGACCGAATCATGCTTCGTCGCACGAAACTGGAACGCGCGGATGACTTGGGTCTGCCACCGCGTGTCATTCATGTCCGCCGCGATGTGTTTAATGAAGCAGAGGAAGAATTGTATGAATCGCTGTACACGGATTCGCAGCGGCAATTTGGGACGTATGTTGCTTCAAATACTGTTTTGAATAATTATGCCAGTATTTTCTCGCTGTTATCTCGCATGAGGCTTGCTGTGAATCATCCAGGTATTTATTTTCTGTTTCCATCCCTTGGCGCGCCTGTAAAAGAAATGTAACCCGTTTTTGCGTTTGCGCAGACCTTGTCACCACAAAGTTGAAGATCAAAGAAAACATGGCCAACGAATCTCTTGTGTGCGGAATTTGCCAGGAAGTTGCAGAAGACGCCGTGATTTCGAAATGCAAGCATGTATTTTGTCGAGAAGACGTGCGAGGGTATATGCTTTCCTGCCCAGAAGGCCAAGTATGCAACTGTCCGGTATGCTTCAGACCGTTGACGCTTGATCTGTCGCAGCAAGAATACGAGGGTACAGGAAAATTGAAAAACGCACCGAAGACGTCAATTGTCAATTACATTGATATGAGTAAATGGCGAAGTAGTACCAAAATTGAAGGTTTGTTGCGTCAAGGTTTTAGTCGAAACGATTTTTCAAATTAAACCAATACGTTCGTACAGCTCTTGTTGAAGAACTGACAATCATGCAGCGCGATGATGCAACAATGAAATCCATTGTATTTTCCCAATTCGTTGCCTTCCTCGACTTGATCCATTGGCGACTCTCCCGCGCAGGATTCAACTGCGTAAAACTAGACGGCCGCATGACCCCACAAGGCCGAGACGCCGTGATTCAAAGTTTCATGAAAGACCCGTCAGTGACCATTTTCTTGGTCTCCCTGAAAGCAGGCGGTGTGGCGCTGAACCTCACTGAAGCGAGTCGCGTGTTTATTTTGGACCCTTGGTGGAACCCAGCCGTGGAAGATCAAGCGTTTGATCGGATTCATCGGTTGGGACAGCATCGGCCGATCCGTATTACGCGGCTGATTATTGAGAATAGCATCGAGAGCAGAATTCTGCAGTTGCAGGACAAGAAAAAGACTTTGTTTCAGAGTACGGTTGGGAAGGATATGGATGCACTGAGCAAGCTTTCGGAGGAAGATTTGGCGTTTTTGTTTGTGCTTTGATGGTATTTTTGGAAATATATTTTGCTTGGACGTCGACGTTATTCGACATCCAGGACGTCATTTAGCGCCAACACCCATGGATGTCATTTAGTGCCGCGCGTTAAATGACATCCACGTCTGAAAACATCACCAAACAATGGTTCGAGCTGTAGAATGCTTGTATGGAACGGCAAGGGTGGTGCAATTCAAATAAACGTTTGCGGTAATGCTCAGCCTGGTGACTGCCTGGTGAAATGATACAGTTTCTCACCGACTTATCATATGCCGCAAGTGTGGAATGGTTGGTGAAGGGTTTTGGCGCGTTAACAATGAATTGACCCGGTCCTTTTTTTGCGAATGGACCAGACCAATCAAAAATTCAGGAAGAGAGAAGCACGTTTATTTAACAACGGTCATTTTGAAGAAGCTCCTGAAGATGTCAAAGGTGAAGAAAAAGCAGCGCTATCAGATGATGGTGGATTGGAAGTCCTCCAAAAATAGGGTTTTCGTGTTGTGACAAACTTTTTTCTCACAGTGTGGCATCGCAGATGTCACGCCTCACTCACTTCTTTTGCCGCAATGCAGGCCGCCAATAATAGAAGCAATAAAAATACTCATATGCTTTACTTGATCCTGCGAAGACGCCGCATCCAGCGCAAACAGCAACGCAAGCTGCAGATACTTCTTGCTCTGTGTCGAATCAGCGCCAGCATTCGAACTCGCAATCGACTTGTTGGACGGTGTGTTGGGGACGCCAATCAGTCTTCCTGGCACAACTTGTACCATGAACATCACGAAGGCTCATTTATCAGTGCAACATCACTCAATAGAGAGTCATTTGAAGTCCTTCTTGAGGAGTTCAGTAAGCACTATGTTGTTCATTCAGGACCTGGAAAGAAAGGACGGCCAAGGAAGATGACAGCAAAGTCCACCGTACTCGGGCTTTTATTGGTGTTCTACACTGGAACAGCCGATTCAGTAGGACTGTGTATGCAGTTCAATATTCCTCCGACAACGTTGCTGAGAACGATTTCATATGCAGAAATCGCCCTCCAAAAAGCTCTCAAAAATCTCAGTGATGCCCACATACGGTGGCCGACAAAAAGCGAGCAGCATTCCTGGGCTCGGGCGATCGAAGCAAAGGAGCCACTGGTAAAGAACAAGTTCGGATTTATTGATGGCAAGAACTACCCTGTGCAGGAGCCATCCAATGTGGACAGGCAAAATGCACTGTACAATGGATGGCTCCATGCTGTCCTTGTAACAGGAGTCTTGTGCTTTGGGGCAGACGGCTGCATTATCTGGATGAAACACAACTGCCCTGGATCTTGGAATGACGGTCAAATGAGTCACCCATTCCGTGAAAAGCTGCTGGACGAAAAAAAAACACTGCGGGAGTATGGCGTAACTGCTGACTCTGCATTCCCTTCAAACGCAAGAATGTTCAACAAAATCGTTACTCCACTTAAAGGCAAGTGTTGTCATGCATTATGTATTATTTATTTTCTTTTTTTTGCAGAGGGAGATTTGGAGCGCTCGCCTGCATCAACCCATTTTGCATTGAACCGGATGTCTGCAGCTATAACATCAATTCGTCAGGCAGCAGAGTGGGGGATGGGAGCGGTGGAAAAAGTTTACAAACGGCTCCACCTCAGACTGCCCTATAATCAAACTCGAAGAGCCATCCTACTCCTCAATATCCACCGCCTTTACAATTTCAGAGTGCGGCGCACTGGAATTTCACAAATCCGAACTACCTTTTTTGGGTAATGGTTGTTATTTTCTTTTTGATATACTTCCTTCTCTCTGAACATTATGCGAGGGGGTGTTGAAATAAATACAAATGAAGCAGAAGGGTGCATAGATTCTCTTGAGCGTTTTGCATGTGTACGGCTCATTTTATTATCAACAACCTTCAACAGACAGACGCGCATGCACTTAAAAGCTAAAAAAAATCAAAATCACAAACCACCCAAACCACCTTTTCCTTCTTCCCCTCTGTCTTCGCCTCCTCTTTTTTGCCCAAGTACCTCAAATCGCAGTTTCATCAAGCGCAGTTCCCTCTCTTCCTCCTCAGCCTTGACCTTCCTCCTCAGTTCAGCACGCCGTTCTTCCCTCTCTTCCTCTTCAGCCTTGTCCTTCTTCTTCTGTTCAGCTCGACGCTCTTCCCTGATGTCATCCTCAATCCTCTGCAACCTTCTCCTCTCCTCTCTCCGCTCCTCCATCTCCTCTTTCCACTGGCGGTCCCTCTGCTCCCGTTCTGCGCGCTGCTCTGCGCGCCGCTCCTCCCTTTCTATCTGACGCTCCTCTCTGGCAGCTATGCGTTCTGCCGTCTCCAATGCTTCCTTTTTTTCTGCAGCCTCCACCCGTGCACGCTCGCTGTCGCTCTTAGAGAGGAAGTATGCGGTTAAGTCATTATCCTTGCTTGGCGACTTTTGAGCCAATGTCGAAATGGCAGCATTTAACCCCCGCTTAGTTCTTGCAGATTCCGATAAAGCAGGACTCGGTGCTTCTGGATTGGCAGGCAGACTTTTCAGCTGTGAGACGGTAAGTCCCACTCTTTGAGTTGCTGTTTCTTCATTTGCTCTTTTCTTGCTTGCAGACTTCCTCTGCTTTGGTGATGTTGTTCTTCCTGCAGGTGGATCAGATGATTGAGCTGGCGTGGGTGTAAATGTTGAAGCAGCGGCAGCCTTGTTTTGGACGTGGAGTTGATACTCTCTCAACTGTGCAACATCTTGATCTCTCAGCCTGATGGTTCGTGTGAGCAATGACTCCTACAGGTATGTTAGTGTGTGCTCATGCAACTAATTTAGAGTCTACCTCTTCTCCAGTGTACCCAGCGATAGTGTGACCTGCCCTCCCACCATCAACTCCAGCACTACCTCCAGCTGCAGCATCAGCAATGGCATCTTCAAATTCTTCTTCCTCCTCCTCTTCTTCTTCTTCTTCTTCTTCCTCTCCCTCTCCCTCTTCCTCCTCCTCATCAGCACTATCATGATACTCAATCACGTCATTCCTTCCTTCAATTTCACAGTTAATTCTCTTTGCGGTCTTGACGGGTGATGGACACAGAGGATTTCCGGTGGGCATAGGATGTTTGGTTAATTGTCTAAACATGTCTTTGATTGATCGTGCATCCCTTTGCGTTCCAAATCCTTCTTTTTCATGGTCTGCTGCCACATGTTCCCATTCATTTGGCCCTGCTGGGAGTCTATACTGAATGGATCGAAGGGCAGCTGTTTTTGTGTTTTAAGTGGACTTGCAATAAAGACGATGTCTTGTGTTGAACAGAATAGTTGCACAGCTTAGTTACCTTTCTTCTCTCCAACTGACCAACTCCTTCCTCTGCCCTTCTTCGCAGTGTTATTGACAGTGGCAGCGGTAGCTGTCTTAGCTCTTTTGGGTCCCATTTTTTTCTTTTTTTCTAAGTCATTTGCCGTTGGCAAAGATGCCACGACATCTGCTTTTGTTGAGACGATAAAATCGTCTCAACAAATTTGTCGGGAGCGACATCTGCGATTCCGAGTTGTGAGAAATAAATTTGTCACAACACGAAAACCCTATTTTTGGAGGACTTCCATTGGTGGATTTTTTTGTAGATTTCTTTCCGGCGGGTGTTTTTTTTGGTTCAGTTGATGATCGTTTGCGTTTTGTTGAAGGCCGACCTTTTCCAACTGTCGATGGAGGTTCTTGAATATCGCGAATTCCAATAAACTGATTCAAGAGGTTGTTCAGTGTTGAATTCATGTCTTTCTTGGATGCGTCTCCTTTTTTGCTGGCTAGTTCATAAATCTTGTTGAATTTTGCCAATGCATTTGCATGATGGGCCCTGGAATCCTTTTCAGCTTTGGATAGTGTTGAAGGAGGGGCAGGTGTACAATAATTCAATGCATGATACAAAGGAAGCATAAGAAGCATAAGTAATTCAGGGCTCTGTGATGGCAGTGGCATCCAATCCAATTTTGGTTGGTGGGATATTCCAACCCACTGCGAGAGAGGCGGATTGTTGAAAAATTATTCCTTCAGAAGCCTTGGTTTCACCAGGTCAATGCAGAATACTGATGGAGTTCTGTCTGGAAACTACGACTGACGAGAGTTCACTGAATGAAAGAAAATTGCGCATGAAGGAGTCAAGTTTGACAATGGCATGCTTGCAGTTCTCAATGACGACACGCACCCAATGAAACTCGAAACAGGCAGCCAACTCTGGTCTCCAACACGCGTCATATTGAGGCTCCCATGAAAACAAAAAGAGGGAAAATTTAGCCTCCGATGCACCTGGCCAAGCGGATGAAACTGATTCAACCTCTTAAAGCATGCTTCTTCAACTAGAGGAGCTGCATACTACAAGTTTATCACAAGTGTTTCGAAGTACGTCATTCATCAAAATGTGTCGCGTATATTCAGACTTACAAAAAATAGTGTGCCACGATTTTTTGAAAGGAATTCTCGACGCAATATTCACGTCCCTTCATCAAGAAACAAGAATCTTGTAGCCGCTTGCCAAACTGTTTCGAGACGCCTACAGTTCAGATCATACACTTAATTCCGTCGGAGCGCCCTTCGAAATTCTTTGACAATTCAAATGCCGTTGCCAGAAACCAACTTGAATTACAGCCAAGCTTCGAGGCAAATGGATTATGCCGTCCGGCGGGTCCGGATGGCATTCCGCTCCGGTCCGACGCACCGCCAAAGCCGCAAGGCGGCGGTCCGAAAAACAAAAAAACAACAACAGTGCGGCTACTGGTGCATCTGGATATTAAAGTAGGTAACACGGCTTAAGCACATCAGAAGTGCATTCAGACGCCATTTGCGAGGTTATCAGACAGATTGGCTTTTTTTGAAGTTCTGCACAATAAATTGGTTCATCCATGCAATGTTCGTTACTTAAGTCTTGGTGAAGCCTGGCACATTTCGCAAAGACAAGTACATAATTCGGTGAAATTTATCACATTAGAGGCTGACAGAGAGCTGAAATCACGCCGTTTGGGGGTGTTGAGATGGCATTGATACTCCAGCAAAATTCAGAAACGATCGCGCGCATTTTTCCCGCGTTTCGGGACTTCTCGGACAGCTTTCGCAACATTTGGCATCTTTACATCATTGATCAAGTCGTTGCTGCCCGCGCATTTTGAATGCACTTCAGTTTGAAGTCCTGCCGTTAAACAAAAAACCCCAAAAAACCCGCACAAGATGAAAGATTGGCACAAATTCAATATTGTAGCCTTCATTGACTGAATTTGAAGCGATTGTGAATTCCATCGAGCAGTTAACCTGTCACGCTCTTCTGACGCAGGTATTTGGATTTATTCTTTTGGACGCTGAATCCTGAACTTGACAGGCAAAACGTATTCGTTGCTCTCGGCGCGCCCCGCTGAATTTCTTCTGACTTACGGGCGTATGAAGGGGCAGTTATCATATATTATATTTCAGACTTAAATATATTTACGGTTTATTGCCCAACGACAAAAAAATTGGGGTATGCATGCAGGGTCTTACTTTTTGCTGTTGGACGGGATAATTTCCATCAAGGAAGTCAGACTGAGTGAAGGATTTTCGATGGCAGCCAAGCTCGTGTGAGGAAGGTAGCGCCTCTTTGGCAGAGCAGGTGGTCTGAAGTTAGAAGCCAAAGACATACCGGTTGCAGCCATGAAAGAAACATTCTGGTCGGTAGGCGGCTTGGTACCTGGAACTAGGCCTGCTCCCTTGGCAAAACCGTGTTTTGAGGCAGCCATCCCGTCACTCGACTCTGCGGCAACGGCTGCAACGCCGTGGTGAGACAGTTTTGCGAGAGAATGTGAAACGAGGAGATCGTCAAAGATCATCGAGTCTTGTTGAGTCAATGATGCTCGGGGTGAGGATGCTGTGTCTCTGTCTAATCCCCATTTTAGTTTGCTCGCCGAGAAAGATTTTTGAAGGTGCGATTGGACCGGCAATTGCGGCTTTAATTTTGCTTGCGAGTGCAGCGGGGGTAACCGGATGTGTTTAGACGGAGGTGCTTGCTTGGGTTGTGAGCCAGGAGGCCTGTGATGCGTGCTGAGTGATGAGAGTGACGGACACAACTCTAACCCCCTCATATGACTATGGCTGCTGCTGCTGCTGCTAGATGTAGGCGGCGTACGCCATTCTGCATTTGAATTCCCGATCCCGGCTGATCTGCTCCCAACAACCATCATTCCCAAGTCGAGCTGTCCTAAACGAGACGCATCGACTTCTTTGCTTGACGATGGTTTACTGCATTGCTTCTTCTTCTTCACACCCACACTCCGACTCCGTCCGTCACCCGTGTTGAACGATGCTGCAACAAATGTACACTCCTCCATGCGACCCGCCATCTCAACACCTTCTCTCACACCGCCATGAGTAAAAAAAGCGGGTTTTCCACAAGTCGGACACCCAGACCTCTGCATGAGCAACCACCGGTCAATGCACTGTCGATGGAACGAATGTCCGCACGGGATTTGTCTCGTGACATCGCCCGTTGCGTATGCTGCCACACAAACTTCGCAAATCTTTTTTTTGGACGATTCCATTTGAGACAGTGTTGTTGTTGCGGCGAGAGAAGGTCGGGTTCCTGGTCCATCTGTGTTGTTGCGTTTTTGGACCAGTGTTTCTGCGTATGTCAGGGTGCGTGTGGGGAATGAGCTGATGATGTGGAGGGGTGTGGATAAGTGCGGTTGGTTCTGATGTAATACTTCTTCAGCTGTAGGTCCTTCGCGCGGGGCATTGAGCGATAACAGTGTGTCGTAGTCGGTGGGGCTGAGGTCTCGGTTTTGAAGATCGTAGATTTGGTCCTCGGATAAAACGGGACGAATATCTCGCTTGGATACGATCCATTTGGAAGAGCGGGTTACCTTGTGTCGGAAATGGGCATGTTCGCTGGTTGAAAGATGGGAGCAGGTCAGTTATCTCGTGTGCGCTCTGAGCGTCGCTTCAAGTACTGCACCTGTGACATCCCGCCATGAAGCACTTGTCGCAGAGGTGGACAGTGCGGCCGTACTCTTTGCAACCGTCGCACCTGTTTTGAAAACGGTCAATCGATGCATAGGCCGCTTGAGTGGAGCCTCACCTGTGGCATTTTCCGAAGATGGGCGTTTCCGAACATTCAGCACACGTTGCTCCTGTAAAAACAAAACAAAAACTCTCATGAGAACAACTGCGCCGCGCAAAAGAGTTTATGAAACTGACCATAATGCCGACACTGGTTGTCTATCTTTACTTGATGATGGAACCCTTCAGACAACTCCTTTTTCAAATCTTCATATTTCCCAAAGTCTTTTCGGCAGAGCTGCGGGACTTCTGATTGGTTCGTCGATCGCCGAAAGAAAAGTAAAAAGGACACGCACCGGACATTTGATATTTTCAAGGCCAAGACTCTTGGTTTGATGGTCCATCAGGACTTTCATACACTTAACGTGGATATTGTTTCCACAGCTCATCTTGCAGTACGTGATTGCCCCTGTGGCGTTGTCCAAATCTTCCATGCAAATAGGGCTGCAACGCATTGCCAAGCTTAGTGAACAGGACGCTCAGATTTCGCCGGCAGCTGCTTTCTCACCACACGTCTCCTGTTTCGATGGCTCTCTGCCGTACGTGTCCTTTTGCCAACGGAGCCTCGTTTGACTTTGTTTCAGCATCCGCGTCCGAACTTGCTGGCACATTCTTGGGAAAATGAAAAACTGTCAGGGGCTGCCAAGAACACGCAAAACAAGGGGAACACCTTCTTTTTTCGCGAGTCCATCAGTTCCAAGATTTCGCGTTCGACCAAAGAATTTTGATACAGCATTTCACTCTCAAGCGGCACTCGAAACACTTTGATCATAACCCAAAGCTGGAAAAACAGCATTTTGAGTTTTGATCATTGAGAAATAAGAAAAAATGAGAACATTTACAATATGCACGCATAGATCGTTTTCCATCAGATGCGTGTGGCAGTTGCAAGACTGGTAATGTCCGAGTGTGACTTTAAAGTTTTTCGGCGCTTTTTCCGTCTTTGCTGTGGTGGCACCAGGCTCCTTCACGTCAGGCCGATCAGCAGCGGATTCTTTCACAATGACGGCCATGGGTCCAATCTCTTGGACAACAAAAAGGTGCAGTTTTGACGCGTCTTCAATGCGTGTTTTGATGGTGTCTGGACATGTTCGTCGCAGCGGAGCTGACCTGAGCATGTTCGAAATTGTCACCAAAATGTCTGATTTTATATTTATCCTTTTCTGTAAACTCAGTGAACAAACAGTGAAACTCCCGTCAGTCAGTTAATCACCTCATGCACAGAAGTTGGTACTTTTAATAAAAACCAAATTGCCATCAAACGTCAAGTGCGCTCCTTCGTTCCTCCTTCCGCAATCTTTCCCAAACAAAGCGTGATTTCTTTCCTTCCCAGCGTCAAACACAAAAATGCGTCACGTATGGCGGCTCTATCTTTTTTAAACTCCGACGTCGATCCCAACAACGTATATTGCTGAGTTTTTTTGCAGGAGGGAATTGCGCGTTGTAACAGTAACAGAAATGAACAGGTGAACTACCATAAAATAAAACAGTTCACTTTTTAGACCGCCGTTGCAAGCTGACCTTGTTAATCTCTACCTGACTTTAAAAAAAAACTGCATGAAATGCCTTTGGCCGGCGGCCGCTACAACTTTTTCTTCCTACGAGACGCTTTCATCACTCCTCCTTTACTTGCTCATTTCTTCTTGTGGCAGACTTATAAAACTCAGTAAACTCCGGAGTATCGTTTGACGGCAGCATTGTCCATGCTGGAGCTTCCAAGTCTGATCCAGCTGGAAATAATCCAAACCAGGTGGCATACTGGTTAATCTTGAAGCAGTATACGCCATCAGCGTTGGTTTGCTGCTTCTTGAACTGGTTTGAATCAGCCTTTGTTGTAGGCCTTAGTTTTACTGAACTGGACCAAGCTGGAGAACTTGGTCACAGGTTCCTGTCTCCTGAAGACCACGACAGCTCCACGGAACTGACCGTGGACAAGCGCAACTCTTGAGATTGTTGGTATGCGTGCAGTGGTTGGGTTCTGCGTTAGCCTGACAGCCAACTGGCACGGTGTTCTCAACACTGCCCGTCTTGATATCCTCAGCACTTGCTTGTCTTGGTATTCTCAACCTTACCTGAATAAGGAAATGCTGGCAGGGTTCTACGTCTGACAGTCCTGTTGAAGAATACATTGCTTTCAAATCAGAGAAAGCTGTGGATTTATAGAAGAATGTGTATGTGGGAACTTGAATGAAATCCGTGATGGGAGGCACAGCAAAGATTGAAAAACGCGATTTTTGGTATCCTGGAAAGGAAATGCCAAAGCTGATTGTGCTTGACATCATGTGCATTGCTTGTTCCAAACCAATGGTCGATGTTTTTTCCACCACGAACCACGCAACATCAAAAAAAACCAAAGGAAAAAGAAATGTTCATTGTGTTGAAACGCTGCAGGTTGATAAAACTAATTTCTTCCTGCGTCAAACGTGGCGACAGACCTTTGGCTGCCGGTCGGTACAATTTTTTCTTCTTGGACTTTGTGGAAGACGCTTGTTCCTTTTTGAGGCAGACCCAGTTGCATGTCGTCTGAAATTTGGACTCCCGAACATTGCATGGCTGCTTTTTTTTGTGCGCTCCACCACATAAACTCAGAGGAAATGACCTATTGATGTTATGATGTGTCAACTCAACTTCATTTTCAAAAAGACGCACTCTCCAGCAGCTGCGGGAGAGGACTCCTGTGTAAACCTCAGTCTTACCAGTCCCATCCACACTGCTCGATGTCGCTGGAGTGCATGGATCAAGTGTACAACTTGTTGTCTGCCATAGCTCGATGTCGATATTTATTCCGAGGAAATAATAGCGAACAAAGATTGCAGAAAGAGCTGAATGAAGTAAAAGCGGCGAACGAGCAGCGACCAACTAAATATTACAATAATTGCTTCATGCATCCTGAAGGTAGATGGAGAGCAACTTCAGATGAACCAAGAGGGGGGCAACTGATGAACAAGCTGTACAAACTCACATTGTCCACGACCCTGTCATCTCCTAAAAGAGTCGTCTGACTCTCACGTCGAATCAGCGTCGCCTGCGTCGTTCCTTTCTGGCCGTCATTACTGCTGCTATCCTCTTTTTTCGACAGCGCGCACAACTTTGCAATTACAACTCTTCTTTTGGCTGCAATGTGTTCCAGACCCAATCTGAGTTCTTTCTCCAGTTGAAGAAGCTCGATTAGGTGATCGTGCGCTGGTATTGTGGAATCTACCATGAAGCAAAGAGGAGTTAACAATTAAATATGATGGAAGAAGCAGGGGGAAAGGGCAGGGTTATGATAGAGGGGCAGGGAGTTTGCATCGTGACAATTCATTCGCAGATCGACAGCTTCAAAACAACCCCGCGAACAACACCCATATCCAGCCATGATTTCACCACTGATCATTTTTTTTTCCATATATATATCCCACCGGCGGTTGTTTGTAATGAGGACAAGGAGTTGAAAGGGGAAATAACGAGAGATGGGGACACAGCGAACTCGACTCACTAGTTCTTTGTACCATAAGCTGCTGGTATTCGCATGCCGTTAGTCAGGTTTAAAATGCGAGACTGTGAGGGGATAAAAGCACTTGTTGAGAAGAACGATCGACTTGGGAAGATCAACTGAAGAAGCAGCGATGAGAGCCAGAAGACGTGGGGGAGTAAGAGATCCCGATCACAGCTATAGATCCAACGCGGTTGTCCGACCTTAATGTGTGATATGGTGGAAGGAGTGGGAGTTGCAGAAGTGGGTGAGGAAAGTTCACCTGTTTGTTTGACAAGTATTTTTGCTGGTCTCGAAACGCCCACCAGGAAATGCGACAAAAAATAAATGTCAAAAAATATTGAAGGAGTGCGTGTCCGAGAAACAGACGCTTGAATCCGCGTTGGAGCGAACAGCGCCTTCGACGGCAAACCACGCATTGGTCTCTGGCACACGTTCGAACAGGCTGGCATTTGCAGCGAGGATTTAAACAGAGCTCGCTGCGATGGAGTTTCCTTCTATGTTCGACCCGACCCAGTGACAAAGCGAGTTCGATCCCGAATTAGCCAATCGCTGTATTCTCTGTTCGTGTTTGCCGCAACCAACCCACCGCGAAAAATAGACCTCAGAACCACACTCCAAATTCGTCCGAATTAACTGCATCTGGAAAAACCTGCGCTGTTCAATTCCACGCTGGATGATGAGGTATCGCGCCATGAAAAGGACTCCGAATGCAGGATTGATATTTCGTATTTGCGCAGATAGATACAGACATCGCTGTTGAAGTTCAAGCCGTTTCAGGTGAGCCTCAATATTTTCGACGGTTAATCCGACGATCCAGCCGGCGCAATGGGGGACCCAATCTATTTTGCCGACGGCGCTGCTCAATTTTTGGTATGGCTCAACGCGAGCCGTCTCTCGTCAGCATATTCCTGCCAGCGAACTCTCAATGCTGCGCGAATGACACTTCGTTCCGTTGGCAACATTGAGGTGATCCATGTTGAAAACCAAACACCCTGGGCATCAACTGACAGAAAACAAACTGCGATGCATGATTCCGAAGTGTCTTGTCAATGGATGTCAGGTTCGAGAAGTTCGAATTCGGAGCCGGCTGCATGCTGATTTTTTTCGATATTTGCAACGCGATCCACCGCCGAGAAAGTCAGGGAACCTTGTGCTCAGAGTGAAGTTTGCATCTCTGGTTGGAATAGGATGGCATGCGATCAGCGTGCAACTTCAATTGGCTGCCAGGAAGCGAGATGAATCGAGATGGTTTGAGGGGTATCGTGTTGTAATGTGCGATCGTCGATTTCATCTGTCTTCGCTCAATGGATGACGCGTTTTATTTTGGCATCTTGGCCCGTTGCAGTTCACCGTGGAGAAAATTGAGGGCGACCTGCAATGCTTCGAATGATGCTCGTATAGCAACTGGGATATAGGCCGAAGTGCGGTCTGCCATCGCGAGGTGACGATGGCCAGGGAAGCGAGACAATGCGGCGATGGAGATATGATTGATGCGCCGAGCGTCCTTGTCCTGGTTGTTTCATATCGCCATCGCAATGACCCTACGCACTGGGCCATGACTGCAGCTGTGAGTCCAACTTCGAGCTGCGATTTTTGGGGTTTGCATTGTGTTGACACAAATTTTTTACCATCAAGCTGACCGAAAACCCCAAAACATTCCGGTCAGATGAGACGATAAATCTATTCTTCCAGGTGTTTAGGTTGGGTTTGCGATGTTCCTTGCATTAGTTCTCTGTATGACCCATTTTTTGAATTCGTGTTGTTCCCCAGGGCGCGTTCTGTTACGTTTATCAAAGCATGAATTCAGTTTAGTGCTCAGTCATCCTTCAAGTTTGTTTTCAGTCTTTTCAATGCTGCAGAGAGTGTGGCTCTTTTTCTTTGGTTTGATGACAACTGTCCTATTTCTCGTCATAAGCAAACATAGCGTGTCTCCAGTGGTATCTTTACTCACTTAGATATCGTCAATTGCAAGCTCAGAAAGTGCTGTTTTCTGCCGTTGGATAACGAGTGAACATCGGGCCTATACCAGAAGATGCCGTTGAACGCAATATCAAAGTCACGTTATCCCCAGTGACATATATCCAGGAAGAGTCTCGCCAGGCTCCAAAGAGGGTCCATTTCAAGAAGTGTGACAAATCTCCGTCATATTTGATAAACAGCGGCTGGGAAGACTGCAATGCCCCCGCGCACATGCATTTAAAGTCCAAAGCACAGACTTTTTTAGTGAATTAATTGAACATTTGTTTATGTTTTCCGGGTTTCTGTTGAACGGACTTGGGAGGGGGGTCTCCCAGCTTCGGTACAATGGATTCTTTCATGTACCGGTGTGGTGGTGCTCGGTTTATTAAAATGGAAACTACGAAATCACTTAAAGTGGCGACACTGTGTTGCGTTGATCCCTTTTGGTAGAAGCCACCAGAGAAAGTTCCTGCGGGCCTTCATCAGTGACAAGAGGAACAGCCTCCTCATCCAAACCCTAGTTTCAGAAACAATCAGAATGGAACTATCAATTACACACCTTGAGACCAATCATGGCGTATTAAGAAGAAAGCTGGTTTGAAAAAGCCCATAATCGCGTGGTGGGCAGCAGTTTCTGCACTCCAGAACAGGTCAACGGCTGCTCAATTCTCTCACTGCAAGAAATGACGGTCAAAAGGAATGACGACTCACCCCATTCCCAACGACAGGTTCCAAAAAGTTTGCATTTGAAGAAAAGTGAGGAACTGATGGAATCACGAACTTTTTGACCTCCCGCATATTAAACCAAGCGCTTCCAAATATTTTAGACCTTTCCTTTATTCCATTCACACTTCTGCGATTGAACCAGAGTGCTTCTACTAAGAAGTAAAACAGAAAGATAAAAAGATGCGTTCATTTTTTCCTCCTCTGCAAACTGATCTTGTTCACTTCCTCCTGCATCAGCCTCCGTGACACGCCTTTGGCGGGTGGTCGGTATATCTTCTTCTTCTTGGTCATGGTGGAGGACCTTGAGGCGGTGCTTGATCCCTCCTTGGCTAGCTGTTCAACCTCCACCAACTCATGCTGAAGTCGAGAGCATTGCACCAGCACTTCTTGAGTTTTTAACCAGAACACTTCTGCAGCGATAACCTGGTTTTAAGATGCGCCAACTCTCGCTCACTGTGAGAAAGATAAACTCACTGCCAGGTCTGTGTAACAGCCGTACATGAACTGCTTGTCCATGGCAGGGGTTTCTGGAGTGATGCTCTTGCCACCTACTTCGGCGACAATGGCAGTGACTTGCTTTTCCAAACCCTGAAGACAAACTCAGCTGATTATAAAAGAGCAGCAATGGCAAGACTAATAAACTCCTTACCAACATGGCAGGACTGAACACTTCAGGTTCTGCAAGCTCATCAGCACAACCTGAAACATCAAGGACTGAGATGCAAGAATGGGAGGTCCATACCGTACCACACATTGTCGACTCTTGCACAAGGAGCCGGTAACTTAACGAATCTAACTGGGCATTTCAAGAAGTTGGCGGCGCGTGTGGGAGAGAGAGAAGAAGGCATTGCTTAGGGATGCGAGGAGCGTCAAAGAGACAGTAATGCAAGTCAGCAGATCCCACAGCAACCCAGGAAAATGACACACGAGAGTCAACTGCGTTGGTGGTGTTTCTAGCAGGGAGGAGTATCGAAAGTAAAGACTTGATTGTGATTGCAAGGAAAATGAACGTGTTCACGCGTGAATTTAAACGGTTATTCGGTTTAAAAAATAAAATAAACGGAAAATGACCATGAACATATTCCGGTTTCTCGGGGATATGGCCCATCTGGCGTCGATTCTGATTCTGCGTAAGTCCCAATTGAAAGCGGAAGGCATCGCATTTAATATCACGGCTTTCCCCTGTTTGATCTCGCAGTCTTGAAAATTAACCAATCCCGAAGTGCCGCTGGTTTGAACGCAATTTTGCACATTGACAACTCGAAATGCATTGCGTTAATCGCTGTCTCAATTGCCGTGTGTCTTGTTCAGGCATATCTTTCAAGTCTCAGGCGCTTTACTTGCTCGTGTTTGTGACGAGATACCCGGACCTGTTCTACAAGTTTTTCTCCGTCTACAATACGGTATACATGATGATTTCTTATTGCCGTATTTTATCCAACTGACGGGGGGGTTTTGATTTTCAATTTGTTCAGGTCATGAAGGTTCGCCTCAGTTTGTTGCGCATATCGCTGCTTCATCAACCCTTGCTCAAACTCCATCGCATTTTACTAGGCATTCTTTCTGGCGTCCAGCGGATGGATCTGCTACGCTATGCAGCTTCGTTTCAAAGCAACTTGGGACCCGAAACTCGACACGCTCAGAGTTGAATATCTTTTGGCTCCGTGCTCCATCCTCGCCATTCTTCTCTGCGATAAATACACGCCAGCTGAGGTAAAGGAAAAAAAAAATGGAACTATTCATTTCTTCGAAAAACCGATTGCCAATTCACATGCCCGCGAAATTTAAAAAAAAAAAAAAAAAAAAAAAAAAAGATTCTGTGGACTTTCTCAATCCTTTTGGAAGCTGTCGCCATTTTGCCGCAACTATTTCAACTGACTCGAACCGGAGAGGCTGAAACAATTACGTCTCACTATCTTTTCGCTCTTGGCGCCTACCGTGGCCTCTATCTGCTGAACTGGTTGTACAGAGGACTTGTTGAGGGCCATAAAGGTTTGCGTTATTTGCTTGATTCTGTGAACGTTTTGCATTAATTGCTTTTTTATTGTAACGTGCGCTGCAGTGGAAGTCATTGCTGTGTTGGCGGGCATGGTTCAAACTGGATTATACTGTGACTTCTTCTATGTTTACTTTACAAAGTGAGTGTCCCTGTTTTCGAAGTTTGCTTTACTTCGCTTGATGCCACAGCAACGTTTTGCTAAATCTTTCTGTTCATACAGGGTGATGAAAGGGAAAAAGTTTCAGTTGCCAGCATGATCTTCAGCGAAAGATATTGTTGTTCTAGCTTGAAGGAATAAAGCTATTGGTCCCGCGTCTGAATTACGCTTAAGTTTCGATCCCTGCAATTGCCGATGGCACAAAAAGTAATATTGCGATAGGCCGGGTCAATGGATGGACACGACCTACACATTCTTATTGTACATAAACTTTTAAAAAGTATCAGCTCCATTAGCTCAGTTGGTTTAGAGCGTGGTGCTAATAACGCCAAGGTCACAGGTTCGATCCCTGTATGGAGCAATCTTTTCGTTTTGGTGTAAACGAAACCGTAAGTATTCAACCGCTCTTTCTTCAATCAAAACGCTGGCCAATGCAGGCAGCTGGCTATTCGAGATGTGATGATAGCATATATACCTATTTATTTGAACAATTATAAAACCTTCCGAACCCGCATCTAAAGTTCCTCGAGACACATCTCACATGCACACAGATTTGAGGGATTTTGGTTGAAAAACACGAAAAATCCTTTCCTTTGGGTTACCCGCACCGCCATCGTCTCAATCGATCCAAACACCAGCGCATAATCCCCGTTTTTGAGTTTGGCGCGGGAGAAGAAGGCGAGAACTTGTTCACTTTGAAAAAGGCGCGGGAGGCTGCGAGGAAAACGTCGTCCACGTTCATGTTTTCCAATGATGAGCATTCAATGTACGCGTGGGCACCGATCGTTTTGGCGAGTTGGTGGCCCTGCAAGCAAGGGAAGAAAGTGAGATTTAGCGAAGAGAAGTTAGAAAGGCCAAATCGAGGGAGAGAAGAAGGTATAATCAGAGAATCAAATATAACAGTAACTCACATCATGATATGCAATAGGAACATTCCCCGTCCTCTGCAACATATCCACCGTCCTCGAATCCCTCCTTAAATCCGTCTTTAACCCAACAAGCACAATCGGAACACGACTGCCACAATTGATTCTCGCATCAGGAGCCCACTTCAACTCGACATTTTCAAACGAAACCCAACTCGCCACATCAAACGCAACAAGCACGACATCCGCGCCATCATAACTCATTTTCCGCATTTGATGCAAATGCTCTTGTCCCGCAGTGTCAGAGAGTTGCATGCGGATTGTGCCGTGATGTTTGAGGGTGACGACGACGGTTGTGTTTTCAAAGACGGTGGGTGTGTAGGATTGCGGGAAATCGCGGCGGGTAAAGACGTGGAGGAGACTGGTTTTGCCGCAGGCTCCGTCTCCGACAATGACGACTTTCATCATTCTTTCTGTGTGTATGTGGTTGTTTTTTGATCAGTTGTTGTTGGTGGTTGGTTGTGGTGAATGGTTGTTGCCCACCATTTTTAAACAACTTTTCTATTGAACACGCCCAGCCACTGCCAAGTCACGT
Organism: Chytriomyces cf. hyalinus JEL632; assembly: GCA_025435555.1. NCBI lineage: Eukaryota > Fungi > Chytridiomycota > Chytridiomycetes > Chytridiales > Chytriomycetaceae > Chytriomyces > Chytriomyces cf. hyalinus JEL632. The sequence continues at coordinate 891,873 of JAIWWG010000002.1, read as the reverse complement.
AAATACTTCGTGGCTAGTATTTTTCAAACCAAGACACGTACGGCGGGGCGTGCTCTCGTGGCGTGCATTATTTTTTAAATATATGAAATGTGAAAAACGAGCACGTTATTTCACAGACGCACACACCCACGTCACATTCGCGAAAATATCTCAACGCGGCATCTCAGGTTTTTTTTGACTTGAGCTATTCAACTCCTACCCTCTCCGGATTGACAACGCGAGATTCCATTCAACTCGGTCCGAAGAGCCCTTCAGTCAAGAACTTCTCTCGGAAAGGCTTGATCCTCAGCGTTTACGGGACGCGGATTCCACTGCTCAAGGGAACTTCATGCTTTTCCTTGACATCAGTTTTTCAGGGCAATGGGGGCATCCTGGGCGTGTCGCGTCAGAAAAAGAGTTGAAAATATCGCACGTGCAGGGGTTCGAATCCCAAAAGTTGAACCTTTTTTGCACAACATGTTCACAGCCTCGGCGATGGAGGAAAAAGCGGCATATGCTCGCGGACAGTCGATAAAATTGTCCAACATCCCAAATGTTTCCACTGCTGACAACAGACTTGTGTGCTAGTTTGCCTTCGTGTGCATTTGTGAGACTCTTTGAAGCTTTCCCGAAGCCAGGATGGGATGTAACGTATCGAATTTAAAGAGAGAGTTTGAATGAAAAAATTGGTTCTTTATTGAAGTATACGAAATGTAGAAGTTATTTTTTTTAGTTTCACTTCTGATTACGATGCGCGCCTTGCAAGAATTTCGCCGCAAACTTTGAGTGAGGATGGTTGTTTGTGCCATACGCGCCGAATCCACATCGCCGCAGACATTCTTCAACACCTGGCGCCGGGTTCATGGGCAGTGATCCGTTAAGGGCACGGATTTCCGGGTCCAAGGTTCCACCGAGGGACGCGGCAATGGCGCCGTCGGGAAGCTTGAAAAACTGTGCTGGGATGGTCAGTGTGCCTGGGTCTTCGTTGTTGTTTGCGGCGATCATGACGGCTTGCTCGCAACCGAGGTTGACCTGTGATATTATATAAAGTCATCAGAGTCATGATATTTCAGGGCAAAACAAAAAAACAAGGCTAAAAAGTATTTTACCTGGTAGTGAATTGATCCTTGAGGAATAAACGTCGCTTGTCCTTGCACCAAATCATTGACAATGACTTTTGCGCCATTCTCTTCAATAAACCCAACCTGCACATTCCCTTGAATCACGTAAATCGCCTCAGACGCACGCGGATGCACATGCGGCAAGTTTGCACCACACGGGTTCAAATTAATCAACACCATTGCAAGTCCTTGGCGTGCCAGTGCAGGCATGGAGCCCAGATTCATTTTGGCGAGACTGCCGCCTTTGCCGACTTCGGTGCTTTTGGGGTTGTGAAGAAGGTCCGTGATAAAGTCTTCGTGGTTGAACTGTTTCATGCGTTGTACTTCGGTCTTGGAGTAGTCGTATGGTTCGTTGGTTGTTGTGGCAGCGCTTTGGGCTGAGAGGAAGGTTGTAGCTGCGAGGAGGGCGAGGAAGAGGATGTGATTCATTGTACGTGAGTGTGAATTGGTAATTGTTTTGGTCTGAAGGGAAAGCGACGCGCCCTTTTCTTTTTATATTCCATCAACGTGTGAGTATGTTCAACTGTGAACCTTCAAACCTTTTTTCCAATCTTTAAAAAGGGGTCGAACCCTGAAACTCCGGAATTGACAATTTCGATTCAGCAAAGGTGCAACTGACGCGCCCTGTTCACAATCATGCGAAATACAAAAACAAACAAATGCTTCGCTATATCCGCAAAAACTGCACAACCCGTTCGAGGGCTCAAGAACAGTACTGTTTGGGCGACCACATTTTGCCAACCTGGACAATCACATTCCGCTGTCCAGGCCGAACAGGGCTCTCTCGTGCGCTTGGGTCAGTTCGGGACGATACGCGTCCATATGAGTTGAGATGGCACCAGTATTCATATTCTTAACTTTTTTAACCTTACAAATCGCAACTGACACCTTTACATCAACCAATCAGAACGAAACTGACAAGAAGAACAGCAGCAACACCGATACGCATAAACCCAGCCCTTCCAGCAGACTGATACTCCTTCCCCAGGCCACCTTGATCAACAGAAACAACGCCTTCACACGCAGCCGCAATCTCACCAGCCCGCTCCTCCAAAAACACTACGCTTTTACTCGACTCTGACAACGGGCAGTTGTTGAAGAGACAAAGGCCCAAGACTTTGGCATCGAATGTTCCGTTTTGTTGTGTTGAACAGAATGCGGCTGCTGTGGATTCCTTGTCCACAGATTGCCTTCCTTTGGTGACGCATGGGATCATGCACGCGGGAGCTTTGCCGAGTATATCTGACACGGTTGTCAGGTTTTGATTTGTTGGCAACGAAGCTTTCTGGGCAGCGCTTGTAAGACCTGTGGACGTGATCCGTGTGGGCATTGAGGATGCAGTAACAGTTGATGAGGGTTTTACAGCTTCAGTGGCAGACAATTAGGTTTTCTTGGCTGTGGATGTGGAATCTGAAGCTTCCAAGGTTTGAAAGGTCAATGAGGTGGTGGATGTAGCCGTGGAGGGTAGTTTGTGCACTGCAAGCTGAGTCGTCCAAGTCTTTGAAGCAGCTGAGACCGTCACCGCACAAGTGGTCTGGTTCAACGCAAACGGCGCCGCATACGGTGTTGGCAGCTTCCCAGCTTGTACCGCATCGCACTGCTGCGTGTGAAGACGTTGCTGCCAGAAAAAGAAGCGTTGCGAATGAGGCCCTCATTATTTATAAAGAAAGATTAAAGTTGGGTGCGGCATGCGTTCCAAATTTTTGTAAATGAGGTACTGCTTTTTTTTATATTCCAGAGACTGAGAGAAAAAGAGAGAATAGGTCCTTTTCGTCAAAAAAGGCAAAGAAGAAAAAAAAGAGAGAAAAAAAAGAAAAATCAGTACTGTTGCGGCTGAGTTGGCTTGCGCTCCTTGCGCTTATGGCACACACACACAAAACACGCAATACACAACGCCATCGCAATCAACACGCACGCGAGAACAATGATAAAGATGGCATTCGACCATGGAACGTATCCACCTTGCAAGCTTGCCGGGTCGACACTGGCAGAAGACGCCGCGTTGGAAGCTCCACTCATTGTATTGGATCCAGATGATGCGCCAGAAGCAGTCAGATTGTTGCCGTTTCCTGCAGAGTTGGACGACCCCCCAGTAACGGTAGGTGACGAATTTCTTGTGGCGGATCCAGTGAGTCCATTACTTGCGGTGACGGTGGTCGCGGCAGATCTTGACGCTGCGGTACATGCAGTTTGAAGTTGGCCGGCGCTTTGAACCAATAAACTAAACCCAGCAGTGGCTTCTTCTGGATTACATGATGAGGAAATACATTGCGTAAGCGAGGCTTCATTCAACGACCCCGCTGAACAAGCAGTGACAAAAGTGCCAGTAGTAACGGTTGTGGCTCCACCCGAAATGCATGGGATCATGCATGCGGGAAGCTGGTTGATGACCGCCAGACCGGCGGCAATATCTTGAGCTCCTGAGCTTGCGTCGGATGCAGCACCGCTGGGGACTGCAGAACCTTGCCCTTGCCCGTTGTTGCCTGTGCCAGAGTTGGAGCCGCCAGTGCCAGAGCCGCCAGTGCCTGAAGCACCCAAACCAGAGCTAGGGTTGGACCCAGAACCAGAACCAGAGCCAGAGCCGGCACCGGCGCCAGAGCCTGAAGTAGATCCGGCCGACCCCGAACCTGAGCCAGTTCCCGAGCCAGATCCCGAGCCAGCGCCAACGCCAGAGCCAGAGCCAGAGCCAGAGCCAGAACCAGAGCCAGCAGAGCCGTCAGAAGGTGGCAAGACTTCACCGTCGCATGGGGCAACATCGAGGCCGTAGTAGCAAAAGGTTGCGGCGGGACAGTCAGCGTCATCGTTGTTATCGCAGTGGATGCCGCAGTTGACGTTGGCATCGTCCCATGAAGCGCCGCAGCGAGTGGACATGGCGGAGACGGATGTGCTGATCAGGGCCAGCGCAGCGAGTACGTGCAGTCTCATGTTGCTGTGTGGGTAGTTTGGAGGTATGAGGTGGTGGTGGTGGGTTTGTGTCTGACACTTTTTGTGCCAAAAATCGTTCAAACGTGCCAATACAAAAAATTTAAATTTTTTAACAGTTTTAATTTCTTTTTTTTTGCTGCTTTCACAGGCGCTGCTTCTCCACAATGAAGCGATCCAGCCACGCCTTGCGCTCAGCCAGTTTGCAGTCAGTCTCGATGCGACCACCTTCCCACTCCGTCAGCAGACTCCCAGAGCTCATGCGCTGTCGTCGCGGTATCTGTGTCTGAGTCGCGTGTATCCCAGCTGCAATGTGGATGTCGCGTTTCGTTGCTCGGAACTGTGAACTGGCGGAGCTCCATGCTGGCTTTGACCGAGGCGGGGATGAAAAGACATGTGTCGTTGCGTATGATGAAGCAGGTATTTTAGAATGCGGCTTTGAACGGTGCGTATTTGACAGGTTGTGTGTGTGCAAGTCTTTGCTGACTCTTGCCTGGCCAAGCATGCTCGACAATTGGCTGTCAAGTTCCGAGATGGTCAACGGCACTTGCACTGGCTTTGAAATGAAACTCGCGGTGCTTGCAGGTATCGTGAAGGACTAAAAACAAAGAGAACACTCGCGATCAGATCCAAATGTTTGAAAACACAGACGGGGAATTTGTACCGTCAACGCTGCGTCCACGTTTTCTTTTGCTTGGGCTTGAGAATTTTTTAGGGTTGCGTCCAGCTGAGCTGACAAAGTTGCTGTGCGTTCAGCGAGTTCCTTTGTCATCTCTTCCACCTGTGGATGGTTTTAGCCGAGATTGCGGGGGGTGTAATCCAATTCAACGGTACCTCGGTCAAGTCAGACTTTTGCTTTGCGATGGACTTGTCGCCGGCGCGCGTTTTAAGGAGCACCTTCAGCCTCCTGGCGACACTCAAATGTGTTAGCTTGAGTCCACACAGCACCTGAAACAACTTACTCGTCAAGGATTCCGTTGGAACTCGATGCAGTTGTAATCGTGTGAAAGAGATCAACTGAGCGCGGGTTGAATTTGTTTTCGATAATGCGATTGATTTTGGCTTCCGTAAAAGATCGGAGCCGACTTCGCGCCGGTGATTCTGCATTTTAAAAAAAAAAGCCTGTTTAGAATCGGGGGAATCCTTTTCGTCGACATTCTTTTGACAAAAACCTTTCTCTTCGCTCGATTCCAAGTCGCTGCTCATAGCTAGTTCAGAGTCTTCGCGGGTTTCATTTGCGGCAGTTTGAAGCCCTATTTTCGTGTTCAACAAAGAAGCAGTCATTTCCATTCTCGCCTTTGCCTTGTTTTCAACCAACGCTGCTGCGATCCCGCGTTCCATTTGTACTAGAGCCTTCTTTTCCTCAATGACTGTATTGCGGGCGTTTTCAACGTCACGCTCCAGTCGAGCCACATCGCGCATCTCAGCCTCAGCCTTCTCGCGCCGACTTGAAATTCCCATCTCTCTCTCGGTAATGAGCTTCATTTCAGTCTCCTTTTCGTTTTCAAAGAGTTTGAATCTGATTTCTTCAATCTTGCGGTGGCACTCTTTTTCCAGCGATGCAATCATTCTTGCGTGGTCTTGCGTGATTCGGCGCTTGTTGTCTTCGTGTTCCTGGGCAGACTTTACTCTGAAAGTTTCTAAGCTTGCGGCATGGGATTGTTGTAGGTCCAGTTCTTCATTCCGGGCTGTCGCTTCAAGATCCAGTCGGATACGCTCCATCTTTAAATCATGTTCCATTTTGATGCGTGTTCGTGCTAGTTCTTCCTTCTGCCTGGCGTCCTCAGATTGAATTTTGACCAGTTTTTCAAGCAACGCCTGTTCCTCAGAAACATTCTTGTTTCCAATGTCTCGAATTTCCTCCAATTTAATTGCAGTGGAGGACTCAATCTCGGAACGCATTCGCTCAAACTTTTTCTGTTCCTGCGATTTAAACTCGGCAAGTTTCGTTTCAAAGTTGACTCGGATAGATTCCTTTTCAGTTTCGTACTTAGTGCGTTCGAGTTCACTCAGATTGTCCAGGTTTGACGCGAGCGTGGCGGCTTGGGATGCATTCATTTTCTGTCGCAGTTCTGATAGTTCCAGTTCGTTTTTATGTTTCATTTCTGCGACGCGTTTCTCGTGTGCCTTGGATTCGGTTTCTTCAAAATCTTTTCGGCGATCGTCAAATTTTGAAGTGACTCCCGATTTGAACATAGAAAATTCTGCTGCTAGGCCATCTTCGAAACGTCTCATTGCAGCTCGATTCTCTGCTTCAATGTCATTGAGCTTTTTCTTTTGCTGCATTCGCAACTCTTCCTCAGATTCGCTCAAGTCGTGTTTCATGGCCTTGACCCTGTCGTCATGCTGTCGCCGCAACTCTCGAATTTGATCCTTGTTTTCTTGTTCAAGCTCAAGACTTTGTTTTTTGAGATTTACTTCTTCGTCATTTTTGATTGATTTCAGACGAGATTCATATTCCCGCTGCATTGTAGTCACGCGCATTTCGAATGCAGCTTTTTCGCTCTTTTCAGTTTTGTGCCACGCTTCATCCAACTCGGATCGAAGACGGTCCAGTTTCACGTCCATCGCAGCGTCGAGGGTGTTGTTGTGTGATAGTTTCTCTGTTTTGATGAAGGTTGGCTTTTCTGGGATAGATTTTGCGTCTAAAAGTTGTGGGTGAGACGGCGTGGCTTGACTCCAAGTCCCGAAATGTGAGGTTGTCGTTTCTTTACTCGTGTCTTTATCCGTGTGTTTTGTTGGTAACGCGGCAAACTCGCTGCGTGTGTTTGACTGTGCACTTCCAACCGATTCAAGTGATTGAATCTTGAGACTCGCGACAGATGATGCGTGGATAGGGGAAGATACTTGACTGCTCATGTCGCTGCCAGCGTCGCTCTTTTGTTTTGCAGCAGCAGCCGTGTTTGGAGATAATGCATCGTGGTTACTGTTTGGGAGCTCGTCTAACCCGGAAAAGGTTTTTTGTAAAAGGGAGGTTGTTTTGCTTGCAAATGCTTCCACTTTTGTTTCTGATTTGAAGGGTGTCGATTTTTTGTTGCTGCTTGAAGAATCTGATTTTTCAGAATCGGTGCTGCCGTCGTCACTGCTGTTGTGTTGATTCTTTCGAGCTGCTGCTGCTGCTGCGGCTGACTTTTTGTCATCTCCGAGTCCAGGAAACGACAACGGATCTTCATCGAAATCTGAAACATCGTCATCCCCATCGTCATTGTTCTCATTCTCTTCAATAGACCCGGATTTTGGTTTGAAACCATCTTTTCGCTGACTTTTGCCGTCTTTTTCTTCATCGTCGTCGTCCGAAGAAAGCTCAAGACTATCTGAAGACAACCGATTCAACACGCGCGAAATGGGATCCCCAGAATTTTTGATGACTGCTGCTGGGGTAGTATCCGATTTCGTAGACGCCGCGTTGTCAAACATTGAAATTCTTGCTGCTCCCGTTTTCAAATGTGATGACGACGACGGTTGTTCGATGATTGCTGTTGCTCTTTGAAATGATTTTGAGATTTCTGAATTACTGTCTGGGTTGCTTTCGCTCGTGTCGAGTGCAGCAACGAAAGGTTGCTTTTTTTTAGTGGTGGTGGGAGGTGTCTTTTTATGTTGCTGCTGTTGTGGGAGGAAATCATCGTTCAAGTCGAAATCTTCAACATCTTCTTCCACCATGCTTTCCTCGCTTTCAGAGAGTTTGTCGGATTTTTTGAGCGGGGCATTGCTTGCAGCTAGTTTCGAAAGGTTCGGTGATGTTTGTGATGTTGGATTTGGTTTAATGGATCCGAGAGTGTTTCCCATGGATGATTGCGTGGATAGCGGTTTTGGAGTGGATAGTGAAGATAGAGGTGCTAATGATGATACTGGTTTGAGGGTATTTGTTGGGAGGTTTGGTAATGGTTTTAAATGCTGATTTGTTGACGGCGCATCGATTTTCGCGACTGAATCCGGGATTGATGACTGAAAATGCGAAAGAAAAAAAAAAGGCAATGAATGGTGGTGGGGTTTATCGAATTCAATAAACCGATTGGGTGTCATACATCGGGTTTTTTATGTTCGTTCTTTGTGGCCTGGAACAAAAAAAGAGTGATCAGCTTTTTTGTCATGCGAAGGGGGTGGGGGAAAAAAAAAAGATGATGCTTTTACATCTGCTGGCGGCTTTCCCTTCTTTTTTTCGCGTTCATACAACTGTCGATAGTGTTCATCGCATGGATGGTCCCAGATACTCTCTCCCGTGGAAAAGTTGAAGTAGTAAATGTTGCCATCATCTGATTGACTGTTTTTTTGTGTGAGTGAGATGGAAACGAACATTTTCAAACTCAAATAGATTTTTGTCACCAAGGCTTCCAGTCGGCGGGTAAAGGCGCTTTGAGGGATTCGCGAGCAATCCAGAATAAATGCTTATCCTCGTGTTCATCCATGCCTAAGAACTTTGCGTATTCGAGGATTTCTGGGTTGTGAAAGGAAAGGCAAACGGTTAGGAAACGGAACGCGCCGGCCGGATAGAAATATATGTACGAGTTTTTTCAAACCATTTTCATCGGGTTCATAATTCTCGTCGAACCTGGATTTTGCGCAAATTTAGATTTATCAAAGGCGCGCGCGCCAACTTTTGCTTTGTATGTGTTCTCACTCTTCCTCCAGAATGATTTGCTGTGCGGCATTTGCAGCCATTTTTTTGGTGGGGTTGATGCGTTCGCAGGGGCGCGGTTGTCAGACTTGTGTTGGTTGTGCGAGAGAGATTTTGTTTTTGTTGTTTTTCAGAATATTGACAATTTATTTTTTAAATAAACTTTACAAGTCACGATCAATGATAAACAAACAAGTGCGTCGGTTTCACAAGAATATATCGCGTGTATCAATGCGCCATTCAATCAGGAATCTGGTGTCAACATTCGGGTGAAAAAAAAAAAAAAAAAAAAAAAAAAAAAGGAGGCTAAAGAAGAAAACAGCGCCTCATCAACTGTCCCCACCGAAATTAAGAACAACAAAGTCAAAAATCAGAAACCACTGAGTATCCTCCCCTCCGGTCCTCAAACGAGACGACAAAAACGTCCAAACCGCATTCAAAAGAAAACCTAAACACTTGCCACCGAATACTTGGCAATACTCCTTCTGAGCGTTTTTTGACGCTCATTCGCTTCAAGCCTGTCCTCATGCCGCAACACAACCTTCATAACCACCAACGTAAAAAACACCCCCGTAAACACCAAATGCGTCGCCGCATCAAGCGTAACTTGGCGAACAATGAACCGACTCGCGCTAACAACGGTTGCAACTTGTACAACTTGCGCCACAAATGCAATGATGCAGAGAACGTTGGATGCGATCCCAAAGTAGCAAATGACGAGAAACTTGCGCTCAATGGGCGCTGTTTCGGATGTACGCGTGTGTTTGAAGATGTGGAGTACAAAACAGATGAGAAGGCCGAGGTCGATGGAAGCTACGAGAATGATGGATGTGGTTTCAATGATTCGCGTCCAGTCGACGAAGGACAATGCGAGTGCAGGTACCATCGTACCCCCATAACTGTACATGGATATAGTATAACCAATTGCGGGAATGACTACGGCAAACAAAAACAGTGGAGTCGCGCGTAAGACGATGCGAAAGCACGTTGCGGCGACACTTTAAAGTGAGCAGACGACCGACGAAGCGCGTTTCCAGCTATGCAGCAAGTAAAACGCTTTGAAGGTTGCCGAGAAGAGAAAGTTGAGCGGCACCAAAAGAACTGTCCAGAAGGCCATGGACCATGCCTCGTTTATAACACAGAGGGAGAAGAAAATCAGGGAAACTGCCATCGCGGCCAAGTGCAGGTTGAAGGCTGACACCTTCTTCCACCAAGGAATTGTTAATGGGCTTTGAGATGAAATTGCATCCATCGCGATAAAGTAAAGCACAGTGCACAGCAGGCACGAGTTGATTCCGATGGAAAAGTAAGAAGACAAGAGCGCGAATCGGTTCATTGGAGTGGCCATGTCGACATCGCTGCAGCTTTTCGAAGCTTCTTTCAGCGTGATGTAAAATTAAAAAGTGCGGATCATCAGGACCCGGTTGCAAACAAAAGAAGGCGCATTCCGTCGCGTTTGTATATGGCATGCTGTACGGGAAGGACTCCCAGATGGGTTGTTCTTGGAAGCATCCTGTTTTGACAGAGTCAGTTGTTTGAAGCTGAGCAGCGGCTGGGCCGTACCAACAAACGAAAGGGGTATATATCCGCTTGACAGGTCTTGATGCGGAATCTGCGAACCAGAACCAACATCACCGAGCATTCTTTGAAAATCTTCAAATCTTGTGACAATTCTTTTTTGAAAGATGTGAACGTTTGAACAATGGTACTTGAAAGCAGTTTGAAAAAGCATATCAGTGTGATATTTTGCATTCAATAATTTCTTTGTGACGTGCGGTCCTTCCTTAAATAATGGACACAAAGACTCGAAGTGTTCACACCTGTCCACTCGCCGCAATCATGGTGACAAAAACACCGCGGTTAACACCAAAAAATGTGTCGCAGCATCCATCAGAACATGGGTCAAGTGTAAAATGCGACTCGCACGAGCAAACAACCAGCACAAGTCCCTTTCTTTTTTTTTTTTTTTTTTTTTTTTTTTGCACGGAACACAAACGCGTGGCTGTCCTTTAATTACGTAAGCAAAAGGCTCTCCGACGCGCTTTTGTTCCTGCACTTGGTGAATTTTATGGCATTTGACAACATTAGCCCAATACGTTACTCATTAAAGAGTCAGAAAATTCGCGCTCTGTATGTGGGGTGTGCGAGCATGCGATTGATGAACGGGTCCATAGCTTCTTCGATTTCGAACCATCTCACTGTTTGCAACGTAGGATCCGTTTTGCTGTACATTGCTTTTAACTTCTTCATCTCCTTGATTGACTCATTCAGAAGACTGTTCTTTCCAATTTCAGCCACAGCATCAAGTTCTTGCATCTTGGACGGATCCCCACAGAAAATAGCTTCAATCGCAGGGGTCACACGGATCCAGAACAATCTGCGAAGGCACTCTGACGCAAGTAACCAACCCGCCATACCACCGATACGTTTGTAGGTTCGGCCAGCTTCTTGGAGGTTCCGCATATCAATGTCCATCACTCTTCCGGCTGGGTGATAGTCACCCATCGCAAGCGCAGCCTTGAACACCTCTGAAAATATTCCCTGATTTCGAAGTAGTCCCTTTCGAATGTCAGGATCTGGTATAAGTTCGATTGCAGTGACCTTTTCTTTTCTGCTGAGAAGCGGATTTGCAAGTGCAGAAGTTGATACTTGCTCCAACGTCAATAAATCAGGAGGCTGGTGGGCTTTTTTCAGCCGTGCAACCAGACTGAGTGCCTTTTCGCTGCATGAAGGGCTTTGAATGTAGTCCTGCAGTGCGCCTGTCAGGTCGTTCAGCCGTTCAAGTGTTTTTCCTGCAAGATCAAACTGCGCACGCGTCGAAAGCACCGGGCAGCTTCTTTGGTCGGGTTTGGAATTATTTCATAGACTTCGCTTGTTTTCACATGCTCTTCACAAATCTACCGAGAAAAATGGTAAGTAGTCGATTTCACTTACGCATGAAATAAAACGCACCTCATAACATTGCGCTGCTTCAATTAACTGAATGGCAGGCAGCCAGCTCATTTGATTGGCCCTCCTCAAGAGTTCTCCAGCCTCGTAAAAAAGACTTCTGGCTTCCGCCGATGCAGCATCTGACAATGCACGCGCTTCAACCAATTTCATTTTTGCCTCGCATTGACGAGTATCTGCACTCTCATTCCCCCGATTCGCAACAGCCAAACCTCTTTGGAAACAGCGCAGCGCATCGCCATACATTTGCTCCTCAAAGAGTCGACGACCTTGCGCTTTCCACTCTTCGAAGGTTGAATCCAGCGAGCTGAACTTTCCTGAGCGAGCGTCGTCACTTGTGACAACCAGGTTTTTGGTGTGCCATATCTTGAACAGCGGGTCACTTTTTTTCGAATCTTCCTCAAACACCCACAACTGTTCAAATAACGTCAGAAGGATCATGGCAACTATCCAAGAAATCGGTTTTCACTTACTCTTGACCGCGCTCTAGTCACTGCAGTGCATAAAATCTTGAGTTCCGCAGAGAGAATATTGTGCTTTCCGGCATTGAACTTTGGCACGCCTTCCAATCCAACCGAAAGCTGGCTCAACAAAACTCGCCACTACGTCACTAATCATTGCATTAGGTGACAAATATCAAACTCAAACACGTACTTGCTGATCTGATGCAGAACTTGATGTGATGAGATTGTACAGGACAACATCGCGAAACTCCATTCCTGCGCGATCATTTTGTGGCGACCTCAACGAACAAACAAAACCACCAACTCACCCTTCACTTGCTCGACAGTTAAAATCAACGCGTATCCTTTCGTCAAGCCCGTTTTCAATTCGACAGCCTCTTTCAAAGACCGAACCAAAATGACTTGACCAGCCCCAAACTCAATCGGCGCACCCTCCGATTTGCCACCGCGCAGAAAATCGACAATACCGTTCTCTCCTGAACTGTCCGTCACAAGAACTGGTTGAGGGCCCGCAATGGCTCCTTCTTCTCTCTTCAATCCGTCGATGGCGTTAGGGAACAGGTCAATCAAAATGTCCAAGACTGATGCTGCAACGGCAAGAATCCCATCATGAGAGCGGTCTATGGAAAGCATTTAGTGGTCAGTCCGTATCTTTGAGCGGAGCGCAATGAATGTGCTCACAGTTTTTGGTGAGAGTAAATTGCTTGGGAGCCTCGGTAATGGCTTTTTTTTGGCATGAGCTCCTGATAGATCATGGAGCTTAGATCTTGGAATCGAAACACAGACCCGCGATGGATGACTTGTGCAGTATCTCCCGCAAACATAAGAGCATGTTCAGGGTCCGAGCATATTGTGATAAGCGGTAGAATCGGTGCCATTGTTAAATCTTGCACTTTGTCCAAATAAACTTGGTTCACTAAGATGGCCGAGAGATTTGGATCATTCTGTTCAGCCATCTTATGCAAAATGCGGCTGATTTCGTTTGCCCTGCAAGTCGATAAAAGAAGACTGCTTTGACAAATACCCACAACACATGATAAGCGACACCACACTTACCGATCCAGTTCATCAAATAATCACGGAACATATTTCGCTTCCAATTTCTTATTCACAAACAATTGATGCCGCTCCAGTTTCTTTGCATTGTACACCTCAAAGACGCTGTACATTCGATCCCGGTCTCCTGACTTTTGCAACGCATGCCCAGACTGTCGGGTGCTCATTCCACAGTATATTTCCCTGGACAGTGCTCCCGATAGAGTCCTTGCAGCGATTTGATGACCTTCAATGACACCCATAATCTCACTGAACGTCAGCGAGACATCCAACCCGTTTGTCAATTTTTTATCCAGCAACGCGTAAATTTCGTTGAATCGCTCATAGTCCACGTTCCGCTCAGCTTCACCTTCTTCAACCAATGCAACGTCCTCTTTCGAGCCAAGAAAAACGCGGATCATCGAAATGAGCTTCTTGTAATGCACAAAGAGAGGACAATCAGCATCTTGCAGGTCTCCAAACGAATCTGGCAGATTAAAGTCAGCTTCTGGCGAGTACACGTCTTGGCCATCATCAATTGCGTCTGACGCATCATGGTCAAGAGCCAAATCATCGACGGTGGTGTCGGTGGGCACTGCATCAGTTGACGAGAAAGGAGGGCTTCCGTTCAGGATTTGATCCAGAACCTCTTACACGTACGAGAGTGTGATGTCTCCAGGATCGACAGAATGCATGAGCCGTTTGAAATAATACGCTTTCACTCGGCGGCAGAATTTCGGAGATGCAGTCATAAAAATTTGGCGGAATGCAAACTTTCGGGGTATGGTTGTTTCCTTGTGTGCTTGAAGAGGTCGGGGTATATACGAGGTTTGATGGGAAGGGTATTCTCGATTCATTTTGAAAGCAACGCGTCGTGAGTGGAGGTTGGCGAGTAGTCGAAACAAGCTGCAAGAAGTTTTGCCAGTTCCTGTTGTGTGGTCCAGTTCAATGCACAGGCAAAAAGGCAGCTGAAAAGACTATCTTACCAGATCGACCAATTACGATAACAGAGCGATTATGATTCAAAATCTCAGCCTCTTGTTCACTGACTGCGAAAGGAAACTCGCAATCAATACTCGCATTGGGACCCGCAAGTAGCAAACGCATAAACATTTTCGAAAATGGAATGAATTTAGATGTGACGGACGCTTCGTGAATCTTGACTTGGTCATTGTCTTCGTCATCAGAAACAGACAACGTGAAATCCACTGTCCCGTCTTGACAATCCTCGTTGAAAATGACTGGATACACGATTCCATTTTCTTCTTTTCGAATTTTACATCGATTGATTCGATCTTGGGAATACGCTCGTTGTGCACCCGTAACGTACTTGTCAGCCGCGATCACATGTGCGTGGTTTCCAAAGCACTCAACTTTTATGACTTGGGAGTAACATCGTGGAGCTTCCAGATACGCGACGTCTATTTGCCAAACAATGCGGAGGTTATTCTGAACGTGGAACGAGAGAAAGTAGGTTACTCGATAAATATTGATGCCAACATGCAGGAAGGAAAAAAAAACCACCAAAACTTTTGCCTCGTAAAGCACAACAGCAGTTTTCGCAACAAGTGCACATGCTGTCCCAGGTTTCCATATTCCATTCGCAATCATCATTAAACTCGTGAGGGTGGGAATCAGAGAACCGGCACTTTTTTTTCCCATTCTTCTCAATGTCGAGTGCGCTTTGTCGTGCAAATGTAGAGCCCAAAAACACCGAAAGGAGCAGCCTTCAATATGGATTCCGCATATTCTTGTTCGTTGGAAATGAGTAAATCTCTTGCTTGCTTTCGAACGTTGACCAGCGCTGAAGATTCAGTCAAGTTAAATTCTGCGTCTTCGTGCTTTACGGCGGTATTAGAGAGGCCAATGTTTGTCATTTCGATTCCGCATTCGTCCGGGGTAACATGGCACATTTTCGATGGCGTTGATTGTTCTCGCAGATTCAATTCCGGCTCCTTAACATATTCATAAACACTCAACGGTCCCAAATCTGCTATTCCTTCCATTTGAATCAGCAAAGAGCCTTGACATGAGCCCCACATGAGCATGTACAATGTGTTCAACGTAACTGGCGACGAATGCAAACTCCGGCAAATGTGCGAATGAAATTCGATCAGATCGTCAG
The DNA here is from genome assembly GCA_025435555.1 of Chytriomyces cf. hyalinus JEL632. Lineage (NCBI taxonomy): Eukaryota > Fungi > Chytridiomycota > Chytridiomycetes > Chytridiales > Chytriomycetaceae > Chytriomyces > Chytriomyces cf. hyalinus JEL632. The sequence continues at coordinate 876,663 of JAIWWG010000002.1, read as the reverse complement.
GGTCGAACCGTGCTGCGATGTATTTCAGCATTGGCCGAATTGCGTCGACTGTTGTCGGGGATTGAAAGCGAAGTTTCGACAGGCAAAGTTGTTCGTCGCGAGAAAGGAGGAGGTCATTCTCAGCCTTGGACTGATAGCCGGGTATTGACTTAGCTTCCATGGTATCGGAAATTATTGATAGGGCTAAAAGACGTTGAGAAAATGACTGCTGAAGGCGGTAATTCTGATGGCAGAAAGAAGATTTTTTCAACTTTCGATTTTCAAACACTGAAAGTTGAACGATCCCTCACCATGCACCCTTTGCCAGCATCTGGAAACAGAGAAGCACTTGCATCGCAGAGGGCTTTCAATACAATTGAGTTTTTTGTTGTGCGTCCAGAATGTGCAACTTGAAAAAACCACGTATTCGCTCGTAATAAAGACTGACATCCTCTTCAGTAGGCTTCAAGTCCATTGGATACTTGGCACCAAGCGCGCTGTGTGACTTGGTTCACAACAATAAGCGTCGAAACAAAGACTCGCGCGGAAAGATGCTTGAAGAAACCTACCTTGAGGGGTCACGCCCTTTCCGGACAATCGATACATTTTCGGGTAAAGCTATGAGGGCGGCCAATTGATCAGCACGCAGATCGACGCGGTATGCAAGGACCGAGTTGGCTGGCGCCTTTCCCTTTTTATTGTGTGCGGGAAGGAAAAGGCAATGCTCCCAAGCGGACGAGATGCTCCTTTCACAGTCGGACAGTGCGGCATGAAAAATTAGGAATGCGCGGATTGGAATGGCGCTGAGAAGTGTTTCGCATGGATCGGCGGAGGGATCTGAGTGCAGCTTCGCCTTCTCGTCCGATTAATGAGAGCCACACGCCCATTGCACTTGAATGGTTCGAGAATGCGGCGTCAGCATTCGGCAGTGGCAATGTGCGTGACGATGACGATGCGATCTGCATCTTGGAGGTCGACAACATTGAACTTGTGGCGCGTTCAAGGTGTCTTTTTTTTTTTTTTTTTTTTTTTTTTGCTGTTCAAAAAAGGAAAATATGCACACAACGCAGATGCACCTTTTTTTCGGCCCAGACAGCCCGTATACCACATCTGATATACCACATCAGACAGATAAGGCGCAAAATATACTGCTTGCCAAACGGAATGCCAGTTTCCTATTCCTCTTCATTCTTGTGGGAGACACCGATACTCATTGGCAGAATATATGCGGCACTCAACAACCAGTACGGCTTGTTTTTTTATTTAGAAAAGCGTGTGTTCTTCGGCCAAGGTTGCAAATCCGCGAAAGTGAACACAAAAAAAAAAAAAAAATGGGGTCGGCTAGATGAAACAAGTGCACGCGATGTTCTAGCAGCGTTGAGAAACGCGGAAGGAGAAAGGGAATGGTAATGTTCAAGTGAGTCCGATGGTTGAGGATTTGTCACACTCATTCGGCATTTGTTTGTTTGTATATTTACGTGTTTGAAACGATCGCGTCTCTTGCATTACTCCGAGTAATACCGCCGGGACCATATCCGCGCCGACGTTGAACACGAGACATGGAAAACAAAAGAAGAAGAAGATGCGTCAAAACATACAAACAAGAAGCGGTGCAGAATTGCGTCATCAAGGAAAACTTTGAAAAAGTTGCGCAATGCATTAACCCCAACAAAAAATAAATAAAAAATGTTGAAATCTGGCTTTCGAATCAGGGCACCAACAAACCAAACCCGTCTCATCCTCTCTCGCAGCCACGTAACTGCCACGCAGAAGGCGCTTGCTACTCTGGCACAACCAACCACCTTACCGCAACATGTTCCTCCTTCTGCAAGATCTGTTATCCGTCCTTCACCAACAGCAGCAGTACCACCATCCCCACCGCTGATGACTGATAGACCACCCCCCTTCTTGACCCACTCCCTCAACATCCATCCATTCAAGATGCATCTCGGCGGCATCCTCCCTTCAGTGGACATTGCATATGAATCTTGGGGCACCCTGAACGAACGCAGGGATAACGTCATTTTACTGACTACCGGTCTCAGCGCATCACCGCACGCAAAGAGTCACGCAGGAAACCGGAAAGATGGATGGTGGGAGAAGTTTATCGGTATGTTATACACGCAAGTCCTTTTTTTTTATGCCTCCTTTTATCTTCGGTGACGCGATCACTGACCACCAGAATTTTTTTTCCTCTTGCTCACGCAAATATCTTCATATCCAATACACACAGGACCCGGCCTTCCCCTCGACACAAACAAATACCACATCATCTGCACAAACGTGCTTGGCGGCTGCTTCGGCACCACAGGCCCATCCTCCATAGACCCCATCGCAACCCACCAAAACAATAACTCACCAACTCGCTACGGCCTCAATTTCCCAATGGTTACAGTCTGGGACATGGTTCGAGCACAATTTCAAATGCTCGACGCGTTGGGGATCCCAAAAGTGCATGCAGTCGTGGGAAGCTCGATGGGTGGGATGCAGGCTTTGGCGGCGGCGGCGTTGTTTCCGGATAAAGTGGATCGTATTGTTTCAATTTCAGCAGCTGCAAGATCGCATCCGTATTCGATTGCGTTGAGGCATGCGCAGAGACAGGTTTTGATGAGTGATCCGAACTGGCAGAATGGCAATTATTATGACTCGAATACGTTTCCTTCACAGGGACTTAGTGTGAGTTTGGAAATTACCTTCATGTTTGCGATCACGTTCATGATGTTGAATACTGATTTGGACATATTCTTGTGCAGCTCGCCCGTCAAATCGGAACCATCACATACCGATCCGGTCCAGAATGGGAAATGCGATTCGGTCGAAAACGCGCCAATCCAAACGCGAAACGCGGCTTCAAATCCGATTTTATGATTGAAACCTATCTCGAACATCAAGGCAAAAAATGGCAGGGGCAATACGATCCAAACTCGCTTCTCTACATTTCCCGCGCCATGGACATGTTTGACATGGCTGAACGGCCGTTAAAAGACCCCAACGATATGGACGCGTTGCAAGGCCCGACGGTCGGCAGCCAGCGCCTTATGGACATGGAAAACAACAATGACAATGACCATACGCAAACAGATTATAACCACACGCATCACTTGATTAATGGAATGTCTGCGATTCAATGTCCTGTGCTTGTGATTGGTGTCAAGAGCGATTTCTTGATTCCGTCATGGCAACAAAAGGAGATTGCAACGTGTTTGCGGGCAGGTGGGAATCATCAAGTGACGCATTTTGAAATTGATGGTGTATATGGGCATGATACGTTTTTGCTGGACTTTGCAAACGTTGGGTCGGCTGTGAAGGGGCATTTGGAGATTGATATTCGGCATCCAGTCCCTGGGGAGTGGTCGATTTAGGGAGTGGGGAGTGCGGGATGGGATGTTGTAGATTATAGTGGTGTGTTGAGTTTTGTTAGCTGGAAAAAATTGAGTCAGGAAAAGTGGATGAATATAAAAAAGGTCCGCCCGTCCTTGCATGTCAGAAGAGAAATTACCCGTTGTTCCAACTTAACACCAAAAAAATGCCACTCATCCCACGCCAACACCGACCCATCTACACAGTCTTGCTGCTTCTACTAGCCTGGCACAAGCGACGCAGCGTGCCAGGTCTAGTGCTATACGTCCTCGCAGTATCCCTCCCACTCCGTATCGCACGGCGACTCCTAAACATTTGTAAAGCCCCACCGCAACTCGACACCTTGACGGCATCCATCGTACATGCAATCCATTGGATCAGTGATGGTTCAACATACGAAGTCAAACAACTTCTTTCCGTGCTCGATTGGATTCATGGGTTCAAGGCGAGATGGGCAGGGGCTAAAATGAAAACTGTGACGGAAGAGGATAGTTCATCTGTGCGTGGAGTTTGGATTGCGGAAGAGTGGAAGGATTTGGAGAAGGAGCGGTTACCAGAGTGTGTGGTGTTGCTGTATATTCACGGTAAGAGGGCAAGCTTTTATGTGTCAAGGGGGGCAGACTAGCTGAATTTTTTATTCCGCTTTGTATAACACACACATAGGCGGCGCATACTGTTTCAGCGGCGCAGAGTACGGAGCCCCACATCACTTGCATCTCATCAAAAGCTTCAACGCACTCGAAGAAAAAGCGGGAAGCAACAAACGTCTGGTCGTCTTTTCTCTCGAATATCCGCTTGCACCCGAACACGCGTTTCCAGCACAAATCCCAGTCGCTGCAGACGCATTCAAATGGCTCGTCAACAGTCTTGGCGTGTCTCAGATTGTCGTTGGGGGAGACTCGGCGGGTGCTCACATGACGCTGTCACTCATGAACCATATCAAGAATACGCCGGAATTGAGCGGATTACCGATACAACCATTTGCAACGATTCTCATTTCGCCGTGGGTCTCATCGCCGAGGAGCTCGTCTGGGGAAAAATTGTGTTTCGACTCGATCTCTGTGCGCGGGATTCAACAAGCGGATCGACTCGTGTTTGGGCATTTGCCTGAAAAGACCAACAATTTGTTGACGTCCGTGAAGCCGGATGAGTTTCATGTTGCGACGAAAGGGACGCTTGTGCTATATGGCGGTGCAGGCATTCTGAGTGAAGGGATTGAAAAGTTTGTTGGGATGCTGGAGAATCGCAGTGTGGCGGTGCCTGGGCTCGAAGTGGTCAAATACGATGGAATGCCGCACTGTTTCAAGTATTGTTTTTGAAAATCTCATTTTTCCGCCTTTTGACTGGAAATTTCTAATGACCATTGCTCCGCTTCTTTAGCATCATGCTGATGGATCGGCTGTATCCGAGCGTGCGTGGCAAGGCGCTCGAAGCAGTGGAGAAGACTGCCGCGTTCATCCAGCGTGCGAGCGCGTGAGTGTGAGTCTGAGTGGGGAAGCCAGCGCCAGATGCCCAACCAACCCATGTGAAATGAAAAAAATAAAAAATAAATTGGACAAAAAAGAAAATGCAATTACCGGTGGCACTCCCACTCACACTCTTTATCACCAACGTCAAACTTTTTTACACACAGAAAGACAGCGAATGACAACCACCACACTCCGCATGCACCAGCAGTTTAGCACTGCTGTCCTGCGCAACGCATCCAAACTAGCTGCACTCACCATCCGCAACGCCCCAGGCATGGCAAGGAAGTACGCTCGGCACCTGGCCACCCTCGTCCTGCTCTACACAATGTACCTTAGAAGAAAGAGCGTACCAGGCATGGTTCTGTACATTGCCCTGTGGAGCATCCCGCAGCGAGTGTTTGCCCGTCTGACAGGCACCTGTGCAGCCCCAAAAGAGCTCGACACCTTCACGGCAGCCATCATCAATGGTCTGAGTTGGGTCACGGAGGGCACGACCATCGAGCATTTGTTTGAAGTCAAGCGTAGTCTGGCTTTCCATTCATACCTGGACGGGATGAAGGCCCGATTTATGGGCGCAAAATTTAGCAAGGTGGCGAAGACCGTCGAGTGGCCTGTTGAAGGTGTCTGGATTGCCGAGCAGTGGAACCACATTCCCTGGGTCAGCGACACGCTCCCGCATGACACTTATACGGGCGACATGGACGATCTGGTCGTCTTCTTCTTCATACATGGTGAGTCATTTGTACCCACCCACCCATGTGGCTGTCTCCAAATGACGATCACTTCATTTAACCTGAGCGTATGCGCACAACTTGAACTAACCATGTCTTCTTTCTCCTTCAGGCGGCGCCTACTGCTTCAGCACTTCAGAATACGCATCATCCCACCACTACGAACTCATGAAATCCTTCAACGCCCGCGAATCAAAATCCGGCCGCAACAAACGCCTTGTCGTCTTTTCCCTCGAATACCCGCTCGCACCCGAGCACAAATTCCCCGCCCAAGTCCACGTCGCCGCCGACGCATACAAATGGCTCGTCTCCAAAGTCGGCGCCAAAAACATCATCATTGGTGGAGACTCTGCCGGCGGTCATTGCACAATCTCGCTCATGAATTACATTGCTGCGACACCCGAATTGAATGCCTTGTCTGTGCAACCGTTGGGAAATATTTACTTTTCCCCGTGGGTCCATGCGCCTACATCATGGGATACGAACGCGAAACATGACATCATTTCCATGCTTGGCCTGCGGTTTACGGATAAACTCGTGTTCGGCCATTTACCCAACAAAACCAACGGTATCCTCGAAATTCCTGCCGAAGATTTTAACGTTGCGGCGAAAGGAACGCTTGTGATTTACGGTGGGTCCGAGATTCTGAGTGATGGAATTGAGCGGTTTGCGGCACTGTTGAAGACACGGAAAGTGGATGTTCCTGGGTTGGAGGTGTGTCGGTTTGATGGCATGCCGCATTGTTTCAAGTGAGTTTTTTTTGACTTCTTTCTTGCTGATGTGTTTTCTTGAGGGAGCATGTTCTGACTGTCTCTTTTTTTGTCCTTCCTGCAGTCTTGTTCTGTTTGAGAGAGTATTCCCTGGAGCACATGTAAAAGGGATCGAGGCGCTGAATGCGACTGTTGGATTTATCCAAAAACTATGTTGACCCTTGTCTGAGTACGTAAATAAAAAAGCACAATTAATCTAGAGTCTAGTTCAGCTGAGGTAGTTGAAAGTGATTTGCTGCAGTCTGCTGTTTGTTCGCCGCGCGTTTTTTAAATATTTAAACTGCAAGGTGTTATTTATATCTATAAAATAAAAAAACGTGCAGGAGGGCAAAGGAAAACACTGTCAAAATGTAAAATTTTTTAAACCGTCAGCACGCACCAACAGTCCCAATTTTTCCCATTTTTGGCCGACTTGACCACAACTTCGCCACACTTAAAGTTAAAATCTGAGAATATTCCACCATTGTGCCACACTTAAAGTTAAAATGTGGGAATATTTTTGCAAAAAATTGTGGATGAATGTCAAAAGACAATGAACACCAACAGATAGCGCAGCAGAAACCTTTGAAAAGATCTCCAATGGTTTATTGAAACTGTGCAACAAAAAAACCCAACTGTGTCAACCTCATAACTCCTATTTTGCCTTTTTGCTGCAGGCGCTTTGTTATGGCCCAATTTGGAACAAATCTGACATCTGTTTTTCTAGTACCATCCTGATTCTCCTTACTTGGTTTCTTTCTCCTTTCCATGTTTTTGGACTTAGATTCACATGGAGTTGCTGATTCTGCTTCCCTTTGAAGCATCTTGCAGTGCTTCCTGATCCACCATATTCAGCAAGTCCTTCATGCTTTCAACAGAAGAGAACTGGTTCAGGTGCCTCTTAGTTTGGGCTGGCTTTGCAAAAGTTTCTTCAGGTATGTTGCTGTTTACATTCAAGATTTTCATACTTGTTTGGTGACCCTTGTACTTCTTGACTTGAAATTGCACTTATTGAATTTGTGTGAAAGAGTGATGTTTATTCTCCAATACATGCCTCCTTTTATGCTTAACTTTGAGTGCGGTAAATTTGTAATAAAGACACTGTGTCACAAAAATGACACAAAATAACTCTTGTGGACCTCTCAGTCATGGACAGTCACACTTAGCCAGGAATTCCAATACTCCCCCTACCCGGCAACGCTGAACTCGAGTCCCATGCCAGTTCTGAACTTCTCGAACTCACTCGGCCCCTTCGCCTTGGTAAGTCCATCTGCCTTTTGGTCTTTGGTTGGAATGAATGCTAACTTGATGTTGCTATGTACTGGTGTGTTTCTGCGAAATGCTTGGTGTTGCAGGTAGTTTGGCTTAGCACTGTTAGTGTTCTCTAGAGTGATAGAGTCTGACACCTTATGACAACTTGGTAAGGGGGTGTCATGTGAAGGTGTGTTATTGTGGTGGATTGTTTAAAGTCCCAACTTTGTGTAAATAAAGCTTTATTGGAGTCTCGGCAGTATGCCTCTCAACTTCTCATCCAGTGACCATAAATAGCCATGGATGGCACATGGGTGCTTGTAGGACTTGGCAGATGTGCCAGAGACCTGTGTGTGTGATCAACGGTGCATTACTATCTCCGTGGCTTGTCTATACTTGCATGAAGTCACATGGATTTCATGTCTTTGTTACGTATGGGGTCTGCAGGTGCTCAAACACCTGTTTCCCACATCTTCATACATTCCAGAGATTTGAAGCTCTCCTTTATGTTGAGTATATGAGGAGGCCACTGGTCCACCTTGACCAGGATCCGCAACATGAAATCCAAGCAACTTCATGTAAGTATAGACAAGCTACGGGGATGGTAACGCACTGTCAATCGAGCTTCCACAAGGCAAATAAACATCTTCTTTGACCAATACTATTATTGTAGCACCTAGTCCTCAAGTCACAAACCCTCATACAGCATGCCACTACCATTTACACTGACAGCCAGCCACTTAAGTGAGGGAGCATATGAAGTTAGTGGCCATGCGATATTTGTTGGAGGGAATCTTATAACATGGAGATCCCAGAAGCAGAAGTGTCGTCAATGGAAGTGGAAGTAAATGCGTTAGTGGATGTCATAAAGGAGGTGATGTGGCTAAGAGAGCTACTCACCGATCTGGGTGTTTCAGGTATCAAGACTGTCATCTATGAGGATAACCAGGCAGCCATCATATCTAGCAAGAATGCAATTGTCAATGACTGTACGAGGCACATGCTCAGCAAGACAACATTCGTGCATGAAGCTGTTAAGGAATGCTTGTGTAGTTACAATGAAGGTTTGAGCCTAGATAGGTGTCACTTGAGGACCTAGATCTTGCGTGAGCAAAGTTCAAAGTTAGTGCACTACAGTCAAACTGACATGCTGAAATGTACATGGCCAGCAGGCAGTGCTGCATACCAGTACACTGTCACTTGGACCCATGGCTCCCAACCCAGGTGGGAGAGTCCCCATCAGTGGTCCAAGGATACAGTCATATGCACTTTGGACGTTGGTTGGATAGTTTCTTATTCAAATCATAACTTTTACGATTGGCAAAGGCTCAACAGACCTTCAGGGAAATCATGTACTTACCCTGCAACATTTTTGACAGTTTCAATGAGTCTGTTTGAAGCTTGTTCCCAGGATTTAACTTTGAACCCACTCTTTCCACATCAGAGAAGTCACTGTATTTTCCCACTCATTTGTGTGAATGGAAGATCAGCCACATTTGTGAAAACAGACAATCATCCACTCACTCAGAGTGGTCTGATACCTTTCAATTTAGCCTAAATTGGAGGTGGTCAGGTAAAAGAATGTAGAGCAGAAATGGTCAGCAGACTACTGGTTGCTCTTTGTTTAAGTAGTTCCTTTTGTATATCAATGCCTCACCTTTATGGTGATGCATGAAGATCATCAGATAATAACCTTTAGATCAGCAGATACAGTACTCATCCACTGCAGACAAGTCAATTTTTACTGTAAATCTTGGAATATTCAAGATGGCCTTGGCATCCAAGCATTGTTGATCTCTGGTCTCCACCCCTATTTAAACTCATGTCTTTTATCTGAAGAAAGATCAGTTAATCCATAATCTACTCTCTTCCCTCTGCCTTGCAGAAACTCCCACTCATTAGGGGGTTTCAAGGTTAACAAAATGACAAAAATAAAATGCCATTTTGGCCCTCATTTGATGTGTTTATTTGAGGCATCAAAACGCTTTTTTTTTCTTGATGGGGTTGTCAAACAGCAGAAAATAAAATGCCATTTTGATGCCACGAGTCTCAGAACGTCACAGGCTACAAACATGGCTGCATTGATCCTTCATACTGGCAGTGATGGATGAGGAGGATGATCAACTACAAGCCTTCCTGGACCATGATGCTTGTGCCAGGATGACATTCAACAGTGAGAACAGTTTCACCATGCACAGCAGCAATTTGGATCATGAACACCGCTGCTGGCCTGAGTTGAATGCTTTGTCTGTGCTTTCCATTGATACGCCTTCAGAAGAACTGCTTGAGCTGATCTACACTCTGCAGCAAAGGTGGTATTGTCGTTTCACTATAAAATTTCTTTTTTGCTTTTTTGCTTGACAGCAGGTGCTTTGATCATCCAATGCCAGCATTGCGCATTGTTCCAGTCGTTAAAAAGTACAAGTCCCAAAAACTGGACGGTGCCAATCAGCTGCCTACTATTGAGTTTGACGGAAGACACGATGAGCTCAAGCAAGCGCTCTGGGAGCTTGCGAAACCCCATATTAAAGGGCTTGCACGAGTTGTGGAAAACGAACTTGAGCTGGATAGGACGGAGCAAACAATCGACCAGATTTCAGACTTTGTAGTCATCAGCAGAAGCAGCAGGTCTTACACATTTGGAGGTTTGTGATTGACTTTGTGTTTTGCCGAGCTGCATTTTGACCAGCTGCATATTAACACCTGAATCTGGTTCCAGAGGTTGCCACTCCAGTTTTCTCAATCAATGAAGATCTGTCAAATATCACAAAGCGTGGTGTGGTCGAAAGTCTCACGACATTTATTTATGCGTATTCTCGGCACCTCACAAAGGTTGGGGACTATGAGCGCGTGAAAGATCTGATAACTGGAGGTGCAGCTGCGCGGGACCGTGCTGGTGCTCCAAATCAGAATCGTTGGGTCGAAATTGTTTCGCGACTCCGAGAAATCCACACAGGTCTGGTTGGCGAAGATATGGTCTGGAACAGCTGGGCTGGTATGCTGCTGCAAAATCAAGAAACGCTGGAAGAGCGAATTGTTATGCCTCCACCGCCTGAAGTCACGATTTTGTTTGAGCGGCAATCTCATACGTCACAGCAGTTGCATCATATCAAGCATTCTCTTCGTATTGCACTTGATGTCGTCGAAGAACAGGAAGCTAATGTGAAGTCCTTGAAGCGATCGATTGACTACGCTGTGTTGGACTTGAAAAATCAGATGCAGCAGCAGCAGCGAAATTTGACAGCACATAGGCGTGCTATCCAGCATGTTTTGAATGCTGTTACTCCTGAGGAAACTGCCGCCGCTGCAAGCACATTTGATTCTGTTGAGAATATTCTGGATGATGATCACAGCGTTGGAACCTGGGATGGCGACAATGAACTGTGGAGTGATGCAGTGGACAGAGAAGACTGAGGGCTACTTGATGCAGGGGATTGAGAGTAGCTTGAATAAACAGACAGTTAATTCCACGAGAACGTTTATTGCTCTTGCAACTCAAATAAAACCCATGTCCCTTGCTTTTGAATCATACGAGATGGTAGGATTAAAGCCCGCAGCGCGTACAAATCCACAGTGACGAAAGACAGATCGGAAGTCATAATTGCGGTAGTGCGTGTATGCTTTGGCAACAAGAAGCCCAAGGTTCTTTGCGGTGACCTTCCCTTCAGGATAGATTCGTTGCAACTTCTTTTTAATAAGCCCAAACATAACTTCAATTGGGTTAAAGAACAGACAATAGGCAGGGAGGAAGATTGGCACAATGCCAATTAAGCGGAGGAACATGATCAGTTCTGCAGAGCGATGAATAGCAGCACCATCAAGAATCCAAATGGAGTTTACGCCTGGGTACCTCTTCACATGGCCAGATTCCAAGGCAAACTTGCGACAGCATTCTCGAAACTTGTGCCGATCAAATGTTCCCTCAGTTGAGTAGTTTTCAAGAATGCCGTTACAACCAATAAAGGTCAGCATTGAAACACGCGGAAGTCGCTGGTAGTCTCCTCTCACAAGTAGCTTTTTTCCTTTGAGAGCGTATCCGCGTTTTCGGACCATGCCACGATTGTCAAACGACACTTCATCCAGAAACACAAGGTTGTAGAGAGTCCAATCCAAACTGTTCACTTCAAATGTGAAGCGCATGACATCTGCCTCCTTGATGTGCATTGCTCTGCGTTCAGCTGCCTTCCACCGTATTCCAAACGCGTTCAGAATGCCCCAAATGTGCGACACACTGATTCCCTTCTTCCACCTTTCTTTAAAAGCTGCCTGAGCTTCGTCCAAGAAGGATAGAGGGTGTCTGAAGAAGTACTGGCGTATCCATAGGCGATGTTCAACGGTAAACTTCCGTTGACAGCTGCTGACCACCCTGGCAACGGTGCCAGTTTTCTTGTATCTTCGGATCCAGTTTCGAATTGTCTTCGGTTTCTTGACATAGATCTCTGCAATCTCCGAGACTGTTTTGTGGTGGTAGTAGTAGTTGTAGAGGGCGTGGATCTTCGTATTCTCGCTTGCATGCGTATGCTGCACCACTTGCTGGATGTCAATGGGCATGTTTGTGCTGTTAGCAATGGTTGTTGGTGTCAATTGGGCTGTATTGGGCTGTTTTGGGTGCTGGCGCAAGTCAGCACTGCTGCTTTACTGAAAAAAGCAAATGGAAATTTGGTGGAAGAATAGCAATATCTAAATGATTGTCAGCAATGCATCCCCAAAGTGCTTGAACTGAGGAATCTTCTATTGCAGCTGGATGATCAGGAATTTTGAATACAAATGCACATGAACAGCTCATCGTTTCAGTTTCTGCTATCGAAGATAAGGAACCATCCTGTATTCAGGAACAATTTGCGAAATCCACAGGCTCCAGTTTGGATCCAAGCTGCAGTTGCTGTCAAAAAAATGGGGATGTTTGGAAACTCTGCTTGCATTGGGCAAACTGCACAGACACTTAGCATCGGAGATGGAACTGTGGTTCTTTATTGCCAATGAGTTGTCAAAGCTATCTTTTCGCTGCAACAGCAATTCATCTATTTGCCAAATGCTCAAGAGAGGAGAGTTCTCAGTCAGGAGAGTGAGCAGCGATGGGGATTGCTTAGGGCTGTTATTGCCATTGATGGGACTGGAGTAGTCTTTTATAAGCGACCTGAGAAAGATGGAGAGGTTCACTTTTGTCGAAACGGCTTCTGCAGACAAAATTTGTTGTTGGGTTGTGATATTCATTGTTGTATACAATGGTTTCAAACTGGATATGTGGCTTCAATGTTTGACTCAAACATATTTTTGAAAAGCAATTTGTGGGAGCACCCTCAGCACTATTTTTCTGAAGGGGAATATGCATTAGCTGATTCTGGATTCACGTTGACAGAACACTCAATCATCCCATACAATCATGGACGACAGCAACATGCCATCAATGAAGCTTTTAATGAGCGCCATTCTGGAGCTTGCATTTGCATTGAACATGTAAATGGGATTTTGAAGGGCTGATGGGGATTGCTCCGTGGGTTGAGTGCAGCCACAGTACAAGTTTTTGAGCATATTTCCAATTGGCAAATCTGCTGCATCATACTGCACAATATAATGATGGAACTACAAGACAATTGGACCTGCGAAGATGGTTGGGAGTTGGATGAAGAAGATGAAGAGTTTGCACAAGATGCAACGTCATATGCTCGCAAAATGCAGGATTTAAGCATGGCTCAAACTGGGTTTCAAAAACGTGAGTGGATAAAACAGCATATGGTTGATAGAGGGTTTATTTGAAAATCTGGATGTAATAAGAATAAACTGTGACTGTTTAGGCACCAAACATTGCAGCAGCAGCACTGGTAGCATCTTTCCAAGACATCCCTGCCTGAATTAAGCTCACAATCATGACACCTTTATCACGACTCTTTTGCTGATAAATCTCCTGCTCCTTTGCAAGTCATGCATTCTCTCTCTCCAGTTTTTGCTGTTGAAGTTCCTCTTTTCTTGCAGCTTGTGCATTTTCAATCTCCAATGCTCGAAGTTCCAGCTCCTCTTTTTTTAACTGCAGCTTGTCTTCATGAAACTTGTTTGAGGCTGCAATTTGAATCTTCACAAGATCCAGTTTCGGTACTTGTGCTGCTGCATATGTTGTTGCAAAATCGGACTTTTTGGGCAAGCTTGCTTTTGTTGACAGGGTCTGGTTCCTATTGAAGTTTTGAGTTGCAAGCAGAAGTACCAATAAAAAACAACTTACGCAGCATCATCTGAGGGGACACTTGCTCTGCGCCTTTTTCTACTTGTCTTCTTTGGCAAAGAAGATGTAGATGCTGGATTTGACAGCTCCTCATCTTCTTCGGCTGGTTCTCCTCCTGCCTCCGTCACCATAGAACTCATTTCAACAGAACCTGACTCCATTGAACCAGATGACTCATCAAAAGAAAAATCAACCCCAGTTTCATCATCTTCGGATGGACTGATGCTGTTGTTGCTGCTCCTGGAATCTGTGGGTGCATCATCATTTTCGACCAGAATCAGTTCCTGTGCCGCAGAAGGCTGGATATTTTCCCGTGAACCAAACAGCTCATGCAACTTCATAAAGTTGCGCACTTTTCCATCCATCTTCTCTTCCATAGTCATGGCATTCGCAAATTCATCATCCGTGAGTCCAAATCCTGTCTTGTTGTACTCTGCTGCTGCCTTTTTGTAGGCAGTGATATACGACTGATAACGGCTGGACATGCACTCCTGCCATTGCTCGCAAAATTTTCGAGACATGAAGACTGCAAGCCTGTGGATACTGTTGGTCTTTTTCAGCAGTTGCCCTGATTTCATTTTTGTGCCTTGCACAGCTTTGCCAATGATCAAGCGGAAATTTTCTGGCTCCTGAAGCCACTCCACAATTGCATCAAAGTGAGCAGGCTTTGTTCGGCTTGGGGTTATTGCGTATTTTTCGTACTCTGATGGGGGTATGAAGTCCCATGCGGATCAAGCTGTTGATGGAGATCCAGCTGTGTTTGATGGCAATCTGTTGGGCTTTGCTGCGGTGCTCTTTGCTGATGCTTTTGGTGCTTTTGGTGCTGCTGGTCCTGACTGCATGATCTGTCGACGCAAATGAAAAATGCAAAATGGGAAAAGTGTCGCCCAACGGCGCTTTTTGGGGCTTGCAAAATGCGCATTTTCATGGGCATAAAATGCAAAATGTGTCTTCGAAAAATTTGTCTTCTTACTTTGAAACCCCAATTGGTAAATTCGTCACTATTATAATATTACGAATTCATAGTTATGATGTTACGTAATCAACTCGATTCCGTCACGCGTCTCTAATTGAGAACAATGGACACTCTTTTTCTTGACTGTACACAATGACATCACCTCCACAATGCCTCATCACCAATCGTTTCTTGACTGTACACAATGACATCACCTCCACAATGCCTCATCACCAATCGTTTCTTGACTGTACACAATGACATCACCTCCACAACGCCTCATCACCAATTGTTTCTTTCCTCTTTATTCAGTAACGCTATTTAAAGCGCACGTTATCACTTCAATAAAGATCAGTCTCCTCTCAATCTTCTCTCTGTTCTTAGCACTCTCCAACTCAATCCAAACTCCTTAAATTGATCACGTAGCCACGCCGCAGCTCTTGGTCAATTCCCTATCAATTGGTAGCATCGGAAATCCCTCCATCCAAGAAACATCCAACCAACCGTCTAAGTCCCAAAGAAATACTTGCCTTCCAGCCGTCCATAATGAACCCAGAAACCCCAAATGACCGTAATCAAGACCACATCATCCAGCGGTACGAAACTCAGTTGGCCCAACTGACTGAAGCTGTCCAAAGACTGTTTGCTGAAGTAACTACCCTACGTGAACGCGAACCTCTCAACCCTCCAGCACCAGTACCAGCCCCAACTATCAACCAGGCCATCCTGGACGAATCTAATGCCCCAGTCCCAGCTCAACGTCGACTACCTATCTTCAGAATGCCATCAATCAAACCTCTCGAATTCTCTGGGAACCATCGAAATAGGCCAGCCCACGAAATACAAAACTACCTTGACGATTACCTCGATCGCTCATCCTCAACCTGCAGACTCCATGGTTTCGCTCTATCTACTGACCACATTACTAAACAAGACCAACCAACATACGTACATTTTGTCTCCGAAGGCCTATGCAGTAACGCACGCATATACTGGCGCCGCCTGTCCGAAACAGAACGATTCTATATGTCCTGGAACGAATACGCCGCCTGGATCAAGAGAACTTTCGGTTCTCATCTGAGCTTGAAACAAGCTATTGAAGCCATGGAGGACCTCCAACAAACCAGCTCAGCAGTAACCTACTCCTGCAAATTCAATGAACTTGTCTCTGCCATTGCCGCCTCAGGAATCGATTACCCAGCCAGGCATCTCTGCGTCAAATACCTCCAAGGTCTCAAGTTCCACATCCGTAGTAATCCTGCCATTTTTGCTATTGAAGACAATCTTGACCACCTTCAGTATGAAGCTGAGAAACTTGATGATCTCACCTACCGCCACAATAAACGTACCGCCGCCGACACTCGTAAAAATACCGCAACTTCCTCCACCACACGCACACAGTCCTTTCGACCAGCCCAAGGCCATACACTCAAGAACTCCATCCCCGACTCATCCGACCCTATGGACCTTGGAAACACTCAACAAACGTCTCCCTACCCACGTCTCACCCCAGAACAGAAAGCCCACTTCCGCTCCAGAGGTTGGTGCGTCTACTGCCAAGCCAAGGACCACGACACTGACCACTGCCCCAAGCTCCGTGCCCGTCAAGCCCAGCTCTCCGCCAAGCCATCCACTTCCAGAATTAACAATGCCGCAACTCAAGCCCAAGATGAAGAAGAAGATAGCGATCACAAACTCTAATCGTTTCTCCGCCTTGCCCTTTGATAATCCACCTGACAATCTAACTGCCGTTACCGTCCCTGTTTTTCCTGTCCAAGTCCCACGTCCCAAGCGCCCCCTGTACCACGTCAAGTCTGAACACCATGCCCCATATTCTGACACTCCTGGCCTCCTCATCTGCCAAGGAACCATCAACGATCATCATGTTTCCATCCTCATTGACTCTGGTGCCAACCCCAGTTTCATCCGTTCCAACCTACCGTTCCTCCAAGATAAATCTCTCATTCCTCAGGCCTGCAAGATCAAGCTAGCTGATGGATCCATAGTTAAGGGCCAGCGTACCGAAACCCTTAAACTGAAAATAAATGACACTACCTTTAGCGACTCTCGCTCTTTCACTACCGTTCCTGAACTTGCGTATGACCTGATCCTCGGAAAGGACTGGCTTGACGCCCACAATCCCTCTATCGACTGGCCGACAAACCAAGTCCGCATTGGTCCACACAGCTGGAAATGCCGCTCCCCACGCTCCACGCCGGAGATCCTTACTGCCAACCAATTTCTGAACCTCCTTGAAACCCTACAGCCTGATGACTTCCTTGGTGCCATAATACCTGAAGAACAAGAAGTATCAACCACCACTACCTCAGCCGAGATCGACGAAAAAGATGAAGCTGTCCGCAAGTCCCTCCCTCCTAACGTCCAAGAACTGGTCTCCAAGTACCCAGATGTCTTCGCGCCTTTTGAAGGCCTTCCTCCGTCCCGACCTACTGACATGAAAATTGACCTCGATCCAACAGCAAGTGCTGAACCTCCCTACCGACCCATCTATCCCATGAGCGCTCCAGAACTGAAGGCTCTTCAAGAAGAACTTACCTACCTGCTCAAGCATCACCGCATCAGACCTTCCACCTCGCCCTTTGGCGCTCCTGTCTTCTTTGTCAAACAGAAAGACAAACTCCGCCTTGTATTTGACTACCGCGCCATCAACAGACTGACCGTCAAGAACCGCGCCGCCCTTCCCAACATCCTAGAATCCCTCGACCGCCTCTCCAAGGCCAAATTCTTTACCAAAGCCGACTGCAAGTCCGGTTTCCATCAAATCAGGATTGTAGAATCTGACATCCCCAAAACTGCCTTCCGCACTAAATACGGCCACTACGAATGGGTTGTTATGCCCTTTGGCCTCGCCAACGCTCCAGGTGTTTTCCAGACCACACTCAGCACAATCTTCCAAGACTTCATTGACGTCTTTGTCATAGTCTACATCGACGACATCCTCATCTTCTCTGACAATGAACAAGACCATCTCCGCCATGTCGACATGGTACTCCAGCGACTCCAAAACCACAAACTCCACCTACGCCTCTCCAAGTGTTCCTTCTTCCAGACACAACTCGAATATCTCGGTTATCAAATCAATAGAGGATCAGTCTCTGTCCTTCCTTCCAGAACTCAGTCCATCAGAGATTTTGAGGAACCTACCTCTTTCTCAGAACTCCGCTCCTTCCTCGGCCTTGCCAATACTGTCCATCGCTTCATCAAAAGTCACGCCTCACTTGTTGCGCCTCTCTCTGACCTCCTACGAGACCACAAGACAACCTCCTTTACCGACAAATGGAATGACACAGCGCGTCATCACTTCCGCGAAATCAAGACTCTCCTCTCATCCCCAGCCATGCTCGCCATCTTCAATCCAGAACTTCCTGTCCACCTGTACACTGACTGGTCCGCCCGCGCTGTTGGGGGATACATTGCTCAGCCTGACTCCAATGGCATCGATCAGCCCATCACCTACTACTCCCGCAAACTCAAGCCAGAAGAAACTCGTTATCATCCCTACATGGGTGAAATCCTCGCCCTCGTCGAATGTCTCAGATACTACCGTCAGTACCTCCTCGGAAACAACGTCCTCGCCTTCACAGACCACCAGTCCCTCCGCCACATTCTCACGCAACCCAAGCTCCGCCCCGTCCATCACCGTTGGCTCGCTGACCTTCTTGCCTACGATTTCCAGATTCAGTGGACACCGGGGGAGTGGAATACCATTGCTGACGCACTGTCAAGGCGCCGCTTCGCTACAGATGCATCTGTTCAAGTCAACACCTACAAGAACTCTGTCCACACCATCCTCCAAGTACCAGAATCATACCTTCTCCTCAATACAACCTCCTTGACAATCACTGATGACCTCACGGCCGACATCAAGGACATGAACACTACCGACCCTCAGTTCCTAGAAATCGCACAATACCTTGTTGATCCACTGAATCCAGACACATTCGATAACGACCCATCCAAAGCTCCCAAGCACCTAGTCTCTCAGATAGCACGTTACCGCCTACGAGATGGACTCCTCCACTACGTTGACAAGACTCACGCCCGTCTCTACGTCCCAGCCCCTCTCCGTCACTCACTTCTTGAAAAAGCTCACTCTTACGGTCCAGCCATCCACAACAACTGGGAACGTACCTCAGAACGACTCACTCGCTACTTCCACTGGCCCAAGCTTCACAGCGACGTCCAGCGCCTTTGCCAAAACTGTGACAACTGCCAACGCCTCAAGGTAGCTCGTCACGCTCCATACGGACTCCTCCAGCCTCACGATGTCCCACCTTATCCATGGCACACCTGCTCAATGGACTTCATGACCAAGCTCCCACTCACCAAGTCTGGATACGATTCTCTTATGGTAGTCGTCGACTCTGGAACTAAACGCACAAGACTCATCCCATGCCACACCACCTCTACTGCACGCGACATTGCCAACCTGTTTGAGTTACACATCTTCCCTCACCACGGCATTCCAGTCCACTTCATCTCTGACCGCGACGTCAAGTTCACCTCCAACTTCTGGCAAGAACTCTGCAACTCCCTCAAGATAAAGCTCACCATCTCTACCTCCTCGCATCCACAAACTGACGGCCAAGCTGAACAAAAGAACGACTGGGTCCTCCAAGCCCTCCGACATTTTGTCGCCCCTTACCAAGACGACTGGGACGAGCATTTGCCCAAGATTGAGTTTGGTATCAATGACACTGTCAACTCAAGTACTGGCTACACACCTTTCTACCTCGAATACGGACGACATCCTCGCTCTATGATCAATATTGACATACCCTTCTCTGCCCCGTTAACCATCAAGGACGTTCGGGCTGAGTACCAAGTCGTCAAGGATCGAATTCGCGATTCACAAGACAAGTACGCTGCAATTGCAAACCGAAAACGCCTTCGTTCACCATTCCAAGTCGGAGACCTCGTTCTTATATCCGCCAAGGAATTCAAACCTCCCAACCTTCGTTACCGCCAAACCAACAAACTTTCAGAACAATACTCCGGACCTTACCAAATCATCGAACTAGTCGGAGCAGCCCCGTCATGCAAGCTTGACTTACCACGAGATTGGGGAATTCACCCTGTCTTCCATCCTGAAAAACTCAAACCTTACTTCTTTGACGCTGCTAAGCATCCTCTTGAACATCAGTCTATTGCCGTTCGGGCTATCGACAAGGTCCTTTCTTCCCGCACTCTTGAAGGTCAACGACAAGTAGTTGTGCAATGGAAGGATCATCATCCAGTGTTCAACTGTTGGTTGAATGCTACGCCAGAATTACTCCGTCGAATCCAACAAGATAAACCTCCACCCAGTTCACTGCCTTTTTCATCGCGTACGCTCTTGGAGGCGGGTGTTACGTAATCAACTCGATTCCGTCACGCGTCTCTAATTGAGAACAATGGACACTCTTTTTCTTGACCGTACACAATGACATCACCTCCACAATGCCTCATCACCAATCGTTTCTTGACTGTACACAATGACATCACCTCCACAATGCCTCATCACCAATCGTTTCTTGACTGTACACAATGACATCACCTCCACAACGCCTCATCACCAATCGTTTCTTTCCTCTTTATTCAGTAACGCTATTTAAAGCGCACGTTATCACTTCAATAAAGATCAGTCTCCTCTCAATCTTCTCTCTGTTCTTAGCACTCTCCAACTCAATCCAAACTCCTTAAATTGATCACGTAGCTACGCCGCAGCTATTGGTCAATTCCCTATCATATGACAGAGTCCTGTTGGCGGAGTGGTTAACGCGGTGCCCTGCTAAGGCATTGTCCTCTGGACGCGCAGGTTCGAATCCTGTGCAGGACGCTTTTTCTTTCTTTTGTTCTGACGCAACGTTCTTTTCGACTATCTCGACTGCCCTCAATCTGTTGAACAAACCTTCAACGGGATAATTCAACGTATGGTGACAAAAAACGTTTGTTTATTATTTACACTCATATCCTGCTCCCAACTGTAAGCGTGTCCCGAAGACCGTGTCGCGTAAACATGGGCGATCCACCTTCCCGAGGAGGATAGGGCTGATTGGGTGGGTCCGGCGGGGGCAGCTTGGCGTGTTTCACGGACGTTTTACGAGAAACAGGCACGTCCAAATCCAGTGTCGTGGCAGCAGAGCGAGGAACTAGGGACATTGAATTCAATGAGCTTGTTGCATCATTGGTGGCAGTTTTTGGTATGCGAAAGAATCCTCCATCCGAAGGAGGTCTCACTGGCACGACTGCTGCTGCTGTTGCTACAGGTTCAATTGGAATCAAACTCGGTCGCGGTTTTAAAGCATCAGGTCCATTCATGGATCCGCGTCGACTCACGGGTCTCAATGATTCTGGCGTAAACAGTCTGCGGCCTGCTTGTAGTTGTCCACGCGTGCGGTTATTGATGCTGACTCGGCGGTGTATGTTGGATTGTGGTTCTTCGAACAAGTTTATGCTGGTTTTTTTGGGGTTTTGTGGTGGTTCAACGGTCATGGGGAGGTCGATGGCTCTGGAGCCGGGGGAAGGAATGCTGCTTCCACTTGTACGACGGGAATCGGTTGGCTCATGGGTTAAACTGGCGCGTTGTGATGTCTCGGCTTCATTTCTGCGGTTTAAACTTGACCGAGCAGATTCAAAAGATTCCGCGGGGATTCTGTTGATGGCAGCCGGAATGTTTCCATTGAATACGTCGACACCACCCCCCGTTAGCCTTTGGAAGGAAGAGGAGCGTCGAAATTCTGCGACAGAAATGACTCCAATGCCTGGAATGCTATGTTCAAGCGAGGGTGCTTCTGGACTGATTGTGCTTGGTTGCGAAACTGGTCCGGTGATTTGAAGTTTTGCCGCGGGTTCAGCAACGGGCTGAGCAATGGGTACGCTGACGGAATCGGTTGTTAATTCTGTTGAATTCGGCAATGGCTGGAATGGCTCGGAAATGCTTGGGGCCGTTGGCTGCGCCTTGTACGGATCCTGTACTTCTTTTTGCAGAAAATCAAAACCAGATTGGCGTCAAAACAAATCAAGCAATGTGCATGCGTCAAAAAACCTTCATCTCCAGGAATTGGAATCATCCGCGTGGACGTCATTGAGGCGGACGATACAAAGAAACTCGGCGAACCCAACGCGGAGATATGAACCGGGTTCAATGGAGGCGGCGGCGGCGGTCCCTTTTCCTTTTTGCGTGAAGCATCATTGCGTTTTCGATGTTGGATTTTTATGGTCGGGATTACTCCGGCTCCTGCTGCTGCGGCTGATGTACTGGCGGAGGCTGAATCTGGTTTAATTGCGTCTTTTTTGGCATGGGAGGAAGGTGTGTCTAATTTTGTCTTTTTCCGTTTTTTCTTGGGCTTTGGGAATGGGTTCCCGACTGCGATGGATTCTGCTGTGGCAGTACTTGAAACTTGCCAGATCGGGGTGGGTTCCGGCGTGGCTGTATTCGCAAATGGGGCTGTGATTGCAACGTTTTCATTCGCCGATTCAGAAGGCTGGCGGATGCTAGCTTGTGCGGTAGTTGCTTTTGATTCTGTTGAAGCGGTGATTGTCACGTGGACGGCAGAAATAGCTACGGCTTCTTGTTGCGGCACATCTTCTGCAGTTACATTTGACGATGATTCCCCCAGAACAGGACCCATCTTTGCATCCAGATGGGTTGCAGCTTGCTCTTCTTCGGATGTGGAAGGAACGTCTTTTGGAAGCGTTGTTTGGGAATCCGTTGTGAAGCAAAGTACAGGCAGGATTACTGACCCCGCTGTCCAGGACTGAGAACCGTGTGGAGATGTTTCTGAATTGGGATTGAAAGAAGTTGCTGGAATTGAATGAGGGCTATCGCGCAATTGTTCGCTTGAAGCTGCGGGTGCAGTCTGTCCGCTATCATTGTTTGACGAGTTGATTTTATCGGTATCATCTGGACCAGCAGTTGTGTCCCCAGTCTTCCCGTCCAAGGAATCTCCGGCTGAATTCGCTTCCAAAATAGTAGTGGAAACAGTAAACGAATGCGCCGAAATGGATGCATCCAACTTTGCGCTTCCTCTTCGAAACTTGGCCTCTTCAATGTGCGACCGCAGCAAACTCGTTTGCGACATGAACGCGTTCTCATCCTGCTGACTAATCCCGTCAAACTCTGCCGTCTCGCCTGCGTCTGGATGCACTTTTGCAGACTGTTTTGCCCATGTCTTTCGATTTGGCGGTTGATCAATGGAGCTCCAAGACTTGCCTTTGATGGTTGACTTTTTGGTCATGATTCCCGCGGCTTCGTCCGTGTCTTTGACGCCGTATAAAAACATGCGAGAGGATTTTCGCCGCTCGGATGTTGCGGGGGGAGGTATGTAGTCTTGGATATCGTGCAGAATAAAATCTGCCTGGCGGGGTGTTGGAATTGTTGGGAACGGGTTGTCTGTTTCTTCGTCGGTGATTTGATTCGGGTCTCCGGTGGATGCAAGTGCTCGTGACAGGAAGGATTTCGGGGTATGAGCGCCTGTGTTTATATCAGATTGTGGTATAGTTGGGATACTGCCTGTGACTGCGAGGGATGCGTGCCGACCGTGTCGGGTCTGTGGCTGTTCGGGTTGCCTTTCGGGCAATTGTTCGTGTATGGAGGTTTCCATTGTTGTTGCGAACACATCGTCGTTTTTCAGTTTTGATTCATGCTGTGAACCCAGGTAAATATACAACGTTCCAATGAACTTTGTCTGCGTAAAATGCTTGTTTAAGAAAACCACTTTCACGGTCAAAAAGCAGCTCAGACTCACGGAAAATTCAAGACCCCTCCACAGCTCTGTTTGGCACTTTATGAGTTTTGTTCTTCGAAATATCCGATTCTCAATCAAGGTTCGGTCCAGCTTGTGCCGTAAAGCTTCCGCAGCTGCACTTGCTGGTCCAGCTTGCGCCGAGTTCATCTTGGCAGCCATTTTCTTTGCCTCAGATTCGTTTGCGCCTGCTTTGGGTGCGAGACTGAGGAGCGTCTGTTTGCCGGTCATGACTGCTAATTGTTTGACCATGTCGTACGCATTCTTTTCGCGTTCATGCACGCTAAACACTGTTCGCTCGACGTATTGCAAACAGTTTCGGACGACAAGCGTTGGCTTCTGCAGGTTGAGGGTGCTTCCAAATGCAAACTCTGTCGACGAGACCGGGTACCGAATAGCCTCAGCCCAACCCGTGAGCATGAGTGCAAACTTTTTCTGAGTTTCGGGAGCAGGTGGAACGACAGTCTCGTCAACTTCATTCAAGCTGTACTGCCGCACAACCCAATGACTCTCGGACAAATTGGCAAGCCACTCCAAACAAGCACGCACATGTTCAATTTCAACATCCCGCAAATCCAGCCACAATTTGACACATAAATGCGATAAATGATGCCACCGCTTCAAGATTTTGAGTCTCCGTTTACAAATCTCCAAACTCGTTTCAGGGTTCTGGAACAAGAGCAATTTCTGCTGTTTTGCGGCAAATGCTTGGTCCGCGTTTGCTGTGATGGATAGCCGCCGTCGATGCGCGTTTTTCACACCGGAAGAATAAAAGTCGGCCATGGAACTGGCTTTCATTGACGCGCCAGGGTTCGACTCTTCCACAGCTTTTGAATAATGCGCGCACACTTTCTTGAGCTTTTCAAACACCCGCGAATATTGATTCCAAAAATTTCCCTGTGCAAGAAACAACCCATGAATGGATGCGGGGAGACTCGTTTCGCGTTCGAAATCAAGCTTTTCCCATTGCGTCTGTTCCTGGCGCACGAGAAGCTCGAGCCGTTGGCGGCATAGCTTGTAAGAACGTTGATCTACTTCCTCCACATCGATAAGAATATCTTCAGGGTCTACAGTGAGAGCATTCTTTTTCTTGCGTGGGCTCACAGATTTATTGTTGGAGGCGTACGTTGTGGGCATGAGATCGAGCATGCTGTTGGATTGCCGGATGAAGCGCGCGTGATGGATTTTTAGTTCCTGAGATTGAAATTCCGTGTATTGTTTCGACAGTTGTTTGAGAATGTCGTGGTGCTGGCGCTGGAGAGACAGGATTTCCGAGAGCAGGTTGTGGTGGGCGTCGATGGCTTCGAGAAAGTCACGCGATACGACTGAAAGTTCGACAATGGAGAGTGACAGATTTTTGAAGGCTTTTGCGAATGGAATGTCGCGTTCTTCCTGTGCGTGTTTTTGAAGAGTGTGAAATGAGGTTACTTGACGCCAAGTTATCTCATTTTCAAATTTCTCAAACCTCGCTCCAAAGAGTACCCGCCAGACATGAGGTTTCTATAGAATCAGAAAACTGAACAATGACCTTTTTCCATCCCGTGCAAGAGTCCAGCGCGGTATGCGCTTGATTCTTTGACGCGTGAGAAAGCGCAAGTTCCTCGGCCTCTTCCGCAGTCACGGCCTTTGATGATGTGCACCCCATTTATATAAAGCCAGTTCAAGTGCCAAAGAAATCTGTGCGGCTTTGCGGCTCGGTTGGATGCACCCACTTGGAAAGACGGGAAATGCCAAAATCTTGTTTTTATTCTGACCCGACAATTTCAAACGTACTTTTCACTGAAAACTGTCCACCTTGTCTTATCATCTCCTACAGCCCGTATCTACCTAAATGAAAGCCTTAAGAGCAGCATGGCTCGGTGGGGACAGGGGCCGCTGATTCACCATCATGCAAAAAGCAAATCAGTAAATTGCGCATAAAAATAATGTCAAGACGCCTCTTGCTCGGGGTCGCTCCGGCCCTTTGTTTCCTGGAGTTTATTGCGAGCGCGACCCCCATCAATGGCAAGAGCATGAGTCCCACGCTTAACCCAGATACCATGAGACACGACCAGCGGGACTGGGGTGAGGTCCTATTTCTAACGTGCCCAGCTACACAGCACACCAACGGTCGCACTCAAACACAATTCTCTTCTACATATGACATACCCCCAACTTACATACAAATAAGTGCTGCTTGACAAGTTCACCACCTTACGAATCGGAGACGTTGTCACATTCACTGCCCCACACGATGTAAACCAAACCCTCGTGAAACGCATCGTAGCAACCGAAGGCGACATAGTATACACCCGCCCGCATTTATTCAAATACGAATACCCAGGCCTCGAAATGGAGCGGCCCCCGAAAGTGATCAAAGTGCCGAAAGGGTTCTGCTGGGTCGAGTCGGATGAGAGTTACAGGGGTATTGATTCGAACGTGTTTGGACCGGTGCCGTTGGGTTTGATGCATGGGAGGGCTGCGTATGTGGTGTGGCCGCCGGAAAGGGTTGGACCGATTTCGGCGGGAAAGATTCGAAGGGGTATTGAGCACGTGGATCGGTAGCCTGGGGCCGGACAGAAACTCTTTGATGAGATGATGTGCGCACCAATTCATTACCACAAGTGTTTTATCCAAAGTAATACACAAAATCATGAGGTCTGTCAGTATTTCGGACCACCCTCCACACAAGAAAGCGGGGAGCGCGCGTTAAAAAAGAATGAGGGAAAAGAATAAACGATGATGAGGAAACAGGGAAATGCAACTTCACGGCATTTGTTTGTTGTGTGCTGTCGAATAGAATTGGTGGGGATAAACAAAAAAAAAAAAAAGAACGATGCGCACATCTCTGCGGACCCCCAATCATCGCTGCTGTGCAGGTCCACCATGTAAAACCATCAATTTTCGCTCACGAAATCCTCGAGGCTCAGCCACGCAGACGACAAGACCCTTTGGCAGATTCATGTCTAAAACATATCCATTCAGCCCGTCAATCGCTGAAAACGCATCCTCCTCTGTGCTGAAGCTGACGAAACCAAACCCTTTGCTTACCCAAATCGACTCATCCATCATCACTTTTGCCGAAACGATTCTGCCAAACGGCGCAAACAAAGCATAGAGATCGTCTGTCGTGAAAATGGGATCAATCGGCAAATTCTTGACGTACAAATTGCGCGAGTCCAATCCGGGGAGTGAATTCATCCCTCCTGGTCCAGGATAAGAACCAGAGTTGGATCGAGGGCTGACAAGGCTTCCTGAATCGCTTGTATAAGAAGATTCCACTTGTGACGCGAGAACCGCATGAGCTGGACTGATTGCCTTCAAATCTTCCAACGTGATTGTCACAGCTTCATCCCAGCTATGCTCAGCGGCGGCATCCAATTCAGTGTCTTCAAGAATCAGCGACGGGGTCACAGTTGTTCGAGAGTGCCAGCCAGTTGTTGGTCGAATATGAACTGTTTTTGGGGCAGCGGAAAACATGGGCGATCCGGACCTTCTGATGCTTCCATGTGTGCTGTCGTAGCTGTTGTTTCGCATGCCCCATGACTGGCGCTTTTGAGGCGAATAAGAGTCTTCGCCAGGTGTCATGGGTTGTTCATTCCAGCCCGCAGAAACGGCGACATTGATTCCGCCTTCCAGTCCAGACGGCATTTGTGAGTGTAAGATTGGCATCGGGGAACCGTGGCTACCGTGGGCAGCTAGCAGGCTTTGTGGGCGCATGGAAGGGTAAATGTGGTTCGAGTTTTTCGGGAATTGCCAGTTGAATGAGCTGAACATTAAACAGGTGTATAAGAACATTAAATGGATGCTCACACAGCTTTTACGCGTAAATAAATAAAAAAAGTGACTCACAGCGGGCTCCCTCGCACAACAAACCCGTTCATTTCAGCAACACACTTTTCCCCAGCAAGTTGCTCTTCAAACTGCAGCAACGCATACGCCTCCAACCCGCTTCGATCCATCATCACTTTACAAAAAATGATCCTTCCAAACTGTCTGACAGCATCGTACAGCTCCAGCGAAGTCACTTGAAGAGAAATACGCTTCACGACAATCGTTTTCGATCCAGACGTGTTTGAAAAGTTCATGTTGGGGTCTTTGAAGGTGAGATGGACTTTGGAGCCTAGGAATGCGGAGCCGTTGACTGTTGCAAAGAATCTCTCGGCTGTGGTGAATTGGGGATCAGATTTTAAGAGTTCAATTTTTTTTAAGGCACCGCGGCTGTGTGCTCACCATCGGGCACGTATCGGAACACGGCTTTCACTCGGGGCGCAAGAGTAACGGGGTCTTTATCGATCACGACCTTGGCTTCCAGGTTGTTTGAGCTCATTACATTCACAATATCCTGGTGGGTGGGGAGCAGGGGGGTTGAGATTCGTTGCAGTGTTGATTCGAGAAATGACAACTCCTAACCAGCTCGGTAATATTGGGTGGGAGGCCGCTGTGGTGGGGTTTGAATGGAGCGGAGATAAGAGTTTACAAACATCACAAGCCAAGGAGGGGAAACAAACCTGATGAACAGGGTCGGGAATGCGTCCAGAGGATCGGACATTGTCTTTGCTGCAAGGGGGGGTGGGTTAGTGGGAGGGGGGTATCTGACTGGCGCCTGGGAAGACGGTGTTGGTGAATCGTTGTTAACTTGTTTGCGTGTCAAGGGCGCTCACCTTTACGGATTTATTAAGGGCCCTTATTTATGGAATTTAAAATCTGTTCAAACAAGGCAAACTGACAAATACAAAAAAGAGCACCCCTCAATGAATACCACTACGGTCGATCTGGCGAAGGGGCAGCCGCCCTGGCAAACTGCCGTCGGCGTCTCACTTGCTCTTACGTCAAACGCGTTCATCGGTGCGTCGGTGGTCCTCAGGAAACGCGGCCTCTTGGATATACTGAAGCAGGGACACGATGTGGCTGCTGGTTCGACAGCGTATCTACGAAACATGTACTGGTGGATTGGAATGCTACTTTGTATGTACGCTCTCGTTTCTTTGCTGAAAATGCTTAGCAACATCCGTATTTTGGTGTAGTGGCTGTTGGAGAATTGTCAAATTTTGGTGCATATGCATTCAGCCCCGCAATACTGGTCACACCGTTGGGCACGCTTTCCGTCGTTGTTTCATCGGTTCTTTCAAATTACTTTTTACGCGAGAAGCTGACGTTTCTTGGGAAAACGGGATGCGCGTTGTGTATATTGGGTGTGATTATGATTGTCACGCATGCTCCCACAGCTCAAACTACCGACACAATTCCGCAGTTTATCGACAACGTTATTCAACCAGGTACTAACATCCGAACCTTTTTTATGCCTTTGAAAAACTCTTAAAAATTCGTTCAACAGTGTTTATTACGTTTTCCGTCATTGTGGCTGGGATCCTCACTGGGCTGATTTACTACGCCGAATCCCGCTATGCATTACAAACACCATTCGTTTATATCACCATGAGCTCCTGCGGCGGCGCATTCCTCGTACTCTCAGCGCAAGGAGTTGGCTCCTCGATCGTGACAAGCGTGCGCGACTTTCCCTCCAACAACCAGTTCCTCTACTGGACAATGTACCCGCTCATTGGCTTCATGGCGCTCACGATCGTGTTCCAAATCCACTACCTCAACAAAGCCATGGCAGCCTTCCCAACGGCGATTGTGTACCCCATCCATTACGTTTGTTTCACGGGCGTGACCATCATTGCCACCGCGTTTTTGTTCCGCGAGTTTCCAGTGAGTAGTGTGGATGCGGGTGCGAGCATCTTTGAAGGGTTTCTAGTGCTGTTGGCTGGTGTTGTGTTGCTGTATCGCAGCCACTTGGATGAACGTAAAGTATCAATTGATATTATCGACGATGACAGCGATGACGTGGTTGGTGGTGGCGTTGGAACAGATGGGTCTGGTGATGGTGAAGAGGAGTTGTATCTGGATGAGAACAAGCAACTTTCGTTGACGCGTTATGATGTCACTGAGGTGCGCAAAACGTCTGCTGAAGAGTTGGGCCAGCATCGAAGAGGGAGCAGGAATAGTCGCGGTGCGCAGCAGGCAAGTATCACTTCAAGGAAGCGTGGTAGTGCGAAAGGGAAGAAAATGGAAGCTTCGGACGTGTCGGAGGTGAATTCTTTGAGTGCAGAAGTTGTACCGCCAAAGTACAACGAATAAAGTGATCGAATTTTCAGTAAACGCGCTTGTTTGCCTTTCGAATAACGTGGGTCATTTTTTTACTTTTAAATTCGAGTGGGCCCTTTCTCGACGATTCTGAAGACAAACCAAAAAGCTTCAAATAAGGTCTGTCAAGTTCAATGACAAGATTTTATGCTGTATGCTTGAAATAAATTTGAAGGAATTCCGTCGATCCTGACAATCAGACCTGCAACGCACTCACCCGACTTGCAAACAGACAGATATCCAGATATGAGAGGACCCCGACCAAGTAAAGTGATCATCAAGTTTGCACTCGGATTCTGTGGTATTGTCGGCATCATTGTCGCAGTCACTCTCATTTCCACGCACGGCTACAACAACAGCAACCAGAGCAGGAAATACCCGTTAGCATCAGCCTCATGGGATGTGGGAAATGGAGACAGGATCGCAGTCGTGGCCAGAGTCATTGCCGTTGATCTGATTGGTCAAACTGCCAAGTTTCAATACAGCGTCTTCCCAAGCACATCGACACACGCCAAAAATGTTCGACAATCTAATCTGTACGAGCTTAATGTGCCAGTTAACTTGTCTTTTGGCTCTTCGTTCGGCGTGTATGAAGTTGGGCACCCACTGCTCATTGAAACAACGACGCTACCCATCATTGGCGACTCGTTCCTGTATCCTTTCGATTACTGGGACTGCCAGATGGAAATATTTGCCACGTACATTCCAGTGAACTCCTCTCACGTGGAAAACCTGCCAGTGGTCCTTCAAATCTCTGGAAGCCCGAACGGTTTCGACATTGACTACCATTTTGGCAGTATGAATACGGACAATTATGCGCTCGGGACGGACGTGTATCTTGAGCTGGACATTCATCGCAGTGCTGCGACAAAAGCATTTGCCATTTTCATCTCAACCATCATGTGGATGTTAGTTTTAAGCGCCGTGACGCTTGCTTCGCGACTATGGGCATTTGAAAAGAGGGTAGATCCTTCGCACATTGCCTTCACGACATCACTGCTCTTTGCGTTGCCTGGGCTGAGGAGAGCCATGCCGGATGCACCAGCCATTGGCATTTTACTGGATCATGTGTGCCTTGTGTGGGGCATGGGATTGCAGAGCGCTTGTTTGTTGGTGTATTACGCGCGATTTATTGCTGCGACGAGGCCGGATGGTTGGAGGTGGAGTGTCTTTTTTGGATTTCAAAATAGCGAGGACAAGAACGATGGCTCCAAGCAGTGCTAGAGCTTTAAAATAAACTTTCAACTGCTCCCCAATTACCATTTATTTATGGAAAGAACGGTTCAAAGTTTGTTGACATTCATTCTAGAACGCTGGTTTTTTAATAAGCCAAAAAAGTAAACATGCAGCTACCTCAAAACGGAAGAGCGGCATTTGCAATCGTTGCCGCCGTGCTTGGTCTCATCAGCCTTGTTGCGTCCGTGTCGCTGATTGCTACCTCCGCAGTCAACAAAAACTTGAACAACAACAACCCAGTAACTTCAGCCACTTGGGACACTAACGATGGAGACAGAATTATTGTATACTCACGCGCAATTGGTGTGGATGTTGCGTCACAGTCTGTCAAGTTTCAGTTCTCAGTCTTCCCAAGCGCGTCCGTGTACGCAAACAACTCACGCCAGTCCGGATTTTACGAATCAAACGTGCCAATTAACCTTACATTTGGTTCAAGCACGTTTTCATTCTCGAAAGGAAGCCCGCTTCTGATTCAGACAACCTCTCTTCCAATGCTTGGCGACTCGTTCTTTTATCCGTTTGATGGCTGGGAATGCTTGATGCCCGTCTTTGCGACTTATGTACCTCTTAAAGCAACCACAGGCGTACCCTTGAACCTACCGGTCGTACTTGCCATTGTCGGAAACCCAAACGGCTTCGACATCAACTATGACTTTAGCCGCATCAACGACGACAACACCCTTCTCGCGACAGATGCCTACGTCACGCTTCAAATACTGCGCAGTAAAACCACAAAAGGATTCGCAATCTTTATTTCCACAGCCATGTGGTGTCTGGTTTTGAGCGCAGTAGCACTTGCTGGCAGACTTTGGGTGTTTGAAAGGAAAGTCGATCCACCGCACATTGCCTTCACAACTTCGCTGCTGTTTGCGCTTCCTGGGCTTCGAAATGCCATGCCGGAGGCTCCTGCGATTGGCGTTCTGGTGGACCAGATTTGTCTCGTATGGGGAATGGGACTGTTGAGCGCGTGTCTTTTGGTGTACTACACTCGGTTTAATGCAGAGTTGGGGGCTACGAAACAGAAAACGGTGTCAGGTGCATAATTCAGCGAGACGGGAAACTTCGAAACGGGGGCGCGTCACACTTCAGTGCCTTCAAACTGTTGGCTGAATTCAAAGAATAAAACTGACGCGCGGCCGTTTTTTCTGGGCATACAACACCAAAGAATGAACGAACTTGCCATATCTTTGTACCTCCCCCGCGCGTTGCCTTGCATCGAGTAGTCAGAGGCAAAACCATCGCGAAACGGTCCCGCCACAGCACTCAAGTGGCTTGGAGTTGTTTCCCAGCAGCAAAACACGTTCAACTTGCAGAAGAAGACAGGGAGAGAGCTTGATATGGCTTAAATACTCGCTAATGCAAGAATCATGCTTGATACAATAAATATACATTAAATTTTAGAGATGCATGTGCCTCAGTGGCGTAGCGGTAGCGCGTCTCCCTAGTAAGGAGAAGGTCATCAGTTCAATCCTGGTCTGAGGCACACAGTTTTAATTTTAGTTTGGTTGAAAAAGATCCCGCTTGGCGTTTCTCTTGCTGCCGAGGTATACCTGCGTGTGCGAGCGCGCGAGCATTCAAACCGCAATTGGAGGGGAGACATCATCAAAATTTGTTTTCTCTGTCCCCAAAGCAGACCACAAAAAAAAATGAAACAAAGAAAATGGCAACATCAGCAGCGCTCCTCCAATCCATCACGCAAACCATCCAATGTCCACGCCCTCCTCAAGTAGAAATTCACGCCCGTCTTAGACAATGTAACCCACTAATCAAAACCCTCGTTATTGTTTGGGGTTTCATTATGGCGCTGTTGGGCGGGACTGGTTGGCACTTGTTGCGGCACAAGTGATTTGGGTTTCTTGTGACCCAAGAAATACACATACTGTTGAAATGATGAACTTTATCTGACCCAAAAATATCATCTCTTTGTTTTCAAGCTGTTCAAATGCTCAGGTTTTCATCCTTGTGGGGGGAGTAAACAGTGGACTTTGACTTTTTTCTTGCTGGCTCTTTTTCTCCAGCTTGTTTAAAAGTGGTGCAAAGTACTTTTCTGACAGATTATTAACACATGATTTAGCAATCATGAATGCAGTCCCAATTTTGGAATTTAATGAATTTTGTGAAAATTGGCAAGTTTCATGCTTGCTCACTGTTTTGCCCACTGTGTAATGTGGAGGTTATTGTTGCGCAATGCGGGCTGACAGTTCATCTCTGTTTTCGATGCAGCGGTGCATGGACTGGAGCGGGCCGGCCAAATTTCCCTGTCGTTCCCAGAAGAGTACCGTCTCAACTCGGGAAGCCTCGTCTGGAATCTCCACTCCCAATCCATCGCACATGAGCAAAAAATGTGATTGTCCCGCGTTTTATGTTGCAGATGCCACATGAGGGGGGCATGACGTTGGGTTGCCGAGTATGGTCTGGCATTAAAAAAGGAGGTCAGCGTCTCTTTCTCTCGTTCTCAAAACGCCGTCTGTTTGCAGTCACAAACACGAGCGGCCAACCCGTGATAAATATTAAAAATGCTCCACTTGCTGTCAAAAAAAAAGAAAACAAGCCCAATCTAATTTTCCAAAAAATGGCTCGCATCAACGTGGACAACCTCATGCGCGACCTGGACAGATCCATACAACAGTTTCAATTGGACGCTGCTGCTGCTGCTGCTGGCACGGGTGGGTCTCTCTCTCTCTCGATCGTGTGTCTTATGTCTCGGCATTTGCCCACAAATGACTAAAGCAGCTCTTGTCCCCAACAGCATCCCTCAACACCCCAGAGACAACAATTGAAACGCCCGCTCCTTCACCACATACGTCACTGGCAGACCTTCTCAAATCCAACGAGCCTGATGCCATCACAGGATACCTTGACTGCCTCACGGCCGCCGCCGCATCCCCACCACGTGACCAGCACCACCACCAGCAACCCCCCGTTCAATTCGAAACACGGTTCTTTGCTCTCGCGGCAGACGGAATGTTCATGTTTAATTCAGCGAGGCCGTCTGAATCGTTGTTGGACAGCATTCATGTGTCGGCAGTGGCGTCGTTCGTGTCACATATGCCACCCTTGTGTTTTGCTGTTACAGATAAAATCAATGGCAAATCATGGATGTAAGTTTTGACGGGGTTCAAGTGTTGCACCCATGTCCATCTAAAAGCATGCGTTTAGTCTCTCGGCCTTGACAAAAACTGCCAAGAATGTTTGGCTGTCGAAACTCAACGAAGTCGTATTGACGAATCATCGCGCTGATAATGCCAGCGACTATTCAGACTTGATGGGAAGCTATCTGGACAATGACGAAACTGGCGGCGAGCAGCAGACGGAGTCAGTTTACTCTGAGATTGTTCACCAGCGTTTCGTGAGTAGTTTTGATAAGGGGCTGCTGCCCAAATCAATTTGAACCTTAAAAACAATGCATGCGTCTCTTTTGTTTTTCTCAGAATCAACGCCGAATAAGCAGCATTCGAAGCAGTGACCGTCAACCTGAAGGAATACATGAACCATGGCAACAACAACAACAAGCGCAACCATATTACCGACCAGCCGTGCCAATGTACACACCCAACAACAACAACGAACAATCATCACATCCACAATACCGACCTGTTGCAATGGCGCGCGTTTTGTCTGACCAAGGCGCAGACCTCGCTTACACAAACTACCTTAGACGCAACCAAGACAACAGCAACACCACTGCCACACAACAGTTTCCACTTTTGCGGAAAGGTTCAACTGCTTACTCTGCTTACTCATCCGATGGTGTCGATCCTCGATGGAATGCCCGGTCATTGCAAGAGTCTACTGTGCCACCGTCGTCGTCGTCGCCGTCTTTGTCGATGGCTGGGATCCCAGGTGGAGGCATTTTTGGGAAAGAATCTCCTGGATTGGAGTTGGAGAGGAGTTTATCGAGTCCTGTAGCAGCAGCAGCAGCAGCCAACAACAATAATGGTGCAGCGGCTGTGAAGAAGGTGGGAGGAAATGTCAAGAGAATGAAGAGCGCACGGGGTCAAATCGCGGCAACCTTTGTCATGTGAAGGGGGACTTAATAAACTAGTGTGTGTGTGTGTGTGATGGGAATGTAGTGCAAAACGAGCATCTCTTTGCATCGCGGGCAGATGGAGAATCGCACCAGCCAGACAGCGCACCAGCCAGCGCACCAGCCAGCCAGCCAGCCAGCCAGATGAGGATGGTCGTGATGCTCGTGCATGCGTCAAGTCAATCAAAGTGGAGATGCGATCCCGCCCCCCCATGTGCGGTATTCATTGCGGAATGGGAGATGGATGGATGGGATGAATGGAGATGGAATGAATGGGGGCGACACACACAAAAATTTTGGCTATTTTTGTGATTGAAACCCAAGAATTTATTGACTGTCTGTCCCCCACCACCACTTACTTCCCACTCACTTTCTTCTTGAACAAAAAATAAAATAAAAAAAAAAAAAACAAATTGAGGGAAAAGGGATGCAAGACTTTGATGCGCTTTTGGCAGACCTCGATCTGAGTCTTGAAGAGCTTCTTGCGGGTTCGTGTGAAGGTGATTGATTCTTATTCTTCTTGCTTGCTTCAACTCAACATCCCATCCCCCCTCCCTGCTCACTCACTCACTCACTGCCATACAAACAAACACACACACACACACAGTCACAAACGAAAAACCACCTCGTCTGTCAGACTTTACTTCCAGTGCATGCAACGTCATTTCAGGCTACCTGAACCACCTGGTCTCGAACGGCGACGACGGTGATGATGGGGGGGCGGCGGCGGTATTCTCGCGACGCTTCTTTGTACAGTTTGCAGGACGCCTGTACATGTTCAGTGCCGCAGATCCATCATCCATCCCACTCGATGTATTCAACTTGCAGCATCCTGCATGCGTCAAGTTGAAACCCACGCCAGGCATTGCGCATGCTTTTGAAGTGGTTGGATTGACTTCGTCGGGACAAATCAAGTCGTGGATGTGAGTGTAAAATTGTATTACAGTGTGTGGACTCGATGTATATACTAAGCATTTTCCCTCTCATTGGTGATAGTCTCGCGGCAAATAACCGCCCGTTGAGGAAAATCTGGATTGAAGCCATTTCTTCGAAATTCAAATCAGGAAACGCATTAATGACGGAGATTCTTGAACTGCAGCAAGAACTTGAACTTTCAAAAGATGTACGTGTATGTTATCCCCCCCCTCCGTCGTCGTGGCGCCATGTTTTTTCAACATGAAAAAACGCCATGTTTTAATAATCTCAAAACAGGGTTTCAATCTCATTGGCCAACGGGACCAGTCGTCCATCGCCATTTCAACTACTTGCTCTCCCGTTCCTGAACTGTATCTAAAATCTTCGATGGGCAGCATGTCACCTTCATCCATCACAGACTCTCCGACCTCATCGTACCATTCATCACCTTCCGAACACGGATCTCATACTTTTAAATCATCAGCAACAACACCATTGTATTCATTCCTCCAAGACCCCGCCCCAGTCACATCTTCTTCTTCCCTTCGATACTCTCAATCCCTCCGCGCATCCACACAACAACCACAAGAACGGCGACGTAGATCTACAGTCCGATCCACCGCCATCGTCCACCCACAACAACAGCAGCAACAAGAATACGATCTGGACTTTGAATACCAAACCATAAAATCTCAACATTGGCCTAAACACGACACGAATGAAAGCATTGTTTCACGTGAAAGTAGTTGGACAGTGAATTTGAAACGGGCCGGGTCTCGCAAGAATGGAAAGAGTATTTCGGATAATTTGAGTAGTGCTGGATTGATGTGAGATGGAGAGAGGGTGTGTGTGTGTGTGTGTGTGTGTGTGTGTGGATGAGAGAGAAAGAGACAAGAGGGAAAACATTAGGGTTTGTGTGTGTTTTAATTAATTGGGTTTGTGCGCTTATACAAAAAAAATTTTATTGTAGCTTTGAATTTTTTATTATTTGTCATTTATCCGGATTTGTCAGTTTGCGCTTGCTTCCCCTTCCTTGTTTTCTTGGCCCTGGTTTATGCCCGCTTCTCGCACCACCAGTCTGATTTGACTCTTTTTTGTTTACCAAAAAGTGACAAACAAAGAATGTATGGAATTGTCAGGTTTCTATTTATAGAACAACGATCTCTGAGTTGGGTCCAGTCCATTCCCACATGTTTAAGCTGCGCAGAAAAGGAAATAATAAACAACTTTTTTGTTGGAGTGATCCAAGAAATTCGTGTCGACGCTTTATTTTGCACGACTTTTTATCATCGGAACGGGAAATAAATTATCAAAGCGTCTTGAAAATCCGGTCTCCTGCATCACCACAGCCTGGAATGATGTACCCCTTTCGTTGGCAAAACAATTTGGATTTCGTTAGATAAAAACAGCGGCGCAGAAAATGCGGATGGCGAAACAAAGGTACCTCATCCGTAAGATTCTCATCAATCACTCCGACGTGAATTTCGACATCCTAATTTTTCCAGAAGGAATGTCAGTTGCCCCCGAAATTGCGCGCGCGCGTGAAAAAAAATATAAAACAAGACACGTCTTACAGGATGAGCATCACGCAACACCTTGATTCCAACCGTAGACCCAATCAATCCAATAAATTTAATCTTTTTCAATCCCCATTCTTTGAGCATGTTGATGGCAGCAACGGCGGTTCCTCCAGTCGCAATCATGGGGTCAACAACGAATCCGACGTCCACTGTGCATTCTTGTGGAAGCTTGTTGTAGTATTCGACAGGGAGGAGAGTGGACTAAAATGATAAATACGTATAGTTATGAGTTGCGGGGGCGACGTGTCTGTGGGGAAATGAGCAAAAATGAAATTCTTTTTACGTGTTCTCTGTAAAGTCCGAGGTGATGCACTCGCGCAGTTGGAATCAGTGTGAGTAACGCTGTGTGATTTGGGTGTCCCCACTTCAGTTCTCGAAAGATGTCACAACAGCAAAAAAATTAACTCAACAGTCCACAAGTCCGAGCCCAGCACGCATGATTGGGAAAATTGCGATTTCATCCTTTAGTCTAACTCCAGTGAATGGCGCGACGGGGCTTTCGACCTTTTTTTTTTGCGAAAAACAAAAAAGGCTCCGTTAAGTCGACGAATGCAGACAACAAGAAGAAACCATCCAATTTCATGAAAAAAAAAAAAAAAAAAAAAGGATGAAAGTCGCATACCTGTTTCGTTTCAATAAGATCCAAATTTGCAGTTGCTTGGTATCCAATCAAAACGCCCAGTTCATTGACAAGTTCGCGAAACTGTTTTGGTTTGACGCGCTTGTCTCTTAGCAGAGATATCTTGTGGGCAATGAGCGGGTCTGGTTGTTGAGAAGTATAAAGGGTTGGGGTTTTGTTAAGTTACGATGCTGCGGTGTCTTGCAGTGTCTTTTTTGAAGTGGGGGGTTGCGTGGGAATCGGACGACTCGGCGGGGGTGAGGACGGATGAGCATCGCATGCGGTCTTTTGCAGTTCGAATGTGAGGGTACATGCAGCGTTGGGGAACGGAGGGGGGTTGGGTGTGGCACTCACGCTGCTGCGGGGTGTTGGTCATTTCTTTGGGTGTAATTTTTTTCTTTGGAGCAATCAAAAAGTTTAATGGGGAATATGGAGTGGCCGAACAGATCATTTTCTGTAAACTGGCAATGGAATAAACGCGGGTCGCTCGGACAATTAGGAGTCACAGGGTCTCAACTGTTTTGATGCAAACTCAGCACACGCTCTTGCAGGACGTTTCGGGTTTCACGCATGATTGGATCTACCGCGGTATGCTTGCATTGAATCGCGTGGTGGTACCCAGAGTCGAAACACGTTGACTGAAGATGATGTCAAAAGTTAAGTGCTTGGTAACGTTCAATGATGACCAGGATGACTGCCCGAACGTGCGCTGTGACAACATTATCGTTTTCATCGCCCCCGTTGGTCCAGCGAAAACTATCTCAGAAGTTGGTAACTGCCATGGAAGTTTGTGGAAAAAAAGGATAAAAGAGGCGTTTCCTCTGAAACGAGAATTGGGGCGCCTTGATTTTTCGAAGTCATTTTCCCCGGTCAAATAAAAAAAATTCAAATGGCACCTTGCGTCAAAAAAGTACTTGAAATCCCCAAAATGACCGCCACAAAAACCCACGACGTGAACTACACCCCAAAACCGTCCATATTTGTTACCCGTCACCCGCAAGACCAAGACCCGCCTCCTCCAGGATCGCAAGCAACTGATAAACAACAGCCACACTTTAACGCATTCCGGCGCTTCGAAAGCGCTATCCAGATTCCCCGAAAATCCATGTCCCTTGTGGCTAACCTGCATTCTCCATTTGCGCATATGGATTATGATACGATGGATGCGGTCGTGGATTGCGGGATCTTTGGGAAGCGGCCGTTTCCTGGCTTTGAGAAGCGTAGCAGCGTGCGCAGTCAAGAAGCAAAGGCGTCGAATGAGAGACGGGTCAGTT
Source organism: Chytriomyces cf. hyalinus JEL632 (assembly GCA_025435555.1). NCBI lineage: Eukaryota > Fungi > Chytridiomycota > Chytridiomycetes > Chytridiales > Chytriomycetaceae > Chytriomyces > Chytriomyces cf. hyalinus JEL632. The sequence continues at coordinate 837,425 of JAIWWG010000002.1, read as the reverse complement.
TCAGTTCAATGGATGGGCTGAAACAAAGGCCAGATTCAGCGGCATTCATGGCAAATGAAAAAGTTAAACTCAATGCTTTGGAATGTATGGAATCCACTTGCACATTGAACGCGTCGTTGGAAGAGGGATTGAGCTTGTGAGGGAGACTTGGCTGTTCAGTCTGGGACTGCGCGCACTTTTTGTATCTATCGCTTTTAGGAATCCAAGAACGCCAAGAAAAAGTGTATCTTGCCTCTTCCTGAATTTTTTTATTATTCCAAACTCATCCCGGTAAGCTGTTTGACATGTATTGTTTTCCTTACAATCAGGGAACATCAATTTTACAAGTGCGCGCATAAAAATCTAAAATAAAAATGGGCTTGCTTGGAAATCTGCCTGAAAAATTAAAAGTTGGCACATTTGAAGCGTGTTCCCATAGTTCATTTTTTTGCGCGATGGGGATGTTTGCGTGTTAACACGAGAAGTGTGCAAACACGAGAAGTGTGCAGTATGAGTGGTTGATTTGGGTTGAAGCCTCACTTTCGTCGCTGGGTTGAATGCAAATTGAACAATGCGCATCCGAGTTTTATTTACGTTGAGGGGGCAGCAAGTGCCAGCTAGTTCAAAGGTGTGGCAGCGATTCTTGAAATGGTTATTTTGCTCCAAAGTTGGTGCCGCTTCAATGCCAATTCAAGCAGGCTGTTTATCAGACAATTTTTCAAAATTTTTTATTGCAAAATCAGGGTCCATTCCCACAAAAACATCATGTTCCCACACACACACTCACACTCCTCTATAAAAACTCTGCCTTTCTCTGAGTTGAAAAGCAGCTCTCATTCAAATCAAATCAAATGTCAATTTGGTTAATTATCTCCAGACTTGGCCCAGCACATGTTCCAACAAGGCCAGCCCTACCTGTCAAATCTGCATACCCACTTCCAAACCATCACAGTTGCCCAAGTTGCCTATCAACACCCATCAAAGTGACAGAAGCTGCCAAAGCAATGGATCTCATTAGTCAAGAGTTGGCAAGGTAAAAAAAATTAAATTTTGATAGAGACAGCACTGATTTTCAGGTAGTCAACAGGTGGACAAGGTGAGATGGTACAAAGTTGTTCCCAGCTCCCCCTACCCCAGAGCAGTTTTTGTACTCCTTGTACACAGACTCAGAGGTGAGTTAATTTTTCTCAAACTGAACAACATTTGATGCATCTTAAAACCAGGTGATTGCTGCTGAAGTGTTTTGGTTGAAAACTCAAGAAGTGGTGGTTCAATTCCCTGGACTTCAACTTGAGTGGATAGAGGTTGGCCAGCAACCCAGGGGTCACACAAGCCTCCAGCCAGGCCAAGGGTCCAAAGGATCAAGCCCCACTTCACAGTCCTCAACCAGCACCAAGAAGAAGAAGATATACCGACCACCCGGTTATTGCAGCTAAAGCTTCATGGTGGAAAACAGAAGAGGGTATCAATGACAGCTCAGATGGCACTGTCAAGGTTCCCAACTGTCACCCATGCACATAAAAATTTTTTATGGTCCTTTTCACAACCATTTTTGTTGTTTTAGTTGAGGCTGCTCCTTTTGTCACTGATGAAGGTCCACAGGAACTTTCTCTAGTGGCTTCTACCAAAAGAGAGTAGTATCTGTACTTTTCCTACTCAGATGAAATGGTGAGGCAATCTTGCTGAGAGTTACCATGAGCTGGTATTGAGCCATTAAGAAGTAACTGGTCATTGTGGCCAAAGCTCCTTGGCTAACTCAATATATGATCCAGTGACTGGATGACCCAACCCATGAGTAAATGACCAATCAACTCACCACCATAGATTCAGTACTAGCGAAGAAGGAGGGGCATTCTTTATTATTGTTTCCAGAGTAAAAAATACGCATACAGGATGTACATCTTGCCAGACCAGTGCAATACTAGCCCAAGCAGACAAAGGCATAGATAGAGGTTATGAAGCCCCTGAGTGTGCTGCTTGCAAATGACAGTTGATCAATCAGGAAACACCTGTGTATTGAGAGGAGTGTTTGTTGGTGTTGGCAGGAAACATGTGTGTGTTGGGAGGAGTGTTTGTTGGTGTTTACAATTGACTGGTTAAAATGCTTGTGGTTGCAATAAAGGAATGTGAAAAAGAGAAGCATACTTGAGATTGAGTCAACAGAATTTTTGTGTGCAACTGTCTGCAATGAAATGTTGGTGCCATACAAGCACATCTTTCCAGCACAGCCTGTCACCAGTGCAAGCAGACAAAGGTATGGAAGCAACAAAGCCCCAAACGGTGCCACTTGCAAATGACAGTGGATCGATCAATCAGGGAACACCTGTATGTTGGGAGGAGTGTTTGCTGGTGTTTGGATTTGACTATTAAAATGCTTGTGGTTGCAATGAAGAAATGCCAAAAGGAGAGGCATAACTGAGATAATGTCAACAGAATGCCTGTGCACAACTATCTAGCTTGGCACATCTTGCCAGACCAGCTCATCACTAGCACAGACAGACAGACCCCCATACAGTGCTGCTTGCTGAAGACAGTCAATGCATCAGGAAGAACCTGAGTATGGGATAGTTTGTATGAGTTGTTTGTATTTGACATATTGAGAAGTCTTATTGTTTGTAAAAAGAAATTTATGTACACACATCTGAACATGTGTCTTGGTGGTCCAGGTGGGCAACTGACTGCAAGGCTGCTCAGCAAATGGAGCTTGCAATCACCATGATGTTTACAGTGCTATTGGTCAAATTAGATTGATTGTAGCTGAATTGTGCAAGAAAACCTTGCCAGCACAGTGTGCCACAAGGGAAAACAACAAAGGTAGGAAGCAACACAACCACACCAACTTGGTCCTCATGCAAGACGACACTCAGGAGGCATGTGTGTGGATGTGGGGTGAAGTTGTTTGAGAAGTGAGTACAGGTAACATGTTCAGTCAGCTCAACAATGCATAGGATGTGCTTTCAAGGGCTGACAGTATGGAGTGTGAGGTGGTACCCAATGTGGGATGAGAGTGGTGTGGGTCAGAGTAGAGGTGACTCAACTTATTGTTTGGCACTGTTGTTCACATGTTTCTGCAGATATTTTATGTCCAGAATGGGTTTATGGAATCAAAGAATTAAAATCAATGCTTTCACTTTGTCCGAATTCTGCTCCAACATTGAAGGCTTCATCTGTTTCAGTTCTCTGGTGAGAAGCAATATTGCTCAGTATCCATACTTCCTAATGAGTCAATTCTTCATGTGGGTGTCTCAGAGGAAAGGGCGGATGGGTGTGGTGTGTGTGTGCCCATTTTAGCATCAATTTTTAGGGATTGATTTGGCATCGTGGAGATGAACAAGGACTCTGATTCACCAAGTGCAGATACACTCTTGTGTTTAACATTTGACTTTCATATTTGGGGAAGCAAGAAGCCAGCAGTGCGTGTCAGATCTGGTGTGATCTTGACATGTGAAACAATGAGATTCAAGTTCGGATTTACGAAACAAAGTTAAATATTTTCAGATCCCTGCAACAGAATTTACTTGCATCCGTGTCAATTCACATTATGTTTAATTCCCCCTTATAATTATTTCCCTCCTTGCCTCTTGACATCTTTACAAACAGCTGCAATTTGGCTCTCTCTTTTCAAGCTCCTCTTCATAATCAAAATCTGCATGTCCATTTCCATCACTCTTGCACTCCTTCAACCAACATCTTTGAACTTCGTGCCTGAAAGTATATCCAACTCAATAAACAAAATTTTTCCCACTGCTTTTTATCCGATTTGGGATTGAGAGTGGACATCCATATTGGCTGCAGCAGCTGAAATGAGGTATGTCAAGGTTAGAGAAAGTTCATTGCAAATGACAATTTTTTGAGATGCGGATTTCTGATACAAAATCAATCCACCACCAAAGATGCAAGAAGGCCACATGACAGGTCTTGAATACTATCCTCAATCAGCGTGTGCAGCAATTGTGGCACAGATACTGAACAGGAAACACCCAATTGAGAAAGCACCTTTGCACAATATCTCATCCTCCACCAAGATCCCAAACTCTTGACAATGCCACAGCCATTAGTGCTCATATTTGCCGAGACGATCCAGATTCCTGCCATGATTGAACAAATGGTTGTCTGCCAACATGTTTTTGCAAGTTTCATATTGAGGGAGTGGTCAGTGCTAAACATAAGCTCCATGTTTGACAAAAACTCAGAGGAAAAAACAGAATCAAAGCAGTTCCGCTTCAGTTGGTCTGACATTTTGATATCCAATTTGTGTTGAAAAGTTCCACTGACAAGGGCAAGGCACCAAAAAAAACTGCCACACTGGGTAACAATAACTTGCTTCACCAAACCAATTTCCCATCACTGCGTAATCCTGCTGAAGTATCCAGCTGTGCGAGCACCAAGGCAAAGTGCTTCCAGTTAAACAGAGGTTAGGAACATCTCTGCCAATTCCTTTGCACAGACAACAAGTCACTGGAATGATGAATTCAATGGAAGATGGGAGCCACAATTCTGCTTTGTCCATAGTCTCCAGCCATTTCAGTGGCGGTACATGTTTTGCACTTTCTCAATCATCACAATGAGTCTGGACAATTTAGTTTTCCATGCCACAAGACAATGCCCAGTCCAACAACATTCTTGCTTGAGTGTTGACTGATTATGAAATCTGCTGAAGCGTGGAAGTTTTCCCTGAGCAAGAGGGGATATCAGGAAAGCGAATCACTTTAAGCGTCTGGCTGATGGCTTCCAGCAGGACAGTCTTTTTTATTCATGTGATGATATGAGCATGGATCAATGTCCTTAAGTTTTCATTTGAGATTTGTTCCAGTGTGGCTCAGGTGCAGCAGCTATGAAAAAATTTCAGCAGGAACTTGATTGACTGAAGATGGTAAATATACAGCTGAAGGAATCAAAAGCACGTGCATCAATTTGTCTGGCGGAAAAGATTCCAGATTTTCTTGGACAACTTCATGACCTTGTGTTAATTGTGGAGATGGGGTTTGCAACACACCCCTGGCAACCCACAGTCGTCAACGAGGCTCCTGGGAAAATCTTGAACATGGAAAAGACTTCTTTCCTGTTTTCAATGCCCCATAAGATGCAGAGGGTCCTGAACTCACCAGAGTTTGCTTGCAGTCGAGGGTGAGTTCTCCAGGTCCAAGATGCATAATCTTGGATCTAATGGCAGACTTGAAGCGCCTGACTGGGCAGGACGGGTCAACTTCAACTGTGAAAGCAGTGCGGCTGGGTGGGTGCCAAGAAGGTGCCATTTTTGCAATCATTTTTTTTTCTACACATTTACAAGCTCTATGCTCTTTTCTTATTTTAAAACAGACCCTTGCTGGAGCACGAGTTATATAGCAATCTACACATTTGATGCTTTTTGTTTTGAAAATTTCCTTGAGTATAATTGTTTGAATTTCTATGAGGCCTTTCTACCAAACTTAAACACAGCAACTGTTAGTTGTGTGCACAGCCAGATCAGAGATAACAACTTAAAGAGAAAAACTAAAACAAACACTCCTTCTTATATCCCTTTTCCAGGCTGTTCAGCAGCGTGCCCCAGTGCATGCCCTCAAGTCCCATGATTCTTGCTCTTCTGATCCCTTCTGATTGGTGGATTGCACAATTTCGCTGGTAACCCTCGTTTTTACGTCGGAAACATTCCTTTCCGGTCCGGATGCATGACAAACCGATGTGCCACCCAAAAGTGCATAAAATGCGTGACTTCCCACCTCTGGATCATTCACAGAACTCTCAGAATACTCGGAAATGCTCAACTCCCCATCTCCTGCACTCTTGTGAGTTTTGGTGCTTCTGAACGCATTCCCGCTGCTCTGGCTAACTCCAACAACTCCAACACTGTTGAGACACCAGTGTTGGAGGTGTCATGAGGAGTGGAGATGAAGGAGGCAAGCTTGCAACTAGTGATTGGTGTGCAGCTTGTGATTGGAGGAGTGGGAAAATTGTTTTTAGTTCTGGAGAGAAATTTCGGATTTTTCATGACAATGGAAAACTGCTTCCATTGTCATGCTTCCAGGATGATTCTGATTGGTTTTCATTCTTCTACCTTTTCCTCTTTAGTTGGACCATTTCTTTCTCTTTTCTGTTTGTGAACTTATAGTGCAAGTGAGCAGTGATACTGACATCACTGTTTAAGGTATTAAACTATTGGTGAACTTATAGTGCAAGTGAGCAGTGATACTGACATCACTGTTTAAGTTACCTGATCAGATTCTCTCTGGTCATAATCATTGTGAACCCAAAAGAGTGTGGTTCCAACACGTTATCAGCACCAATCTCTAAACATGAGCACAGACAACTCTTTGTCTAAATCTATCCCAATCTTCACTGGAGCTGGAGACACTTGGGGAAATTTCTTCTTGCGCTTGAGAACTGCACTTGAGGCAAAAGAAATTAGCTATGTCCTGACTCACACTGAATCTCAGGCACAAGCTTCGGAAAAATTCAAAACTCGGTCTTGGGCAAAAGATGATGCTGTGGCCAGATTTTTCATCCTTGGAAAGCTGGCAGATTCCACTATGAATATTGTCGCTACCTGCAAGACAGCTTCAGAAGTCATTACCACTCTGAAGAAGAGATATGAGGAAAATTCTACCATGTCTCTTATTGGGAGGATTGATGCCCTCATTGACATGAAGTACGAGGAAGGGGAAGACCTGTCTGCACATATTGGTCAAGTGAAAAGACTGGCAGATCTTATCACAGAGAACAAAACAGCACTGACTTCAGAGAAACTCCAAATGGTGATCCTACTGAGAGGAATGCCACACACAGAGGAATGGAGAGCAGTAGTGGCTAGTTTGAAATCTCAACCTGAGTCTCAGTTGAATATTGAGCAAGTCCAGACTACACTTCTGGAAATCAATAGATCAAACAAGTCAAGGCAGGTCAAAAGCAAACGTGGAAAGGATCAAGCATTTGAGGCACAGAACAAGAGCTCAAATGAAAAAGACAAATCCAAGGTGGAGTGCTTCAGCTGTGGCAAGAAAGGTCATTACAGTAGAGACTGTAGATCTGCTCCCAAGAAGGATTCAAGCAAGAGGTCTGACAAGAAAGACAGTAACAAGAAGAATGATCAAGCATCATTTGCATTCACTGTATCAGGCAGCAAACACCAAGACAGCTCCTGGTACGAAGACAGTGGAGCATCCACGACATACACCAAGGACAAGTGGGCCTTGGTAGACTATACTGAGTTTGAGCAACCAGATAGTGTGACAGTGGGAGATGGCAAAGTGCTTCCTGTAGTTGGTAAAGGAAGAGTCCATTTCAATGCCAAGGTAGATGGGAAGGAACATGAGGTCTCCTTTTATGATGTCTACTATGTCCCTGACCTAGTCTCAAACCTGATGTCCATGGCAGCACTGGACAAACTTGGAGTGGAGAGCAGCTCAAAGAATGGGCACAAGACTTACACTTACAAAGGAAAGAAAATGATGGAGTCTCAAGTCCTCAACAACAGATGGTTGATGAGCTTGGAGGCAAAGCCAGGAAATACACAGGAATATGCAAATCTGGCAGGAACTGCAGAGCTGTCTTATGAGCTCCTGCACAGAAGGACAGCACATATGTCACACAGTCAACTGAAGACATTAGCCAAGAGGGTTGATGGGATTTCAGTCAAAATACCACAAGAGAACAAAGCTTGTGGGAACTGTATGAAGGGTAAAATGCCCAACAGGTCATTCAAAGCTACTGGGAACAACAGCATCAGGAAACCTCTGGAGCTACTACACTTGGCTTGCATTGTGATCAACACAACTGGAGCAAGGGGAGAAAAGTACTGCCATGTTTTCACTGATGAGTACACTGGAGCTGTATTCACATTCCCAACTGCTACAAAGGGTGGACCTGAGCTCAAGGCATGTTTTACAGACTGGCTACCATTTGTTGAAAGAATCAGTGGCAATAAGGTCATGGCTATTAGATCTGATAATACAAAGGAATACACAGAAGGTGTGTTCAAGGTGTACCTGCGGGAAAGAGGAATTGAGCATCAAGTGATAGCACCTTATGAGCATCAGCAAAATGGGACAGCTGAAAGAATGAACAGGACTGTCATGGAAAGAGCAAGAACTATCCTCAGTGAGAGTGGCATTAGCAAGAATCACTGGACCTCTGCAGTTCGGACATCTGCTTTTGTCATTAACAGAACTTTTGAGTCAAGAGATTCCAAAACACCATGGGAGTTGTTGACTGGATCAAGACCAAACCTGTCCAGACTGATTGTGTTTGGTGCAAAAGGATGGGTGAAAGTCCCAATTGAGAAAAGCAAGTCCAAGCTTGATGAAAGAGCACAGGAATGCAGAATGGTTTGATATGCCAATCAAGGAACTGCTTACATAGTGGTATTGAAGAACCACAAGCTCATGGTCACAAGCAATGTGAAGTTTGATGAGACTTTCAAGCCTGAATCTGGGTCTGGATCACAAACACAAGTGCCAGATGCTGAAGAAGATGATGACAACTCTTGGAGTTCAGATGTTGAACAAGTTCAAGGGGAGACAACAAATGACATTCCCACAGTTGAAGGGGAGTCAGATGAGGATTCAGTAAATGAGCCAGAAGAAACTGAAGCTCAACCAGTTCAAGTCAGAAGATCAGAAAGAATTGCTAAGAGCAAGATACCAGTCTTCAAAATCAGAATCAACAAAGGCGACAACATTGATTTTGCATTGATGACCTACAAGCAAGCAAGAAACAGTCCTCTTTGGGAATCAAGGTACAAGATTGCCACTGATAAGGAAATGAAGAACTTGGAAAAGTATGACACTTGGTCATGGGGGTATTTACGAAAGGGAGTCAAACCTCATCCAAGCTTGTGGGTCATAACAGACAAAGAGCTACCAGACAAAACTATAGGCAAAGGGAGACTTGTAGTTGATGGTTCAAAGCAGCAAGGTGTTCTGGAGGTGTTTGCTCCAGTAGCCAGAGCAACATCCATAAGAATACTCATGGCATTGGCAACTCACCTGGGAATGGACATTCACCAGAGTGATGTGGTGGCAGCCTATTTGAACAGTCTGCTTAAGCCAGCGGAAGAGACTCAGCACCTTCCTGATCAAGGGTTCAGGGTTCTACTGCAAGAGCCATGTATTTTTGTCAAAGGGAAGATCTCAGACAAGACATTGACCATGATTGGAACAATTGTGGATGATCTACTCACAAGCTACTTTGCGGAAAACAGAAGCAACTTTATGCAACTGTGGGATGCCATTTCAAAAGAGTTTGAAGTGAAGGACATGGGCAAGATCAGCAGATATCTTGGGATCAACTTTGAGTACAACAAGAAAGAAGGCAAGCTGACCATGTCACAGCAAAAGATGGTGCAAGAGATTCTTGACACTTTTGACATGACTGACTGCAAGCCAAGACCAACCCCAATGACAGCCAGACTGCAGATTTACCCAGAGCAAGATAAGGCAGAGATGACACAGAAGCCTTACAGAAAGCTTGTGGGATGTCTGATGTACCCAACTATCTGGACAAGACCTGATATTGCATTCCATGTGGGAATGTTGGGCCAGTGCTCAAGTCAAGCAAATGACACTCACTGGAAAGCTGGAATGGAAGTCCTCAGATACCTGAAAGGAACCATGGGGACAAAACTTGTCTACAAAAGATCAAGTACAGTTGATCTGGTTGGTTATGCAGATGCAGAATTTGGAGGAGATGTAAGGAGCGCAAAGTCAGTATTTGGCTACATGTGGTTTCTGGGAGGATGCCTGGTGGATTGGAAATCCAAGAAAAGCCAAACAGTGGCAACATCAACAACAACAGCAGAGTTGGAGGGACTCTACCAATGTTACCAACAGGGTGCTTGGATTGCAGAGATGTACCTAGAGATCACAGGCACTAGTCTTTACCCAATCAAGATTTACCAAGACAACAGAGCAGTCATACTATTGGTCAAATCTGAAGGAATAGTTGATCGCATGAAACATGAATTGGTCAGGATCCAGTATCTGAGAGAAAAGATACAACAGGGAAAGTTGATTGTCAGCAAAGTGGATACAACCAATATGCTCTCTGATGGAATGACCAAGTCACTTGGAAAGAACTTGCATAGAGCACACATGGAACAAGCAGGACTGGAGTTTAACAGTTGCTTGCTTGAAGGGGAGTGTTGAGACACCAGTGTTGGAGGTGTCATGAGGAGTGGAGATGAAGGAGGCAAGCTTGCAACTAGTGATTGGTGTGCAGCTTGTGATTGGAGGAGTGGGAAAATTGTTTTTAGTTCTGGAGAGAAATTTCGGATTTTTCATGACAATGGAAAACTGCTTCCATTGTCATGCTTCCAGGATGATTCTGATTGGTTTTCATTCTTCTACCTTTTCCTCTTTAGTTGGACCATTTCTTTCTCTTTTCTGTTTGTGAACTTATAGTGCAAGTGAGCAGTGATACTGACATCACTGTTTAAGGTATTAAACTATTGGTGAACTTATAGTGCAAGTGAGCAGTGATACTGACATTTTAAGTTACCTGATCAGATTCTCTCTGGTCATAATCATTGTGAACCCAAAAGAGTGTGGTTCCAACAAACACTTCCAGGATCCGAATTTGAACAATAATATGTCTGTTGGCACAGTGCATCTGCATGGCCCCACAAGGTTCTGCGACTATTGCCAATCTTTGAGAAGTTGGGCGTTGCCATGGTTTTGGGTGCTGTTTCAATAGTTTACAAAAACAGATTGGAGAAAGAATGCTTTGGATGCAATATTGCTCCGCAAGTTCCAAAACTTGGGAATCTGAAGTAGTGCATACTCTGGGTGCTGCAAAATACAAGATGGGTTTGCATGAAGGCACCTGTCATTCACGTGGACTGTAATGAACTGCAGTAGGCTGCAGTATTGCATTTGAGCGCATCTCTTTTCTGGTTATTAGAGGGATAAAACAATTGAAGTGAGGTGTTTTGTTTTAATCATAAGATTTGCAGCGCATGAAATGAGGACTTCTTATTGCCTCTCATTATTTCTGAATCAATTCAGAACCAATTTCATATGATGCCTCCTCTGCAGGCCCACATGGAGGTGTGAGAGCCCCAAGAGGAGTGAGTGGGTAGCAAGGCATTGCTGGTCCTGGCCGGCTGCATCAGATAGAATGGGGCGACTTTTTTGGGAAGAGTTTTGAGCAGATAAGAAACAGTGAAAAAAGCCCAAACTCCCATTTTTGTCAAATCCTTCTTGTTTGTTGAGAATTTTTGCAGAACAAAGAACAGAGAATTAAGCAACTGAGTGAGAGCTGTTGCGAGCTATGTTGAGCAACTTGACAGTTTACATTGATGGGAAGGGACACTGTGACATATGCCATTTCCTCTCCTTGCATGGTAGACTGGGGGTGCGTGCAGTGGTACACCTGGACCTTTTTAGCTTATATACATCAACAATATTATGACATGAAAGTATTTTATTATTCTAGTAATAAAGAGCCATAGTGTTTCTGCTCATTAGTCCAGGACAGAAAAACAGATCTCATGTGAGACAAAGCGTAAGGTGGCATCTCAACTAAGTCAATGAGTCTCAACATTTCTACCACTGTTGATGATGTTGGCCGGAACTTGTTTGCATAAGAAAGAGAGATGCTCCTTGTCATCCTGATACAGTCTAACCTCCTGACACAAGATAATGCCACGTAGAGAGTCTGTGGGTTATAGTTTTTTCTATCAAGCATAGAAATCGTGATCCAATACTCCAATGTGATTCCTTGGAGTTTTTCAGGAGTGCAGGCCATCACTGGTAGAAGTGGTGTTGTATCAAACTGTCTGATAGTGACTCCTCCCACTGATGATGTTTGATATGTTGTGCCATCAGGTTTCACAACTCCTAGGATGAAACAAAGTGTTCCATTTGCAAAGACCTTGAGGTGCTCAATTTTGGGAATCCTTTTGGTGATCATGATTGGCATCCCTATGTAGAAGTCAAAGATGAGTGGTATCTTGCTTGTTGCATCATCATTGAGGTATGAGATATGAGACAACGCATTCCTGTTATCCTTCTTTTTTGGGGATGCCAGGATTCGATAGCAAGGGAGATCCAATTCCTGGCATGTGTCCATAATGCATTTCCTTATAATTGCACATCGCTCTGTGTTCATAGCAGTTGCAATTGGTGCAAAAAAGTCTTCAGCATTGGATGGTTTGGGAGGAGGATTAGCTTGGATTGCAGAGGCTGTATGCTTGTTGATGTCTCTGATATCTTGGATGGTAAGTTGACCCCAGCGCATGCAAGATAGCATAGAGAGAAAGGGCAGATTGTCTTTTTGACGCCACACCTACCACAATTGTTTTCTTTAGAAAAGACAAAGAAGCAAACTGAGAGAACTACCTTTGTAAGAAAAGCAACCCAATTCAGATTGTTCCACAGTTCTTGACCAGACAGGACAAAGTGGTTGTCCAGCTGTGAAGAAGATCCAATGTCAAATAAAGGCCGACCACCAACTGGATGAAGTTGCAGCCAGTCTCCACACATCAACAGATGCTTCCCACCCCACACCTTGGTTCTGCATATGTCACCAGTGGGGTACACTTCCCTAGTTCTCTCTTCAGCAGCTCCCATGACATCAATTTTAGTCATTGAGACCTCATCTACAATTGACAAAACCACACAGTGGATTTTTTCCTTCACAGTAGGAGACAGCGGTTGTGACTGGGCCAAGTCAATGGCAAGGTTCCTCTTTGAATGGATAGTGTCACCATCTATCATCAGTCCAGCCAGCCCCATGAATGCCATTGTCTCAATAGTGTTTGGGCGACCCCAAAGTTGGGCAAAGAGAAGCAGGGCCGCAATAACTGCTGATTGGCCTGTGCCTGCCTCTCCTCCTAAGTATCCTATTAGTTGTGGCTTCAAATAATAAGGAGGAGGAGACACTTTGAGCTGTTTATCTTGGGCATCTGTGAGGTAGGCAAGCAGCAGATGCCTGGCGTAAGTTTCAAATGTGTAGTGTTGCCAGAAATCCAATTGGAAACTTTCAGAAATTTGGCCAATGCGAGCAAAATTCTGGAGGTGTGACTTTGGAGTTGGGGGTCTGCAGCAAGTCATTTAGTCTCAGAACTTTCTCATGCTCTGGTAGTGAGGAATTGTACTTGGTAGCTCCATCCTCAAAGGATTCTGCAGACTTTGAAGGCAAGAGAGGAGGGGCAATAGCTTTGAAGTAGGTGTCAAGATTCGGAAAGAATGGCAGTGAGGCAACTGGAGGGGAGGGGGTAGCATGTACTGAAAGAGACAGAGCTACATCGAGAAAGTTGTCAATTTTTTCAGAATCCTCCAAGGCGGAGCGTGCAATAGAGTTTGCCAACTCCTCTTCAAATTGATGGTGTGTCGAGGGATCTACTTGGTCTTGTTCAATGTCTCCTGGAAAAGGCATGTCTTCTGCAAACAAGTCTTGCAAGGGATGCTCACGCAGAATGCGATCTTCATCAGATTCCTCCAATTCATAGTCTTTTTCGTTACTTTCGTAATGATTCTGATTAAGTGCCTCATGGAGTCTGGCAGCATCTGCTAGATTTGAAGATGCTGTATCCAAAAACTGGAGGTATGCATCTTTGTAAGATTGACCTGAAATGAAGAGCACAAGTTTAAGAAGGAACATGAGTTAGGAATATGAGAGAATCTTTGCCATACCTTGATAAATCACAAGACCATTCATTGAATGATGTGGTTTGAACAGAATCAACAGGCTTTTGTAGTAGAACATCAATTCTTCCTCTGACAAAGGTCTTGCCAGATTAGGCAGCTGACGACCGGTGATGATAAGGACCTTTCTTTCCGAGGAAGAGTGTTTCACCCAATGATTGCCATCAATGCCTTTGGTTTTGACTGGATGGTAAAGTTCCACACAATCAATATAACAGATTTCAGCCATGCTTGATGGACGATCCCAATACAAATGCATGGGAGACAGGTCGACAGATGAACTGTTGATGGATGCAAGTGGGACTGAAACATCAACAAAGTGATCTGATGAATTTGCAGACAAGACAGACTGGTGATCGGGATATGATGCATGAATAAGTGACAGACTTTATAAACAAACCTGTGAGAGCTCTCAAAGAGAGCCCCATCAGTCAGAATCAGGTAGGTGGCCATAGTAGTGCAAACTTCCACTGGTTTTGTCAAGGAGTACAGGAACTTGTTGATGATGTGAAGAGAACGGTCTTCCTCCATGATGGTATCATTATCAGGGCGGTCCAAGACAGAAGACACATTCTTGCAGTACAGGCTGATCCGCATTATTCCAGATGACTCCAAGGATTGGCGCTTGAAAGTATACTTGACAGTGTATGCGGTTGACTTACGAGTGCTAATTATAGGGAGTAAGTGAATGAATTTTTGGATTGGAGGATATTGATGTTGTTCCAAGCTCAGGTAGTGATCGCAATCAGATGGCTGAAGATGCCAATTATTTTAACGGTGGTTCCCTCAGCAGAATCCGCCGTTTCCAAAATTGGCTGTTCCTTTAGCAGAATCCGCCGTTTTTGAAATCGGCGGTTCCTTTAGCAGAACGCACTTTTTACAGGAATGGTTGCCTTTCCTCCGATTATAAGTCCTCGATTGCCACTGATTGATGATGAAGGTTTGGAAAGTAGTTGTTACCTGGAATTCACAAGAAACTGCACGTCCATGTTGTCCATGGACAAGCGTGCCCAGTACAGATTGCAGTGATTGTAGTATTCAAGTCCAAGCGGGCGAAAGGACTTCATAATGCACGTTTCTGGGTCAAGCGCAGATGGTTGCAAGTTCGACAACTTTGGAATCAAGAAACGACAAATTTTGCCGTTAGGAGTTCTCGATGTACATTTGAAGCAACTGGATGTGTGGGTTGCATGATGGAATTGGAACTCCAACAGGTTCATTGCAAACAAGCACAGATCTGAGGGTGACTGCAGGAATGAGACTGATGGTGGAGCACATCGAAAATTGTCCACAGCTGAGGGTGATATGTCAACGTCATTATCCAACGCAACTTTCCAGACCCGAGATTGAATGATGTCTTTGTGGGCATACTTTTGATCGCAGACAGTGCATGCTGAAGTGTACGGCACTGAATGTCCAACTTTCGGACGTTGGTAAGCTTCGCCTGGAATTGGTACGGCTTGAAGGAACCCAGGGCAGTTTGTGGTCACGCATTTGTTTATATCTTCCGCGAATGGTGGTCTGGGACTCAGCACACTTTCCACAAATTGAGCATATCTGGATAAAGATGGAAGCAATGAATACAGAAGAATAGCGATATTGATCTTCTTACCGAGTACAGAAATCTTCATCTGACAGCTTTTCTCGGAATTCTAATGATGTTCGTGGAAGGCCGTACAACGACCCCACCATGTGGAAATGAAGGTCGCCTTTCTTTTGAGTTTCCGCTGATGTCGTGAACCATCGTACAACCCCCAAAACAGGATCAAAGGTAATCCCTTTGCAGGAGCGGAGAAATGCAAATTGCTTCCTGTAGCGGGGGTTAAAAAAGTGTCACGGAGAAAAAACACTCTAGCTTTATAGCAAGCTAAAAAGGACATGTCTTCTCCCGGTCGGAATTTTGTTTCCAGCAGCCGTTTGAGAAGAGCCATTGAAGTTGAAGCAGTAGATAGATTGAATTGAGCTCCCAGAGCATCAAACATCTCCTTGGCAGTTGGTAGATCCCCAATAAGACCCACAACCGATGAATCAATTTTGCTGATCAAGTGAGATCAAACCAGGGCATCGTCCTTTTGTCTATCACGTAGTTGTTCCAATCTGAGTGTCCTGGCAGCGTCGGTTTCCTTTGTAGGAGCAATATTATCCTCTGCAGCAGTTCTGTCAATGATATACAGAAGATCTCTGCCCTCCAAGTTGGTCCTGAACTTCAGTTTGAAGACAGGCCACTTTGCAAGTGTAGCATCAAAATCAGGGATCGATTTGTAGGCACCGTCGGAGTCAGACATTGCTCAGGAATGCGTTTAACAGGTGTTTGGAACGGTAGATGAGGCCAGCTGGTGCTGATAACGTGTTTGAATTTCTATGAGGCCTTTCTACCAAACTTAAACACAGCAACTGTTAGTTGTGTGCACAGCCAGATCAGAGATAACAACTTCTTTAATACCTTAAACACAGCAACTGTTAGTTGTGTGCACAGCCAGATCAGAGATAACAACTTAAAGAGAAAAACTAAAACAAAAACTCCTTCTTATATCCCTTTTCCAGGCTGTTCAGCAGCATGCCCCAGTGCATGCCCTCATGTCCCACGATTCTCGCTCTTCCGATCCCTTCTGATTGGTGGATTGCGCAATTTCGCCTGTAACCCTCGTTTTTACACCAGTAACCCTCGTTTTTACATCGGAAACATTCCTTTCCGGTCTGGATGCATGACAAACCAATGTGCCACCCAAAACTGCATAAAATGCGCTGCTTCCCACCCCCGGATCATTCATAGAACTCTCAGAATACTCGGAAATGCTCAACTCCCCGTTTCCTGCACTCCTGTGAGTTTTGGTGCTTATGGACGCACTCCTGCTACTCTGGCTAACTCCAACAACTCCAACACTTCCAGGATCCGAATTTGAACAGTCTTGGGAATTCGGTTGAATAGAAACATTTATTATTTTCTGCGGACAGTGGGTGTCACATTCCGATGTCTTTGTTCGCATCTTTCCATTTCTTTGCCCGCTCTTTTGCGCGCAGCGAGTTTTCCAGCCGCTTTGTTTCGAACTGATTGTTTTTTTTTCGACAGGATAGCGAGAGTTTGAAAGAGAGACAAGAGCATTCAGCATGGACCGGGGAATCTGAACAAAGACAGAGAACGGAATATATACGCACATCCACTTTCAAACAGTTGTCAAACACGGCTTGTAGCTCCTTGCATTGCAGACTGAAGCGGCCAGACAGGCCACCTGCGGAGATGCATTCCTTCAGGCGGTGGAACATTTCAGCGCAGTGGTCTGGGACTGTCTGGAGAGGGTAGGGTGAGGATTTGTTGGAGGGGAATGTTGCCCGGTTTGCTTACCATCTCTCTCTCTAGATTTTAATAATTATTTATTGGGAAATGGAGGAAGCAACATCGCCGCAGCTCACACTCGAGACCGAGAACGAAATTGGGCCACATCGAAAAGGAATCTTTTCAGTTCTGGATGCCGGATACCCACACAATGATTAGCAGACACTCGGGCCACTGGTGAGTGCCATGTCCTGCAACGAAATTGACAGCTCACACACCCCCACTTTCGAAAACACAGGACCCTACTACAGAAGCGCTTCCACCCGATTTGGATGCATTGAGTCCGTTTGCAGATGCTTTTGTGCCGGCGGGGACTCCCTTTGCTTGTTCTATGGCTGCGACGAGGACGGTTCCTGAGGGCCCTGCGAGAAGACTTGCGAGGCTGCGGAGAGAAACGGCGACTCTTTTGGAAACTGTGGTTACGAATATGGTAAAATGGTTGGATCGTTTCTCTTTCTTGGTGTTTGAATAACGTATCTGGGTATTTTTTTGTTGAAAGGACTCTGCACCGGCACCAGCGCCAGCTGCTATTGTTCGAGTTGTGCACTCGTATGAGGCAATACAGCCCGATGAACTTGATTTGGTTGTCGGGGAGAATATTGTTGTGTTGGACGCGTTTGAAGGTTTTTTGTCCCTTCAGCCTAAGGATTCTCAAAAAAAACTCGCTCGTTTCAGATGACTGGGCGCTGGGACTCTTACCTGGAACCGGCAGAAAGGGGGCATTTCCTCTCGCACACACTGTCCGCTTCGACGATGAAGTCATACTCGCTTCGACGATGAAGGCATAGTCGCGCACATCAACTCGATCCAAACACAACTCGAAGAACTTTCTCAGAAACTAGAGTCCAATGTGAAAGCAAAAAGTTTGCCCCGTGCCTCGAGACACAAGTTGTCCCCTGGAGAAGAACTGATTGCGAAACTGCATGCGTTTTCACGGGCGGGGCATCAACAGGATCAACACATTAACACGGCGATTGGGATTCCATCGAAACCAGCGGCCGCGGCGCGGCATTCTCCTGAGCAAAAGAATCAAGCTTGGCGGATGCGAGGGAGGACATGTACGGATCCGTGTCGTATGATTTGTTTTACTCGAAAGTGGATGAATCTGCTGGACCTTTGGTGGATCTGACGATGCTCGATTTTCGAATCACGGCTCTTGAGGTAACGATTGGCGCGTCACTGCCTATTTTGCAACCGAAACATGAAGCGCATTCGCGAGAGTGGGTTGGCTCCATGTCGAGTAAGCATTGTTTGACGTCTAGCATTATTCAAGCATCTTTACCGCCTTTGCCGCCGGCATTGCCGTTACCGCCTAATGCATCTGTCTCTGCTGTGCCTGTTGTAGCTGTTAAGGCTGCTTCTTCAGATAGTTTGCTTCTCACGATGGAAGAATCAACGATGGGGTTGCAGCGGCTGCTTTATACTCTTGAATCGCAAGTGCACGATCCACCAAACATTGATCCCGTTCAACAATCGATGGAAAACCTGCTTGCGATTCAAAAAGAGGTCAAAGAAACGCCCATCCCAAACAAGTTGTAACGACACCTAACCTGCGAAACAAGGCGAAACCAACGCTTCCACCGTTGAGTGCAACAAGTCAACGCATTTTACAGTTGCATGAAGCGTCGCAGCCTATGGATAGGCTTGTTGCAAGTATACCTGCGATTGTGAATCGGTTGGATTCGTTGGTGGGACTGCATACGCGGGCAGCGCAGTTGAGTGATGCGGTGATTGGAATCAGAGCGGCGCATATGTTGAGTGTGGATCGGTTGGGGAGTGTAGAGGATGTGTTGGAGGTGGTGGATAAGGGGATTAAACGGAATGCGGAGGTGTGTATAAAGAATTTTGATGCGTTGGAGGATCGGGTAAAGTCGCTGTTGAAGCGTTTGAATGCAGTTGCGTATCTTGCTGAATAAAAACAGTAAAAATGTATTTGGATCGCCGCGCCCCTTGTGCATTTGTGTGTGTGTCTGATGCCGTGTTTTCAGTGCGTGAAGTGGATGCTGGCTTGGCGGCAGGTTGGTGTACTTTAAATTTGAGTGGGATTACGTAACCGTGTTTGTTGTTGTTGTTTGTGCAAGATGTTCTCATTGGTATTGTGGTTGGTTAGTTGGTCAGGATTGATGCGCGCAGCAGGAGCGGCAAAGAGAAAGACAAAGGCCACGCTTTGAATAATAATAAGAACGGGGCGATTCGCATGGGATGCTTTAAAATTTGACATGAACGAGGGAGGGCACGCGTTTTTTGTGATTGAGGAGCATCTTGGAGTGAAGTAAAGCTGGGATGCAAACGACTGCGAGAGAAGCGCGACATGCGTGTGTGTGTGTGTGTGTGATGACTGAGTTGAGATGGTAAGAGATGCAAGAGATGCAAAGAGATGCAAAGAGATGGATGGATATCGCATCGCCAGTCATGCAAAGGCAGTCAATGTCATGGATGCATTCGCAGTCACGAGCATCGCATCGCATCGTTCAGGATCATGTCCGCTTTATTTGGGAACAGCCAACCAACGCAACGTAAACCAACGCAACGTAAACGTCCAACGCATGTCCAATTCACGCGCATGCCCTCCCCTCTTTTACAAAATTTGTTCCAAAATTACACCCAAAAAAGTCACGCGTGCCCCGAGTGCGTGCCTCTTTAATCTGTCCCATTCGCGTTGGCGTATATAAGAAACAGACATGCCCCACATCACACCCCAGCCATCACAGCCAACCAACAACTCAACATGCCGGTCGTTCCAATGCCTGTCAACTCCTTCACCTGGATCTTTGGTGTCACCGTCGCCTTTGCCATCCTGGATGCTTATGCCATCGGTAAACCATCTTATCACTCCATCTCATCCATCTCATCCATCCATCTAACCCATACGCGCTTCTCAGGTGCCAACGACGTTGCCAACTCGTTCGCCACCTCCGTTGGTTCCCGCTCATTGAAGCTGTGGCAAGCATGTTCCATCGCCGTCTTTACTGAATTGGGTGGTGCTCTTCTTCTCGGTGGTGTCACCACTGGAACCATCAAGGATGGAATCATCCAGCTCGGACGATTTGATGCCCGTCAAGATTTGCTCATGGCCGCCTTCATGTGCGCCCTGATTGGTTCTTCCACCTGGGTCATGATTGCCACCCGTCTTGGTTGGCCCGTTTCCACCACTCACTCCATCATTGGTGCTCTCATCGGAGTCGGTATTTCTGCTTTCGGACCTTCAGCTGTCAACTGGAACTGGGAAGGCAAGGGTGTCCCCTTTGTCATTGCCGGATGGTTCGTTGCCCCAGCTCTTGCCGGTGTCCTCGCTGCCATCATCTACGGTCTGACTGCCCAGTTCGTCTTCAAGGCCAAGAACCCTCTCCGTGCCGGTATCTTTGCCCTGCCAGTCTACTTCACCGTCACCACCTTCATTGTCACCTTCTTTGTCGTGACCAAGAACGGTAGATCCCCCTTCAAGATCTCCTCCCCCAGTCTTGGTCAGCCCATCGCTGTCACTGGTGATGTTGCCCTTGGTATGGGAATTATCGGAGGTATCACTGGTGCCATGCTTCTCTTCACCACTCTGTTTGCTGTTCCATTCTTCATCCGTAAGCTCGAGAAGGAAGAGGACATCAAGTGGTACCACCTGTTCTACATCTTCCTCGTCCCAACCCAGCCAAGAAACGAAAACCTTGAATTGGAGCTTTCCCGCCAGTTTACTCCCCATCTTGTTGAAGAGGGCAAAGACTTTGTTGTTGTCGACCAAGCCAAGAAAGATACTGTCGTTGTTGAAGGCACTGCCACCACTACCGCTGTTGTTACCAAGAATGACGAGACCGACAAGACCATTGTCGACACCTTCAAAGGTGCCTTCTCCGGCATCTACGCTGCTGCTACCAAGGGTCTCACCATGGACATTGCCGCTGAGCAGTCTGCGTCTGCCAAGGAAGCTCACCACCACGCTACTCTTTACGACAACAAGGTCGAGTACCTGTTCTCCTTCCTTCAAGTTATGACCGCTTCCTTTGCTTCCTTCTCCCACGGAGCCAACGACACTGCCAACGCTATTGGTCCTCTCGCTGCCGTCTACGACTTGTGGTCCACTGGTAAAGTCGCCAAGAACGCCAACGTTGAGCTCTGGATGTTTGTCCTCGGGGGTCTCTCCATCGACTTGGGTCTTGTTCTTTGGGGATGGAGAATCATGGTCAACCTCGGAAACAACCTTACCTACCACTCCCCATCCCGTGGATTCGCCATGGAACTTGGTGCCGCCACTGCCGTTATCACTGCCACCTTCTTTGCCCTCCCAGTTTCCACCACTCAATGTATCGTCGGTGCCACCATTGGTGTCGGTCTCATGAACGGAAGCTTGAAGGCTGTCAACTGGAGAATGGTGTCATGGACCATGTTCTCCTGGATCCTTACCCTGCCAATTGCCGGTCTATCTGCTGGTATCCTGTACACCATCCTCACCCGTGGACCATCTTTCAACTACCCCACCGCCTGATTTTTTAGACTCTTAACTGCTAGACTTTTTTTAAACCATTTTTCCTTGCAAATTGCACTCCTCTTTTCCCTCGAATCTCTGGTTCATGTCAATAAAAACGTTTTGTTGATGGAATATTTGCGATCGCCTTATTTACAACCCTGGCTCGGTATCCTGTTTGAAGTTCTCCGACGGGAAAGACCGGTTCTTTGCATGGGAGATGCCCGAGCTTGTGCGGGGATTTCGAAAATCAAAAAATAAACAACCGGATAATAAAAAACAGCCACTTGACCGGATGACCAACAGCGAGGGCGCTTCTCTGCCCGCAACCACCCGAGTCTACTTTTCAGATAGTTACCTGTTCTCTCTCTCAGGGGCCGTTGTGCTCGCAGCCGAGACGGATGCGGCTGATCCTGATCGACGCCGGATTGTTCTGGACCGCACTATATTCCACCCACAAGGCGGAGGGCAACCAAGCGATAAAGGGACGATTGAGTTCAACGGGATTGTGTTTAATGTGGACAGCATGCACAGCGATCGCGAGACGGGCGTGATTGAGCATATTGGCAGTTACGCATCAACAACAGTGGACTCATCGCACCATGACGCAAAGCGATTTGAAGTAGGAAATGTAGTGAACCTCTCGATTGATGAACCTCTGCGACGAATGCATTGCCGTTTACACAGTGCTGGCCATTTTCTTGATTCCATGATGAAACTTGTGCGTCCCGATCTTGTTGCTGCAAGTGGAAATCATGCCCCCGGAATGTCGTGGGTGAATTATACGGGTGATTTGGATGCTGGGGAGAGGAGTGCTGTCAGGGAGGCGTTGCAAGGGGTTGTGGATGAACGGTTGCGGGGTGAGAATGTTGGGGTGACGGTTGAGTTGGATGAGGGGACTATGCGGAGGTCTGTAAGGTTTGGGACGTATGATGGATGTGAGTGTGGGGGGACGCATGTTGGGAGTTTGGGTGAGATTGGGAGGGTTTTTGTTACGAAGGTGTCAAAGAATGGAAAGAATGGGGTGCGTGTTTCTTATAGTGTTAAGTGATTGGTGGAGCGATCGCAGGAAAGTGTTGGGTGAATAAAGTTTGTTTTTTGTGTGTGCTGCTTCAGTGTCAAGCAGAGGGAGATGCTACGCCGTCTAAATCAGAAAGGAACGATGATCAGACACTCAACCTTGCTGGAAGGCAAGCTGTGGGGGGATCCCAGGACTTATGACGGCTTTGTTTTTACTAAGTTCCACAGCTGCCTCAGCTGCCCTCAGCTGGCCTTCAATTGTGTTCAAGAGCGGGAGAAAAGCCATCATGTTTCTCATAATATTCAACTGTTGCCATGAAAGCCGAACAACTTGTACGAATGGCCAACAGAGTCATAACGCATCTGCAAGAATTCATCAATGATGAGAAGATCGGTCCTGAGTTGATAAAGGCTTCTCACAGCTGGAGGTCACTCTCATTAATGCCGACATAGAACTTCTCAGGTCTCGCTATGACGAACTACGAGAGCACTTTGTCAACTCCAACGAGTTCTTCGATCCAAGAGCATTGAAATATGTGGCGTATCAAGCGGTGCCATGGCTACAAATATTCCAGCTGCTATCCCGTTTACTTTAGTGATTAGAGCAGTTGGGTCCGTGGCGTTGTCGGCTACCCAATTGGCGCTCATGGTGAAGCGCTCAGAAGGTCTACTGGAACGTTCTGAGAGGGCCAAGAACTTATTTGCCACTTTTGTGGGGTTGAACGACTGCTCTTCCAGCGTTGCGTTCAATGACATTTCCAAATCAATGTCTTGGCGGATTGCTTTTGCCCGTCTGACCCGAACTTTGTCAGTGCTACCCTCGTCCAGAGCTGTTTCTCTATTGCTGCCAAATTTCCGGGCATGAGCCACGAACAAGTGGCCACTCAAGCCATCAAGGGTGTCTGCGACACCTGCAGCAAACTCCGCCAGCAATTGACTGATGGCAAGTTCAATGAAAGGGCCCACAACGTTGTCGCGGGACTTCATAGCCGCATGCAATCACCTGAAGCAATTCAATATTCTGTGCAATTCAATACCGTATGGGTGCTCATGTTGACTTGTTCGAATGTGAAGAAACAGGGAAAAAAAATTCACCAGAACCGCGACAAAGCCAGAAGGTCGTCCCTCTGTTTGTTTTTCGAACGCGAGCGGCGGCTCAGTCAATTTCTTTGAACGAGACTTGAATGAAACCCGGGGGCCGGGGACGGCGACGGGCCGGCCCGTCCCGTTCCTTGGCCGGCGCTTCCACACGATGTGGATATTGATGGAAGAATTTAAATTAGAATTTGAAGATTTTGACGTAATGTGGATGGAAGAATTTAAAAAAGTTTATTTGAACTGGCCTCCCACTCATCTCTAATCCAGTCTCTCTCTATTGAGCCTTGACCACCTTGGCTTCAGTGACTTCGGAGGCAATGACGTTTGTGGCTGGCTTCTCCTCGTCCGGGGAGTTGTCTCCAGCAAGAATCTCGGGGTTGATGGCAAACGATCCCCTCGGAATAAAGGTACCAGCAAAAATGATGACGCAGCCAACAGAGAACATAACTCCTGCAATCATGTAGAATGGTTCAATACCCGTTTGGTACGCGAGGTTCTTGTCGTTCTTGATGGCCTTGACCTTTGTTGGCATACACGTCCAGGTACTTTCCGAGTCCGTAATTGAGTCCAAAGTAAATGGCAATGTACGAAGAGTACAGGAATGCCATTACAGCTCCAAGTGGGGACACTTCACCAGTGAGCTCCTCCTCCTCGTTGTGCTCGAGCTGGGACTGCACGTACGCGGCAAGGGACACATCTCCGGCGGCCCATCCCATCGAAATGAACATGAACAGACCCGCCAACATCCACGCAAAAGTTGTTGAAGTCCCCGGCTGAGAGCCACCGCTCATGAGATTGTTGGGGAGGCACTTGGGTGGTTCATGAGATTGTTTATTGTCTTTCATTAGCCACCGGTTTTCTTTATTACATTTCTATCGGACTTTATTCTAAGTATTTAACACGGCATGTTCGGACAAATAAAGAATACTCTTTCACCAAAAAAACTCAATACGTTATCAGCACCAGCCAACCAACTAAGCAAAAACAAAGACCTACCATGAACAAGCTCGAGATTGTCATGTTCGACGGAACCGACTTCCATGACTGGGAGACCGCGCTACTCTACTTCCTGAAAGGAAAAGGGTTAGCCACGACTTTGCACGCACCAGCACCGACGGACCCCGTGGAGCTGAAGGAATGGACCAAGATCGATGACCAAGCTTTTGGCAAGATAGGAGAAAGAGTCATGCTTGTGTTTCACGAGCAACTGAGAGAAGCAAAAACAGCAAAGGGGCTATTTGACGAAGTCAAAGCACTGGCTGAGGCAAGCTCGGTGAACCTGGCGATAAGAGCACGTCGCGCGTTCACGAACACGAAGTACTCAGATGGAGACAACTTCGAAAAGTTCATTGGGGACATGGAACGCTACCGAAGACAGCTGAAAAAGCGACTCGGAAGTGAAAGACAAGGAAATGGTCATCCAAGTCATGAGTAGCTTACCTGAATCATGGGATTCCTTCTTGCAGGGACTGAGAACTCAGGCGGACATCATGGAAAGCTACACGAAATTCAAAACGTCAATCTACGCGGAACACGATTGGAGAGGCGAAAACAAAAAGAAACCATCAAGCAACAGAGGAGTAGCCATGCAGGCAAAACAAAGTGGCACACAAAAATTCAAAGGAGAATGCAACAATTGCGGAAAAATGGGACACAAAAAGGCCGATTGTTGGACCAAGGGTGGAGACAAGGAAGGCCAAGGACCCAAGCAAAGAGAAAAAAGAAACAATGAGAAGAGAGCGAACCAAGTGAACCAATCAAGAAACCATGTACTTACCTCAGCAAAAATCAAGTCAACAGATGGCGACTGGATCCTGGATTCTGGAGTAAGCAACCACATGACAGGCAACAAGGAAATCATCAAAAACCTAACAAACACGAACGAACTCGGAGACGTAATGTAGAAATATAGGCGCTGGAACACGACTATATAGCGATCTTCGTGAAGTTCTTAAGCTTGTATCGATAGTTTACTACTCTTTAATATATCAACTGAGGAATCATACAACTATTAGCGTAAGAAAGAAGAAGTATCATAACTGGCTAACCTAAGGATATACGCAGTCGATAAGAACAATACTGCAACAGAGAGCAAATAGTAGAAGATAAAGATCTGTTCTCAAGGGAGAAGCAGATGTCAAATACGAAACACTATGAACAATGGTCAAGTGACCCATTGTGTGAATCAAAAAAAACAGAACAAAGAGGTAGCTTGTAAAACAACTATCGAATAAAATGATTGGATGAAAAGACAGAGACTGAAAAACATCCAGAAGAAAGATGAGTGATTGTAAAGAAATAATTAAGATTGGGCATGTGTAAATAAAGAATTACGCGTTCCCTACGACTGAATTCACCACGTAACGGTAGCAAGCGGCGACCAGTTCGAAATAATGGGAGTCGGATCTGTGGAGCTAAAGGGTGAGGAGGGGACAGTCACAATCACTGGAGTCCTGTACGTACCGGAATTATCAGTGAACCTATTATCAATCTCAGCGCTCAGTGTAAAAGGAGCGACCGTCAACTTCGACGAAAAAAGGCGTGTCAGTTTCAATGAAGGACAAAATCATCCTCCGCGCCACAGACATTCGCGAAGGACTATACACTCTGAAGGAGAACAAAGCGGGATTAACAACACATGTAACAACAAGGGTGATCACATTAAGGAAGCTCACCGATTCAATGGGACACTTGAACGCAAAGGAATCTAAGAAAGCTAAATGAACCAAGCTGACGGCATCAACATCAAGGACGGAGAACTCGGAGGACTGCAGCATGTGCATGGAATCAAAAACCACAAGAAGCGTGGGAAAAGGGAAATCAGACCGAGTCGAAAAGCAGGCGAGGAACTAAATTTGGATCTTACCTTTGTAGAGGGAACGCCAATTCTAATGGTATCTGACACCGGAAGTGGGATGCACGTTTGCAAAGAGTACTCGGAAAGAAAAGCGACGCACTCCAAGGAATCCTCGACATCCAAATTAATCGAAACACAGTTTAACCACAAATTAAAGGCCATTGTATCCGACGGGGGAGGCGAATTCATCAATCACAAGTTTACGAAATGGTGCGACGCAAACGGGATCAAGCACAATGTGTCGACACCATACACACCGGAGCAGAATGGAATTGCCGAAAGAAAGAACCGTACCGTGATAGAAATGTGCAGAACAATGTTAGCAGATGCAAAACTGGACAAGAAAAAGTACTGGATATACGCACTTGAGATGGCTGTTTTCATCAGGAACAGATGCCCAACAAAAGCAATCACAGGGAACAAGACGCCAATCGAAGCAATGACAGGAAAGAAACCAAACCTGAAGTACATGCGCAGATTTGGCGAGCACTGCGTGGCATGGGCACAAACGCGGGAAGCTGGACAGCAAGGGAGTTAAATGCAGAGTCCTAGGAATCAAAGAAAAAGGATACTTACTAGTTGAAGTTGACAGCGGCAGGGTCTTCCAGTCAGTTCACGTGACGTTCCCCAAGCAAGAACCTGAGTCGGAAACTGGAGAACCAAGAGATGAGCCACCAGAACTACTCTCAGACTCAGAAGGCAAAGAGGAACCAGAAAGAACAAGGATGCCGAGAACACATCAGCACAACAGCAGCAAAGAACCCAAGCACATCAACAGGAGAGACCCCAAACACCAGAAAGAGAGGAGCAAGACCCGGAGGGAGACGACCCGAGAAGCCCATCACCAATCCGTATCCTACCAGCAAACAGGCAGAAGACAGCCGTGCCAGAGCGAACGCAGACCGTACTTGAACCCAGAGATAAAGTGGCGATAAGGGATATTAGGTCAGCAGTCGATCAGTCAAACATCATTGAAGGAGGGAGAAGAGGAATGCAGCTTACGCATTTTCAGCAATAACTGAGGAGCCAAAGTCAATTGCCGAAGCACTGGAAAGGGACGACGGCGTGAAATGGAAGGATGCCATTCTGGATGAATTAAATTCGTTAGTTGAGAATGGAACCTGGGAAGTAATCAACTTAAGAAAGGAACCTACCGCAAACATAGCAGACACCAAGTGGGTACATAAGCGAAAACAGGACGCAGCGGGAGTATTCGAAAAGTATAATCACGATTGGTTGTTCGGGTTTCACCCAGGTGGAAGGAGTGGACTACGACGAGACATTCGCGCCTGTGGTAAGGTCTACGACAATCAAGGTATTAATCAGCGTTTCGTTAGCAAAGGAATATCGGATCACACAAATGGACGTAGTAACGGCATACCTAAACTCGAAAATGGATTTCAACGTTGTAATTCGAATCCCAGACGGTTACGCTACTGGACCCAACAATTGATCGAAAGCAGTACGCGTTGAGATTTTGAAGGGACTGTACGGTACCAAACAAGGCGGCTACCTGTGGAACGAGGAGTTCAAAGGCACATTAGTCAGTATTGGATTCAAACAATCAGTATCGGACCCGGGTTTATTCAGGATTCAAAGAAACGGGAGAGAATTGTTAATTACCTTGTATGTGGACGACATCCTGATCGCAACAGACAACGAGGATCTGCGGAAGCGGGTAGAAAGCGAGTTAGTAAAAAGGTACAAAGTCAAGTTCATGGGGGAGATACATACCTTACTTGGATCAGTCATCAAATACGACATGAAGGGCGGAAGAGCAAGCTTCAGCAGTCCAGCTACTTGGAGTCGATTGGAGCACGATTCCAGCTACAAAACACCAAATACCGGACACCACTGGAAGCGGGGATCAAGCTACCAGAGGACACAGGGGAATCGACGGTGGAACACTACAGGAGTCTACTAGGAGCAGTGATGTATGCGTCAGTTTCAACAAGACCTGACGTAGCGTACGCAACATCTTACCTTGGACAATTCGCATCAAAAGCAACAGACGTGCACTGAACGGCACTGAAGCGATTGACAGGATACTTGGTTAACACAAGCAGGATGGAACTCAAGTACACAGCCGGAAGGGCGAACCTGATTGAGGCATGGGTTGACACAAGTCACTTGAGTGAAGGAGCGTACGGGATAAGTGGACATGCGGTGTTCATCGCAGGGAACTTGGTGAGCTGGAGATCTCGGAAGCAGAGGACGGTAGCACTGTCATCAATGGAAGCAGAAGTGAATGCATTAGTGGATGTTGTGAAGGAAGTAATGTGGTTAAGGGAGTTGCTCACTGACCTGGGTGTTTCAGGCATCAAGACCGTCATCTACGAGGACAACCAGGCAGCCATAGCATCGAGCAAGAACGCCATCATCAACAACCGGACCAGACATATGCTCGGCAAGACTACGTTCGTCAGAGAGGCTATTAAGGAGTGCAACATAGAGTTAGCATTCATCCCAACAAAGGACCAGAAAGCAGATGGACTTACCAAAGCAAAGGGACCAAGCGAGTTTGAACAGTTCAGGACCGGGATGGGGTTGGAGACCAGCGTCGCCGGGTAGGGGGAGTGTTGAAGTCCCCGGCTGAGAGCCACCGCTCATGAGATTGTTGGACGGCACTTGGGTGGTTCATGAGATTGTTTTGTTGTCGTTCATTAGCCACCGGTCTTTCTTATTACATTTCTATCGGACTTTATTTTAAGTATTTAACACGGTATGTTCGGACGAATAAAGCACACTCTTTCACAAAAACTCAATACGTAGTGCCAGTGCAGGCAGTCCAGGAGGAAGTGCGGGACCCCAGTGCCATTTCCACATCAACAACGTTGCTCTATATCCTGTCGCACCCACAAATTATACTGTCTCTGTCTCTTAGGTAGCAGGTATACAAACTATTGTGTTTGCTCCCATGAATTGCAGCAGCCAAACTGGACCGCCCAAAACTGGAGCCCAAACAACGGACCGTGAAACAGGCAAAGGAGACTCTCGTACGCGTGCAGCAAAAAGTGCAACCAGCACAGCCAAAGCGGGAGCTGATGGAGTCGAAGGCCGCGCAGGTAATATTTTTATTATTTTTTTCGAGTATGTGCTTTGTTTCATTAAACACTTGCCTTTTCATTTTAGGCGGCGACATTACTCAAATATATGTTGTACATGCGCAATCCGTTGAACGGTTCGAGCAACCCCGCGAAAACATTCAGAGAAGTGGACGAAGACTTGGCGAGAATGTATCAAGCTTGAAGCGGATTACGAGGCACTGAAGTTGACTGGGCTTACGCACAAGGTTGAAATCCCCGAGCTGCTTCCGCGTGTGAAGAAGGACCTCGACGAATCTGTTTTGGAACGCTGATCTATTTATTTTGTTTATTTCTTGTCAATTATAATAATCTCTAATTACTGTTTCAAATAAATTCTGTGTCGTTTTGGATTGGGTTAACATCAAAATTATTGGTGCTGGCGACGGAGAGTTGCCGAAGGCAGTCACGTGTGAGTCAACCTAGAGAAAATTTGAAAAAAATGTGTGGAGAACCTGGGCATTGATCCCAGTGCCTCTCGCATGCTAAGCGAGCGCTCTACCATTTGAGCTAGATCCCCGTGAATTCCGAAGATTTAATGCATAAATTTATTAACATTTTGTCAATGAAACAGCGACAAGATGGCAGAGCAGCGTCTTGAACAGTTGGGCGCAATAACTCGTGTGGAAACGGTCCTTTAAACGAATCGAAAAATGAGCAGCGGATCGTCATCCACGGACAGAAGAAGTGGCGCATTCGATTTCGACGCAGCTTATGACTCCCGATTTCGTCAGAACTGTTGCCCAAACGTTGATGACAAAGTATTTGATATACAATTCCGAAGAGCTCGAAAAATGGACAGAGTCGCCCGAAGAATTTGTTGCCGATGAGGAGGCAGATCAATGGGAATTCAGCTTGCGGGTATTCTAAACAATTCAGATGCGAATCAATCTGAAATTTCATACTATTCGACTCTCCAGTTGTGCTCTCAGAAACTGCTGATGGATTTAGTCAACAAAAATCGCGATATTCTTGCACCAATGCTGTTATCTATGCTTCAAGAAGTAGCTGGTGCGCTCTCATGAAAGAATATAAAATGGCATAAACTGTTGTACTGTCTGCTTTCTTCAGAGGTCGGCCCTACTTCTGATACCAACGCCATTCGATTGAAAGATGCGGTTTACTCATCAGTCGCGTTCTGCTCATGTGAGTTCTGTCGAAATGCTTCACGAAAGGCGCATGAATAATAACCACTCTGAACCGTCCAGATGACTTGAACGACCACGTTGAATTTGACGACTGGTTTGAAACTCGCCTCCTCCCAGAGAGTACTGCACAGCTTCCTCCCATTTCAAACCCTCTCAGGAAAGTGATTCGACGCAGTGTAACCCTTCTTGTCTCCCACTGGATTGCTGTCAAATCTGCGCCTACAATGCGGCCTCTGTTTTACCGTCTTTTGATCCATCTCGCATCTCCAACCAATGAACCCGATATGGTTGTTCGATTGAGCGCAGTGTCCGTTCTCAGTGTTGTTCTCTCAGAAGGCTTACTTGCCGATGCTGCCGTGTTTGAACCATTTGTCGAAAATTGTGTTTTGGAGCTTGTTCAGATTGTCGGAGAAGCTGAGGAATTTGACACCAAAGTATCGGGATTGACAACACTCAAGGAAGTGATTTACATGATGGGAACCAAAATCGCGCCGTTTGTGCAAACAATCACAGAACAGCTTCCTGCGCTGTGGGAGTCTTCGTTTGATTGGATCATGTTTAGGACGGCGATTTTGCTGGTTCTATCGACGCTCGTCAGGGTATGAATAGGTTGAGTTGCTTTTATCGAGTTCTGAAGATCTTTTTCTTCAGGCAATGCAAGAGCAGTCAATCATACTTCACCAACTTGTCCTCCCTGCCATTCAAAACACGTTAATGGGAAGCGATCCATCACAGCAGCAACACGTTTTGGAAGACTCGATTGATTTATGGGTCGCAACATTGCAAAACACACCATCGCTGACTCCAGAACTAGTTTCCTTGTACGCATGTATGGGTGGCTTGATTGAATTGGGATCATCAGAAAACCTCAAAGTCGTTTTGCGGTTGTTAGAGGCTTATTTTGTTTTGGATTCGGGATCGTTTTCGCACGTAATTTTTTGGTGTAATTCACACGCTTGAGGTTTCATGAAACGTTTACATTTTGCAATTTGGCAGCACCCTGGAACGCCTGTTCTCTTTTCAAAGCTGTCTGCATACCTCGTGGACCTTAAAATGGAAGCTACCAAACACATTGCACGGACACTCATGATTGTAGTTCGCAGCAGCTTGCAGTCCAATCACGTGGCCCCAATCCAACGACAATTTATCGAATCGAAACTTCTCTCTACTCTTGTGGCAGAGATTCTTCAGATCAGCGCGAAAGGCATCGTGGACCGTGTTGTCGCAGATTTTACAACGATCGTGAGTCTGTTTGTTGTGTGAGATGTCGCGTTTGTCGTCAACTTTTCGCAAGAGTTTGGCGTTGTGGTTGCTGGGAAGGGGGCAAGTGTTTTGCCAGAGTGTTTGGATGTTTGGAATCGGGTAATTGTTTTCGGCGTTTTCTTTTTTTAAACTAGGTTTGGCGTATTGCTGACGACCAGTGTTTACGTATATGATGCTATGACATATCCGGAACAGCGGAAATCATTGGGTATGGCACTTGCAACCCTTGTTGGTACTGCAAATCCAGACGTGATGGGACGAATTCAGGCGATTTTCGGTAGTTTGGCTGGAGTCTCGTCGGAAGTGCACGGAATGAGCTCTGAAGAGTAAGTCTTGGATCATAATTTTTTATATCAAACTATTTGCAGCGCACGCCTTCACTGGTGCGAATCGATTCGCAGATCAGCACATTCATTAGGCGATGACGACGACGAATCTCCTGACAGGAAACGGCGCGCATTGCTGGAATCGCAGGACCCGATCGCCATCACGGACTTGAAAGCGTTTGTGCGGGAGAAGCTGCACACATGTGAAGCTGCGATTGGCGGGCAGCAGTGGGGTTTAATGGTGCAGAGCGTGGACGTCACAGGAGTTGTTTCAGTTGGTTTGAAAAAGCCAGAATAAATGTGACAAATCATTCGAAATCGCGCCCAAAACAGAACGAACTGAACCTCCTGCCTTGGAAGATATTCTGGAATGAACGAACAGACACCCCTTCTACCAGCCACCAACCAAGCAGCCTCCCAGCAGTCTGCTCCAGCACGATTAGGTACCTTACAGAGTCCGTCCATTGTCACGGATGGTGCGCTAACCCAAGATCTGATTCTATAACAACAGCCGCGTTGGACTTACTCCGAGGCCTGCTCATGATCCTGATGGCCATCGACCATGCGAAAGGAATCTTGAGCAGCTTTGGAAATTCCGGACATGAGCAGTGGTTCAGTATGCCAGACTATAACGGAAACCTGGCCAGCTTCATGACCCGCTTTGTAACTTCGTTCTGTGCGCCCGGGTTCTTTATGCTGATGGGATGGGGAGTGACGCTGTTCGTCGGTGAGAAGCTGTGGCTTGAGTTGGATCTGCTGCTCACTTACATTGGGAATGATAGATTCGCGCCGACGAATTGGATGGTCATGGTCCCGCATATTCAAGCATTACGCGCTGCGAGGATTCGTTCTCCTCGTATTTAACGCCACCACTCTCCTCCCTGTCAAGGGCATCATTTTTGCACCCATCACAACCGTCCTCTTTGCGCTTGGAATCAACATGTTCCTGGCATCCGTGTTCTTGTGGGGTGAAGAAACGTACACACAGAAACTCCAAAACTCGCTTGGCGCGTCATCTGAAAACGTTGAAAAGAAAATGACATTGGCTCTTGGGGCCGCGTATATTGCACTGTCCGCCTTCTTCACTGTGCTGCCCTCGTTGTATACACCATCACCAGAACATGCGAACGATAACGTTAGTACATGGTATTTGGTCTGGTTCTTGCCGCATGAGAATGGGAATGGGGTCATGTCGTTGTATCCGCCTGTTGCTTGGATTGCGCCTACGTTGTGGGGTGTTGGGATTGGACGGATCGTGAAGCGTGTCGGATGGAATGTTAAGCAGATGTCGCTGTACAATTTGGTAAGTTCAAACTTTTCTCGATGCGCAGTAAGTCGGTTGTCTCACATTAAGAAATTCAAACAAACAGATTGCAGGAGCTGCAATGCTCTCCCTCGGTGTCACCCTCCGCTACGCATCCAACTGGACATCCATCAACCCAGAACTCGTGCACCCGCCTATCCGAACAAGCTTCATTTCATTCTTCAACAACGTAAAATACCCACCCAGCGTCGTGTACATGCTTATAACGCTGTCCGGAAACCATATTGCGCTGGGTCTGTTTTACCTCGTGAATCCGGCAAGTTTCATTTGCCGCGAGGACAGTGTTTTGATGGTATATGGACGGTCGAGTTTGTTTTTTTACGTGACGCATTTTTACGCGTATTTTGCGCTTCATGCGATGGTTCTCTTGGTGTGTGGGGAGGGATTTACGATGGGGGGTGGTGGCTTGTTTTGGACGTTCTACGCTATGGGACTGGTGGCGGAGTATTTTGCGTGCCGGGCGTACGGCGAGTTTAAGCGCGGTACGGACCGGGATTCTGTATGGCGTCTGTTCTAAAACGACACGCGTCTTTCTGTGGTCATTTATTCAGCTGCTACCTCCTTTTTGGTTGAACAATAAAGTCCCATCATCACATACGCCAGTACCCCTGAATCCTGTCCAAATATACTCCCACAGAGCCAACCACACCGACAGCCCGAAACAGTGACCATATTAACGACGCCAGCCCACCCGGGTTTATCAAAGACGCAAGGAACACATCAAACAAGACAGTATACACTCCAAATCCTTGCAATACTTCTGCATCCCGGAGGGAGACTACGCGTTGACCGCGGATCAATTGCAACCCCCTTCGGAAGTTGCCTTGTTTTCAGAGAGTGAGAAGCGACAGACCGCTAGGAGTGTGGGAGTGTCTCAAGCAGCCGATCTCAACGACTGCAAATGTTTCGCGTTCAAATTCAAACAAGATCTGGGAGCCTTTGAAGCGCTCGTTGACGGCGACTCAGAAGATATTTGTTCGAAACGCGTCAGTCTTGTCTCGCAAAAAGACAGCCACCAGTGGTACTCGTGAACAAGAACAACTCAATTCAATGCAAACTAATACAGCAGAATTCGGTCTGTCTTTGGCGCAAGCTTACCAAAAATTTCAAGTTCCTGAACTGCCAAAGCATCTCTTTGTAAACGCGCTGGGCGGTGGCGTGAAACCTCAGCTTTCCATTGTTACTGAAGGAAACTCGTCCCTTAACTCTTTCGCCTCTACAAACCAGTCCATTGCGTGTACATCGCTTGATCGCCTTGCAGAGCCTCAAATAGCTAAAAAATTAACCCAAAACCTGGCTGGCCAAGAATCGATACAATCGCCTCTCGAGTCCTATTCGCAAATGTCCCCAAACCAATGAACAAAAATTTCATTGGGCAACAATCTCTCAGAAATTCCACAGGGTCCCACACGTCATCGCCGAATCTATTTCATCCCATTTCTGTCGCGATTCAATTCAACGACCTCATCGTGCAAAGATTCATCAACTCAAACGTTTCATCGCTGGATGCGAACGCGTCACAGGATTCTGTCGCAGACTCCTTCGGAGACTCTATCGCAGTCACGAACTCGTTACTTTCCACTCCCGAATCCGATCTTCGGCGCCAGTCTTCCTTCCGTCGTTCCCTATCCAGAAAACGAGTGTCAAACTCCTCGTTTCAAACTCCTGCTCTGAGCACGCCGAAGATAGATCCAGAAGATTCGATGAAGAAAGTGACTCAATTTTCGCTCGTCACCTCGGGCATTCAGTCCAGAAGTCCATCGCACAAGATGGAAGATCCCAGAATCCATGTCCCAAGCTTTCTCGCGTTCTTTTTTTCTATTTCCAGCCTATGATTACAAAGGAAGACGCGTTACTGTTGAATCTTTGGCCGCGTTCGGGAAAAGTACCCCAGTCTTTTACGTCAACGGCATTCATCCCAGATCCTTGTTTTCCAACATTTGGGATCTTTCTTTGGGAGGTAAGAACGCATCCTGCTACTTTTTTAAGATTTATTTTCCCAGACTGTTACACCGAATGCTAGTGGTCATGTCTGCTCTGATGTGGCTCATTCCATTCGTTACCGCCTACAACCCTACGTATCACATATTCGACATCAACATACTGGCAACCACAATATCTGTAATTTTCCTGTGCGATTCAGTTGTGTCACTCATAACTCCGCAACTGGTGAGCGGTGATCACAGCCTCGACCTCACTGAATATGAAAAGGCTCGACCAACGTTGCCCCTGTGGTTAAGTCATTGGATGAGAAAGAGTTTTATTATCAATATACTGACGGTGGTACGTAGTGTCCTCATCTTTCGCCAAAGTTGCATGTTGACCTCCCCTTCTCAGATTCCATTCGCCATATTCTTCAAAAGCGAAATGCACTGCCAATTTGCCCTGTTTATTGCGTTGATACGCTGTTTCAAGCTGTGGCGGCATTTTTTTCATTGTCCAACAATGACGTATGCGGCATGGCGTTTGGATAATGCAGCTGGAACCTCCGTTTCAAGAACCCTCCCTCTTACTTGTGGAATCTTTTGGTTTATTCACTGTAATTCTTGCACAATTTTTTGGATGGGTCACGTATCGGGTTTTGTTGGATGGGATTCGATGTGGCCGCTGGCCCACACCGCGACACTTTTTGAGACGTATGTTTGGACATATTATAAGGTGCAGTGGCCTCCTCCTGAACCCGGCGGAAAAAAAAAATGAGCGCTGAATTTTGGTTCAAAATGTAGGCTGTTGGAAACATGTTCCCAACCTCGTTCAAGTGAGTTTTTATTGATTCATGTCCCGAATTGTACCAAAAAACCTTTGCTTTCTGATAGCCCATGGACGGCAACTGAGCAATTGGCTTCATTGCTGTCTATCATTCTGGCAGCTGTTGTGGAACGAGTTTATTGTTGTATCTGTTTAAAAAATGTCGCTGCTAATTGCACTGGCGTTCTAGTACGCCATCTTCCTTGGCGCCATTTCTTCTGCCGTTATGGAAATGAACCCTTCTGGCCGGCTCTTTGATCAAAAAGTGGGAGAGCTGCGCGATTACATCCGCAGCAAGGACTTGAGTAAAGACACCGAGATACGCCTTCTTACATACTATGAAACACGCTACCGAGGAAAATATTTTGAAGAAAATGCGTTGCTGTCGGATTTGAATGACTCACTGAAAGCGGTGACGCCCGTTATTTTTGTACGTCACCGTCAAAACCGGCATTGAATGAATGGAGACACAGGAAATTCTGCTGCAAAATACGCGAAAATTGATCGTGAATGTACCGTTTCTCAAAAGAGCTGCTGGCGATGGACGCGACAAGCTGTTCATGGGCCGGATCGCGGCTGCGCTGCGCTCCATCAATTTCATTCCAGTCGATTTTGTCACCAAACAAGGCGACTCTGGATCCGACATGTATTTTATCTTGACTGGAAAGGCGGAGGTGTATGTGAATGAGCGGCATGCAGTGACTTTGGGAGCTGGTGCCTACTTTGGAGGTAAACTGTGACAGAAACATTATCAGCGCGTTCTTACGCGCACTTATGAATAGAGGTCGGACTTATTACCAAAACGCTGCGTACGGCAACGGTGCAAGCTGTGTTGCCAAGTCTGATGTACCGACTCACGTATCTGGATTTCCACAGAATCCTGAACGACTTTAATGATTTTAATGATATGAGGCTACGGATGGATATGCTTGCGGAGGAGCGAGAGAAGGTGGTCAAGTTGGAAGAAATGAGAAGGCAATCAAACCCATGGGATTACATAATCACATTTCCCGTAAACAGTATTTAGAGACAACGAAAATGAAACCGCTGCACATCCCTGTGCACCACCCAAAGCAGGGATGTCCCGCATGCCAGGCACGTCTGGGCATCACACCTGCGCTTGGCAACTCAGAGTCGAACAAGCTGCATGCGCGTGAGTGGCAGACCGTTGGAGTGGTGCGTCCCTCTCCCTCCCATGTGGTACTTTCCTCCCTCTGACCCACTTCTACTGCACAGCCCGTGCGAACTAGCAACAAGCCCGGATTTGCATTCACTCCCATGGATCCATACTGCGCATTCCATTCAAACGCTCGCAACAACAACCAACTGCAGCAGCAAGAGAACGGTCCTGCTCCGTTCATTGTTCCCTCACCGCCGCCACGCAACCGAACCGCAACTGGACTCCGACTGCCGTTGAAGCGGACTCCATCGATTCAATCGAGACCGCAGAACTTGTCGAACCCTCAAACCTCAGGGACAGCAACCCCTCCAACGACCCCTTCAAAAGATCGAAACGCTGCAAGTCGTTTATCGCTTCCTGTGCCCTCGCGCATTCCTACAGCTGCCACAACGAGTGTGCCCGTACGTCAGTCACCCCCAGCGATCCATCGCACGTCTCTGCCTGTTCCCGTGCCACGAAATCGATCTTCGTTTGTGTTCAAGGTCCCTTCCGTATCCGATCTCAGGCTGGATGATGATCCAGATTACTCAGACACTGCTCCAATTGGAAGCATTCATGCTGATGATGATGTGATGGAGGAAGTAGTTGATGAGGAATTGACTATGGAGGAATTGGCGGTTGCGGATGGGGATGACACGGTTTGTGGTGAAGACAACCAGGCGGTGCCTGTTGAAGATACACCTGTCATCGAAGAAACATCAATTGAGGATTCGGCCGTTAAAAATGTTGATGTTGCCGTGGAAGAAGAAACATATGCTGAGGATGTCGAGTTGAAAGGTTTTGATCCTGTTGTCGAAGAAGCACCTGCTGAACAGGTTGATTCTGTTGTCGAAGAAGCGCCTTCTGAGAACACCGAAGCGAAAACGGCTGATCCAGTTGTCGAAATTCAGTTCATAGAAGAGGAAGTCATGGAAGGATCCGCTGATGTCGTGGAAGAAATGGCAGCCAGCGCAACGCCAGTCCAGATGGTGACGGAAAATCGCCCTGCAAAACTTGAAATTGCGTTTGAAACAGAAACCGTGTCTCCCGTTGATTCGAACGATTCTGTCAAAAATCAGCTTTCCCCAACAGATGCTCAAACGCCTCTTGACAAGTACATCGAATCAAACAACTCAAAAAATTTCAACTCGGCTGTCGACCAGGACGACGATGGAGCTTCTCTCATCTCCTACGACTTTCACGGCTCAGACGGCATGACTTCGATCGCACCCAGCATCTTTGGTGCCGCGTCCAACTTTGAACCGCTGTCAAATCATCTACACCCACCTTCCCGATTCTCCACCGTAGCCACCGCTGCTCACCGCCGTCGTGCCCGGAAACCAATCGACATGACCAACCTCACTCTTCTCCACCACCTGCTCACCACGCGGCTTTCGGACATGCAAACCCACCACGCCGCGCTCCTCCATCACCCGTCCCGCTATTCAAACAGCTCATCAAATGAACAGCAGCAACAGCAACAACAACAGCAACTCCTTAGAAGCCACCACAAATCGAGTTACCTCAACTCTGCGCGAGAAATCATTTTTCTAGGAAAAGGGATTGCAAAAAGCTGGCAGCCTGTTGCCAGGGGATGTCGAGATAAATGGCTTGGAGAAAGGTTGCTTTTATCGCTGCAACGAATTGACACATTGAGTGCGCAGATGAAGGGTGTGTTGGGAAGTCATGTGAGAAACAGCAGTTCTGCGGACGTGGATGCGGAAGGAACGGTACTTACCAGTGCTGTAGAAGTTGTCAAGGCTGCGGAAGGAGCTTTACGGGATTTGGAAGCGGTCAGTGTGAAGGCGTTTGAAAAGGATACCCCGGAAACGGGTGAAAATGATGAGAAGGCTAGCGGTGATGTGGATCAACTCGGGGACATGATTTCCTTGAAAAACGGGCTTTCAGAAAGAGAACTTGCAGTGAGAAAACGGAGGAGTTACGCTGAGAGTCTTTTGGACTATGGGGAAGATGATGGTGCTAGTGCTGTCGAGTTTAGTGGCATGGAAGGCATGCAAGAAGCCTTGAACATTGCCATGCGAGCTGCAGAGAAGGTGGAGTAATTTGGCACATGAGTATATTTACATGAGTACGTTTTATCGGCAGCTGGGATTCCTCGCAAGTCTCGATCGAGCACATTTGCTGTCGGGGTATTTGCTGAAGGAGATGTCAGTATTATTATTTTAACTACACGGCTTTTATTATTGTTATTACCATCCATCTTTTCTTTTCGGCGAACTTTTTTCCTGTTTTCTTTTTTTGTTGCAGTACACAACACTTCAGTAAACTGAGATTTAAAGGACCAATGTATATTCCCCTTGGATGATATTTTGTTTTATTAGTCGTCATTCTCGTGATGCAGTCTCCGATTTCCACCCTCAGGCATCGCGTCCAAGATATCCAACGGATGCTCTAATAGTGCGGCGACTCGTCGTTTCTCTTCTTCTTCGACCATTTCTGCTTCATCTTCAAGACTGTTGATTTTTCGGGATTGGCGGGAATGGTGTGAGGAAAGCAAGTGTGTCAGTCATTTGGGTCTCGATTTTTTTCCTCTCTTGAATAGGCAAGAAACTTATGCTTACTCTGGAAGTGGGAAATTCAAAATTGCAGCCACACCCGTCAAGTTCTTTAGCTGTTCCCCAGATGTATGTAAGGATGAGAAAATCATGACGGTTCCGCCAAGTGATTTCACGTTTTCCACGAGTGCAATGTATTGGCGGCGGATGGAGACATTATTTGCTCTGAATAAAGTGTAGCCGATGCTTTTAGTATGTGAGTGTTAACTAACTTGGAAGATGGTTATAAACCTGAACAAGTCATCTGAAAGTAGGAGAGTGTTGACACCACCCTTCTCAGCTGCCATTTGAACATGTCTGAGCGTTGAAATATCATTTTGAGAAACGACGATTGGGAGCCAAAAAAAAAGAAGAAGATCGCCCCCGCACCTGAACCCGTAAAACGCGCGGTCTGGATCCCGTGCCAACATTTCGAAAAACTTTGCAAGCGCACGAACTTCAGTCGCAAATTTGGTGTCTTCGAGCCGTGATTGGACACCTTCGTCGGCCAGTGCTTCGCCCAACGCGTGTTTTTGACCCGATGAGCAGTGGATGAGGAGAATTTTTGGGAGAAATTGGAGAAATTCTTTGTTGTCTGTTTGAACTGCGGTTTGTTTCATGTGATCAAACAATTGCTCCTGAATGGTATTCGATCTGATTGTGTGAGAATGGCCGACTGAAAAATGACTGGCGAGGAATATCGCACCTTGTAAAAGCCCGGACTTGCGACTATCAAGACTTTGACGACGTTGAAATCGACCGATTTAAGAATCGCTTGATAGCACTGTTCAAAGAATCTTTTCATGCCCTTTTCATGGCCTGAACTCCCTTTTCGTTTTCGAGGAACATTGACTTCGACACGGCCGCGAACAAGCGTCATGCTGGATGTTACGAGACAAAGTGTTGCCAAGCCTTCTTCCTGCATCGCGAGAACACAAGATGAGACGATAGGTTCGCGAGGTTTGAATGAGGAAGCGTTTCTACCAGCAAAATGCCAGCAATGTCAGCGCGAGCTGCTACGTCACACGCTTGCTGAATTCGGTCCAGCGCAATCATGTCCCAGCACTCTTTTGAAATTGTGAATGGTTTATGCATTTCGAGATCCAGAGTATGATAGCCGCCCATCTGAACAACAAACACACATTAACTCGAAATATTATCTGCGCCGCTTCCAATAAATGCAGTCACCCTACCTTCACAAACTTGTTTTCTTGAACGTTTCTTCCATTGACCCGGAGCATGCACGCCTGCGTGTCGAATTCGACAGTTTCGACTTGGATTGTAAGCGTGATTCGCACCGATGATTTGTCCGTGGAGCCAGTCGCGGACTCTGTGACTACACGGCTGAAGTTGCGCCGGTTGTATTGTTGTGCGAGCCGCTCAGAATGCGAAACACAGTCTGGAATGAACGTTGAGGCGATTTACCGGATGGTGGACCCCTTCAGCGAGTCTCCTGCCAGGACCAGGTTGTACGCGTGCCACATGTCTTCTTGCTCTTCGGCAACCAGTGTCACGGACCCCGACCCGTCCTTGCTGTGAATGTTCTTGCGCACCAGCTTCATTTTAATTTCTGGATTTAAAATATTTATGAATTTATGTTTTACCAAGCGTAAATATTTTGTGCGGCGTAAAAAGTAAATAAGCGAATCAAACCTTTGCCGCCACAAAATCGTTCCCCCACTCAATGGTTCAGCCACCAACCGGTCCAGCCACCAAATGGTGTCGCTGTCACGTGTGAGGATGAAGATGTGAACGAAAATGGCATTTTGTTTTGTGGAACGACACGCGTGGAGTTTGTAATGACGAGCAGTACAGCAGTCATTTACTGCACCCACATTGAGAGTGTGTGTGTGTGTGTGAAGGAGAGGGGAAGAAGGAGAAGAGAGAAAGAGAATGGATAAAAGAAAGAAGATAAACAAAAGAAGATAGAACAGAAAGAAGAAGAAATGCAAGCATGCCGAATCAGTCAAAGCAGGGTTGTCACTCTTTTGATTCGAGTACCGCAGCGCCATAGAGACAAGTGCAGCTTCAGCGCGTTGCGTTACGACATTAACCCGTCCATCAAGGTGCATTTATAGCTTCAAGGATACAGTCGCGCTCATGTTACATTGGTGATGTGGGTGATTGCACGCCCACTGAAAATTGCATCATATCCAATTGGAAATTTGTATTTCTTTTTTCTCCTTCGAATCATTGACCAAGCACACACCCAATCTATACCTACCTACCCAACCCCGAAATACAAACCTATCTCGAATGATGACTACAAACAGTACCGACAAGGCCGGT
Organism: Chytriomyces cf. hyalinus JEL632; assembly: GCA_025435555.1. Lineage (NCBI taxonomy): Eukaryota > Fungi > Chytridiomycota > Chytridiomycetes > Chytridiales > Chytriomycetaceae > Chytriomyces > Chytriomyces cf. hyalinus JEL632. The sequence continues at coordinate 795,149 of JAIWWG010000002.1, read as the reverse complement.
TCCCGCGTGCTGGCCACGCCCCGCCTTCGTCTCGTTCCCGTCGACAATACGACTGACAGCAGCGACTTGACCTTCTCCAAACAGTCAGAGCTTATTGCAGCTGCTCGGACGTGGCTAGTTCGCTTTGCAGGACGAAGCGGACGAGTGAACCCAGCTGGCACAGGGCTCCTATGGGTTCTGATGCTGGCACCGACTCAGCAAAACACGTCCACATTCAACTTTATTGGTGTCGTTGAACTTTCTCTGCCGCGAACATCGGTGCCGGTACCTTTGACCATCTCGCCCACTGGCAGCGTGCCGTCTGCTTTACCTGCTGTGGGGGATGTGGATGATGCAGACTTTTATTTGGAGGACTCGTTCAGCGTCGCAGAGTCTTTGGCACCTGATTGTCGTGTTCTCGCTTCATTTCTGGACAAAGAATTCTGTGGTCTTGGATACTCTACTGAAGCTGTCAAAGCAATCCTGCTGCATGTATTCAAACCACATCCATCTTCCGTTGAGGCGTCGTTCGATCTTCCATCCAAAATCCAGTCCTTGGTGGCTGCGAGTAACCCTGTCAAGGATGATGCCGAACGTGTTTTGGAACGACTCGGATTTTATGCGTCTGGTTTCGTAACACCGAGCTTGAAGCGTGATGGCACGCCGAAAGATGCCTGGACCATCTGGGAGATTGAGCGGGACGGTTTCTTGGAGCTGTGGACGGCGTGAGACGCGTCGCTCTATTTCACTTGCAGTCCTCAACGACTCAAAACCACCCACCCCCGTCATTCAAATATTTCAATCATCAGTCACTCAAAAGTCGCACTTGTGTTTATCCGTTTCAGTCCGCTTCTCGTTCCGTTTCAGATCTCGTCTCCATACATTTTTTTGATGCATACGCGCATTGTGCAAAAACCTGCCACTCTTGTCCTGGCATGAATCATGTACAGCCTGGCTTTTTATTTTCTTCATTTGTCTTTCATCCCACCCGTCCTATCCTGTTGTTTTTGTTTACTGTTTTTATTATCCTCCCCCGAACCCCATCACTCCCTGAAAACTCTAGCAAAGCACAGAGCTGAATAAAAAAAAAAAGGGTTTTTAAACTAAGAATGCATCAAACATTCAGCGTTCCCTTTGTGGATGGGACTTCGTTGCCACCAGTAGGCGTGATTGCTTCACGCAGGGCAACTGCAGCTGCTTTGAAGGCGGACTCGGACCTAAAAGTTTGGTATTTTCCGCGATTGAGCATTTATCCAATAATTTCAAAGTTGCAGACCCGCGACTCAAAAAAAAAAAAAAAAAAAAAAAAAAAAAAACCCTCACCTGTGGTGGTCATTGAAACCTTTTAACACATCAACGTGCATGGTGATACATGCGCTCGTTGCGAACGATTCGAAAATGTGTGGAATCATTTCGCAGGACAAGGAGCCAATCATTTCGCGCTTCAAGCCGAGATCAATGGAGGCGTGCGGTCGACCGGAGATGTCCACGACGCATCGAGAGAGAGCCTGCGTGTCGTTGCGATTCGCAGGTTTATGGAACAACAAAACAAAAAAATTGGGCATTCATGGTGAGTTTCGATCAAGGGCCGGAACGTTGCCTCCGCAAAGGTTCATGGAAAATGCAGCAACCGCAGTGCGTACCTCATCCAGCGGAGCATAAGCGTAACCAAATCGTTTAATTCCGCGTGGCTCCCCAAGCGCAGCTTTAAAGGCTTGTCCCAATGCAATCGCGACGTCCTCTGATGGATTTTCGATTCAGACAAGCGAACATTTCATCGATCGAGCAGGATAAGAAATCGTTGGTTAATGTCTCGTTCAAAGTCTCAATAGTTGCTGTTTGTGTACCAGCACTGTGATGGTCATCTACATGCAAGTCCCCAGTGCACTTTAGCGTGAGGCTCCAGTGCGCATGCTTCGCAAGTGCATGAAGCATCTACCAAGCAACAGAGTTTACAAGTTAAACGGGGTTGCTTGGGGGCATCGTCCCGTACAGGTTTCTGTCTCACATGATCCAAGAAACCGATTCCAGTGCTGATGTCGATTTCAGCCGCAGCCACGGCTCCTGAGGTGTAACTCTCCACCGATGGGAGGCGTAGTGTGAGCGAGATGTCGGTTTCGTTGGTTTTGCGTTGGATGGAGGCCGTTCGTGACGTCATTTTTTTGGCTGCATGCGATGATTTTGTGTTTGGCATCTGAAGGAATTATTTGAGCATTCGTGCCCGAAGCAGATAAAAACATCGGTTCTCACGATACAGCTGGCAGAATGGGTATGCATGGGGTGTGCTGTGGGTTGCTGGGCTGGAAAGGGTGATCCAACCAACCAATTTGCCTTTGACTTTACGCTTGTCGACAATGACAGCGACCATTTTCATATTCAACAAGCTCAGGCCCACCCTGCACAAGAAGCTGAGAGCCATGCCCATGAGTCTGATGTTCGCAGCCTCACCCCCCTCCTCTTGTTAGATGTTGGAGGTAAGTTGGCTTATGTGCAGTACTTGAATGTGGACACAGCCCAGACAGATATCTGGAACAAGTTTCATAACAGGTGAGTCAATGCAATCAACATGTTGTGATGAGACTGTGGTGACCCAAAAACTTACACTATAGTTTAATGTGGCATGCAATCATTGATGAAAATGCCAGTCCATACTGCTTCAATATCAGCAATTCAGATCGAAATGAGCAGTCAAAAATATTGCTTTAGGACAAAGGCATCTTTTGTCACAATGACCAACCAGATGCTCACCAACTGGGATATGAGAAACTGTGCCACACCAATAACAATGTTGATCTTGAAGCATGGTGATGCCATTTGAACAACAGCTATGTTCCAGCAGTATGACAGGGCAGTTCTGCAGCCAACATCAGTAGATTGTGGTGGCGCTCCTACCAAGCCACTCCATATTGACATAGCAGCCCAGTTGCGTGAATAATATGGCTCAGCATTCACAGGCGATATTGTCAATTGGAGGCTGTGGGCAAATGAAATTCCCAGGTTGCTAGTACCGCAGCAAGCAAATGCAATCAACAAACTGCCATCTGTGAATGTTATCCAGGTTTTTGATAGAGTTCCAATAGCAGCAGAGGAACAGTTGTGATAGCTTCACTTAGCAATGAATCTTGCAAAGAATGTCCTCAGATCATGCCATGCAAAGCTGAAACCAATCAAGTTGTGTACACAGGAACTTACCAGGAGAGTGGAGAGTGATTTCAACTTTGCAAGTGGCAGTTGATTTGATGCAGCAGAGTTTGGCCCCAATGGAACTTGGTGGTGGAGCAGCAGCTACCTCATTTCCAAACATCCCTGGCAGTCCAATGCCCCCCAAGGCTAGCAACAAAGCCCTCCAGTCATTGGAGGCAAAGGTGGTGGCAAAGGCAGATGAATCACCCATCAGAGTTCTTCACACAAGAACTACTGGTGAGTCGACTTTCTACCACTTGGATACTGTACCTCTGAGTGCTTATTCTAACCACCACAAAATCTACCTAGATTCAAGAGCCAATTGACACATTGCTCCAAGTGAACTAGACATCAGTAATGTCCAACATGTAGGTTCCAGGACCATTGTTACTGACGCTACTGACAACCAAACACACATACAGGTGGTAGGAGACTTCAACCACCACGTAGGAGGTGAGGACATCACTTTTAACAAAGTATTACAGTCAGACAAAATCACTGACACCCTCATCTCTACCTCTGAATGGCTCAAAGGTACCTCCGACTGGATCATCATGACAGCTGTCAGAGCCTACTACCAGAAGGAAGGCAGTGACAAACTCCACAAAGTTGCCAGGGTCATTAACAGGATGTACCACATGAACCCCCTGGTCCAGCTCATGACATCCCAGAAGGCCACTGCCAACTGGATTGCTGCTACCAAAGCCAAAACCAAGCCAACTGCCTCATCTTGTGCACTGCCAAATGTTACTCACAACAGAAAATGGTAGTCGATGAGGCAGACGTGACCTTGGCTGAATCCATGGAGGTAGACATGATCAACGTCCTGCTTGGCCAAATCTCGGCCAAGGACAACAGTGCCAACATGGACGTAGAAGAGGTAATTCACACCTTTTCGATGGTATCTTCACCTGTACTATCAACTCAAACTACCAATATCCTCAGGACAAGCTCTTCTTCTGAGCATGAGAGTTTATTTGCAGTTCACAGAGCCTTTGGTCATTTTCATTTCAAGATGATCCTACAGACTCTGAAGAGTTACAAAGGTAAGAAAAATAAAGCAATGATGGATGCCCAGAAATTACTTTCCAATGTTAAGATCTTCCCAAAGATCAAGGAGATTTGTGAAGACTGTGCCACAGGTAAAATCACCCAAAGCCCAGTCTACGCAACTTCATCTCCTGCCACATGAAATCTTGGTAGGATTCACACCAACTGTGTACCACTACCAAAGGAATTGTTCCCACAACGCCATCTTCATGGTACAGTTGTCGTTGACCACTGGTCCAGATTCACTGTCATGTATACACACAGACTTAAGAGTGAGTCTGAGAATATCCTGAAGTCCACGATAGATACATGGGAAGAACAACACTCACCACTGAGAGTTGGAGCCGTTTGACACAATGGGGGAGAGCTGCGAGACTCATTCAAGCAGTTCTGTAACACCCGAGTGTGCAGAATAGCTGATGAAACATCCCCACCTTACAACAAGGAGTACAACGGGATGGTTGAACGCTATTACAGGATACACAAAGGTAATGCCATCACACTCTTAGCCCACCATTACACTTCACATGCTATGCTCTCCAGTACTCTATGTATGTCAAAAACTGCATGAGCCACCCTGATGAGACTCACACATCACCGTACGAGTTATGGTATGTGCAGGAGCCTGATCTCTCAAGGATCCAACCCTTTGGCTGCAAAGTCACAATATGGGCTCACCTGGACCAGAGGAAATCTTTCTACTCTGACAAGGGATCTTCAGGAATCTTCCTTGGTTATAATGGCAACTCACTATATTGGGTATACCAAGACAACCGTGTGAAGTCTGTCTCTCATGTAGCATTTCATGCTACTTCATTTCCTGGTAACTCTACCACACAGGAAGAATCAGAATCCAAAACTGATACTGAAGTTGCAAGAGACGTTGATGAGTCTATTCCAAGGTACGACCTGAGACCACAGGCAACACAAGCTGTTCCTGACTCAGTCATACCTGAAGAAGAAAGAGAAACTCCAACCTGGGGACCTGATGAACCACCTCCAGGACCACCAGAAGAGGTCTCGGTCACGGGGGATTACCCTGAAGATCTCGACAACCTCCCATCATCTGATGAGGAGTCTGCCTTCTCAGACCTAGAGTCTGAATACTCTGACATACAACCTGATCAGTACCTGGTACCAGAGAGAGTTACACCCAAATCAAATGGGTGCATGTCAGAAGAAGAGATCCCAACGCCTGTGTACTTATCAGTACAGACAAAGGAGAAGTTAGATGAATGGGGAATTAAGAACATCGTCATTTCTAAAGTGGTGGCCAAAAGACAGCCAACAAGGAAGCGAGTTCATATTCCGCCAACAGGTACCATTGAGGAACTTGTTGACAAGTATCCAAACCCAAAGGATATCCCACCATGGGGATCTATATCCACCACTGGCTTGCCTGAACCACCAAAGTCCAGGAAAGCCATGCTCTGGCACCCATACAGCGAATTCTTCCTCGCTGCCGAGAAAGTTGAGCTCAACGCAATGAATCGTAAGAAAGTGCGGAGAAAGGGTAGACATGGCAAAGGAAGAAAGCTCCTGAGACCGAAGTGGATATACTTGAACAAAGTCGACTTGGATACCAAAACAGTAGCCAAGTTCAAAGCATGGCTTGTAGTAATGGGTCACTTACAAGTTGAAGGTGTTGACTAAAGCGACATACACTCGCCAGTCATCAAGACACAATGCCTTCAAATCATGATAGTAGTCGTAATCTTCTTGAACTACATCATCAAGCAGACTGATATTGACACTGCGTATCTGAACTCTGATCTCGACACTGTCAATTATATGTCAATGCCTGAAGGCTACACAATAAAAGATGCCACCAGTAATCGATACATTCTACACTTGATCAAAAGCCTCTATGGTCTTCACCAAGCTGGCCGACAATGGAATAAACGCATTACCAAGTCCCTGATAGAACAAGGTTTCACACGGGCAAAGACAGACCCATGCCTCTTCTACAAGAAAGGTTTGAAAGGTTTCATACTTCTGTATGTCAACGACCTTATCATAATGGCTCTGACTCAAGGGGAGGTAGACCAGATCAAATCTGACCTCAGGAAGAACTTCTCGATTAAAGAACTTGGTGAAGCCAAGCACATACTTGGTATGACAATTGAACGGGTCCCTGGCAGTATTGCTGCTTTTTCTCCAAATTTTCTGGGTGCATTTGAAAAAAAGCAGCAGTCAAAAGGGAGCAACAAAGCCAGCAGTCACCCTTTTGTCACCAAAAGAGCATCTTAGACCACCAGGCATCTCAGAATCGATATTTTATAGTAAATCAGAGCCACAATGCACTCCAAACATCTCTTATTGGAGGCCTTTCACATGATCAAGACATGTGCAGTCACTTATACAACCCTTGCACCACCATTGCAGCCAGCCAGCCTGCGAAAACGATCTACACACAAGTGGTGCCATCAATCTTGCAGTCATAGGTGAGCATCTGGCAGTGGTCAGGGTGTCAGAGGCCAGCACGGCAAGCACATTTTGGGAATTTTATGGCACTAAAAGAGCAAATGCATTTGAAATGAGCAGATGAGCATTTTGAAAGCAGTTTCCAGCATGCAAGCTACTGAGCATACAAAGATGCATGCTCTGCTCTGTATATGTACCATTACCTCAACTTACCTGCAACAGATGTTGCAAGGCTTCTCCACAAAACCCCGCAATGCGTGAATATTTGGGTCAGATGCTACGATAGAGATGGACCAGTACCAAGAAAACAGCGGGAAAAAGACTCATTTAGTGCATGCAAACAGAGCACTTCTTGCATGTTTTTCTGGTCAACTGGTCAGTTTACTCTGGTGCTGGCTTTTCAATTTTTCTTTTTACAGCTGTCACAAAAACAGGCAGATTGAAAATTTTGCAGCAAAAGCACAATATCTACCTTGGACAGTATAACTATGCAGAAGAGATTCTGAGTAGAATGAACATGTCTGATTGTGACTCCAAGCTTACTCCCATGGTAGAAGGCTGGAAACACGACCCTGACAGCCCTCTAGTTACACCAGAAAAGGCAAAGATTTATCATTCAATGACAATGAAAGCTGCCTACCTGGCAAACTGCACATGACCTGACTTGGCGTTGACAGTAAACACCCTTGCTCAGTACCAAAATGACTGTAGAGAGCAGGACTGGAATGCCCTCATACGTGTTCTTCGGTACATCAAAGGTACATGGGACCATGTTCTACACAAAGGAAAATGGAGTATCGATTGCTACTGTTTATACAAATGACGCCACACATTTGTATGACCTAAAGTGGGGTACAGCTATACCACAAGCCTACACTGATGCTAGTTACACAGAAGACACAGGAAGAAAGTCCAGGTCTGGCCACGTGTTCATGATGGATAATGCTGCAGTCATGTGGTACAGCAAGAAGCAACCTGTGGTTGCCCTCTCTTCCACTGAGGCAAAGTACTACGCACTCAGTGAAGCTGTTAAACAGGCAACTATCCAACCAACATCCAAAGTGCATATGACTGTATCCTTGGACCTCTGACGGGGACTCTCCCACCTGGGTAGGGAGCTGTGGGTCCAAGTGACAGTGTACCAGTAAGCAGTGCTGCTTGCTGTCCATGTACGTTTCAGCGTGTCAGTTTGACTGTGGTGTACTAACTTTGAACTTTGCTTATGCAAGATCTGGGTCCTCAAGTGCCGCCTGTCCAGGCTCAAACCTTCGTTTCAACTACACAAGCTATGTACTGGTGTGTTTCTGCCGAATGCTTGGTGTTGCAGGAAGTTTGGCTTAGTACTGTTGGTATTCTCTAGAGTGACAGAGTCTGACACCTTATGACAACTTGGTGAGGGTGTCATGTGATGGTGTGTAATCATGGTGGATCGTTTAAGGTCCCAACTTTGTGTAAATAAAGCTTTATTGGGGTCTTGGCAGTATGCCTCACAACTTTTCATCTACTGACAATAAATAGCCATGGATGGCACCTGGGTGCTTGTAGGACTTGGCAGATGTGCCAGAGACCTATGTGTGTGATCGACGGTGCATTACTGTCCCTGTGGCTTGTCTATACTTACACAAAATTGCATGGATTTCATGTCTTTGTTACGTATGGGGTCTGCAGGTGCTCAAACACCTGTTTCCCACATCTTCATGTATTCCAGAGATTTTGAGCTCTCCTTTATGTTGAGTACATGAGGAGACCACTGGTCCACCTTGACCAGGATCCGCAACACCTGGGTTTCTGCCCCAAGAGTGCTTCTTTCTTTTTCCTTCTTTCTCCAAAATCTCGGTATAAATGGTGGATCTGCCACAGGCAAATAAAAAGAGTCCTCTTAAGACCAAAACTATTGCTGTAGCACACAGTCCTCAAGTTACAAACAGTCGTACTGTGCTTCACCATTGATACTGACAACCCCTGTCTTTGCCACATATCCCTATTGTCAAATGATACCTTGTCAAAAAACATGAGCTGTGAGGCGGTCCATGGCAGCAAGCTCAGGAAGGTACACAAATTTCCGTTTTATTTTTATTAAATATTGAAATAAATGTCTTTTGTCTTCTTTTATTCCAGTTTTCCATGCAAGCTATAAAGTGGTTGGTGGCACAATTTCACTTGTGTGATTTGTGAAACTGCTTTGAAAATTTGATGGTGGCTGTTTCTTTCAGATCAAAACATCAAGGTGAGAATCTTGAAGTCCTTAAATCTCCTGTTAACTGTCTCATGACAGGAACCCATCTGCTTCAGGTTCTGATTGTGGGCAATTGTGGCTGCAGAGGTGGGAGGCATTTTTGTTATCACGTGTGGATCTCCAATGTGACCTTAATCAGCTGCAACCCTCTCACTAGGTCCAATCAGGTGCAGGAGGGTCTGGCAGGCCCTTGTCAAGTCTGGCCACTTCCCACAAGGACCCCACCACCCACATAGACAATCTGACTGGTACCCAAAGCAACAGCCACCTGGTACCTGTACCTGGCATGCTTGAACTTGTGACTGCACAGCTGTTTGTGAAGTGGGTGGGCCTCAGCGACAAGTATATTGACACTGTTGATGTAGCAAGATGGTCTCTTTATTGGCCATTGTTCAAATCAGTGCTCAAAATGGATCTGTTTTTGGAGTGGTCGTTAAAAATAAAGTGGTTTGAACATTTGTTAAAATGAGAAAATTTTCACCTCATCCATCATTCCAAAACAAGCGATCCCTTGATACACCTTGTCCCTCTAGTTGCTTTCAGATGTGTTGAACTTTGCTGCAGCAACTGCCTCTGTTGGATACACTTTCAGGTGGAACAGGCTCCACAGAAAGTGGATCTTCTGGAGTCAACTCGAGAGAGAAAGTCATGTTGCATGATCTTCCACAGATCAACAGCAGACTCCACCAGAAGACCAAAGTGAGCTACAAAGCGGCAATTCCAGAGGTCTTACTCAGTGGACTTGCCAATGTGTGAGGAGGCCAGTCTGATCAGAAGTGACAGCTGCTAATCAAACTCAAACTGGCGCATGAACAGGCAATGGAAACAGAATAGCAAATAAACAGTCAATTCTTTATTCTCCTTATTGTCCCATTGATCCTGCAATCAACCTGCGTCTGAAATGGCATGGCCTGTCTGTGATGAGCAATGATCAAATGCACCATTTCAAATTTGCATTCATTGCCAAACCCTCAAACAAGCCTGTAAACCCTAAAATGAACTGAACTGAACTGAATTGAACTGAATTGAGTGAATTGAACTGAATCACCTTTTTGAAGTTCACACCTTTTCTTTACAAAATCTTGTGTTGCAGGTGAATGCCTGCTTGCATAGATGAACAACTGTGAACCTGAGCTTAGAGAGCCAGATACATTGTAGTGCACCACTTATCCATTTACAATTCTTTATTTAAATAAGTTACACTGAATAAACAGCAGTGTCGCTAGTTATGTGTTCAAAAGCATTCACGCCATGCTGCTGGCATTCATGTTTGTTCACTGTTTGTATTTTTTGAATCACAAAAGGTGTTCACACTGATTCATGCATTCACTGAACTTGTGTGTATTGAATTTGGCATGGCCAAAAGCATGGCCAAAAAAATTAAAATTAAAAAAATTAAAAACAAGCCACAAACACGTCTTCCTGTTTTTTTCAGGTACACCATCTAATGAGACAAAAGAAAGCCACTCTCACTGCTGCCCATTAGACACAAGAGCAAGATATTCTCCTCTTTGACTACCTCAAAGAGCATGATGATGGAGGCAAGACAGGCAGTGATATCAAAGCAATGGTTCCAGGTCTTCAACCATTTCATGCCCCCGCGCTAAATGCAAAAATTCGAACCATATGAGGCTGGATCAAGGATCCAAAAAAGACTGGTAAGCAAGTCTCTTTAAGTTTTTAAAAAAATTTGTTGCACAAAAATCTTACAATTTTTGTTCAATTTTATTTCAGGTTATGATCCGCGCAATGACAGTCAGCAAATGGATCTTTCCAGCTTCAAGTCCAAACAGTCAGTAGCTGAAGATGATGATGATTCTGATGCTGAGATGGTCCTGCCTCCACTGCATGTTGTATTCCCCAAAATGTGTCATGACACAAGCCAAGCCTCAGCATCCATAAGCAAGTGCCAAAAACCTAAGAGTCTCAAGAAAGCCACTGTTGTCAATGCCAGCATGTACACAAAAGCTGTTGTGCAAGCAACACCTTTTCCTTCCACCTTGCACCTCCATAATCTCATGAGGTTCATGGATAAAAACACAGGGTTACACCATGTGCAGATTGTTCTGTGCATTTTGACTGATCATCAGATACAGTACAATGTCACTGCAGATGGAAAACAGCTCATGTACCTGCTCAAGCCCAAGACTGTTGCAGCAAATGACTTTGTCAATTCATGTCACATGACTTTCAACCATCCCCCAAACCAGGCCATTGTCAACTACTTTCACAATGACCCTGGCACAGAGGAGTTCACTTACACAATCAACCTACTAGAGCCTGTTAACTCCAACTGTGTCAGCAAGAGAGATGTTATGTGGACTGTTGAAACAGTGGACTCCCATGGAAGGGTGGTGACAATTCAGCAGCAAGTTGCTAAAATGTTAGTGTACATGGTCTCAAGTCAAAGGAGTGGGGATCATGAAAGTGACTGGGCATGACAAGGCTTTATTGTCTTTACTTCCACTTTTATTTTTTTTTACATTTAATAGAAAAGACTTCTGCTATTTTGGGGCAGCAGGATGGGTGCATGATGGGGATTGGTGGATGTGTGTCCTGTCTTTTATTTTTATGTCAATAAATAAATCAAGAATTTATTTGGTTGGTGCACACTCCTGGCAAATGCAATAATGAACACAACAGTTAGGATGAGGTATTTTACGTGTGCGGCAGTTTCAGTCAGTTGCAGGTTGAACTGAAACTGTGTTCATGAATGTATCTACTCTGTTCATGAACATAACTTGCTCAGTCCCAGTTTTCAACAAACATCATCAGTTCCAACCAAAAGAACAATGTTCACAAATAGCATGCACACATTCCAGCTATAAAGGCAGCTGTACCATAGCTAATTATGATGGACCATTGTTTATTGGGCAGTTACAAAAACTTAACAATATGTGACAGCCAGTAATATCAACTTGTCAAACACATGAACATTTATTCATCTAGCAAATATATTTCAACCAGCGTCATTATTCAGAAACTCCACCAAGAAGCTCAACCTGTTGCGCTGTCTGGCTGCACATTTTCATTGCCAAAAGAAGTGTCTGGTTGTGATAACAAAAGAGATTAGATTCTAAAATGAATGATTCAAGAATTGCTATCACCCAAGATTTTCCTGCCGTCTCTGCCATCCCTGCCGTCCCTGTCCCCAAACCTGCTTTCCCCACTTTCCCCTGATCAGCTCCAATCCTTCCTCGAATAATGTGTCACTCAAACATTAAAATAATGTTGAGACACCAGTGTTGGAGGTGTCATGAGGAGTGGAGATGAAGGAGGCAAGCTTGCAACTAGTGATTGGTGTACAGCTTGTGATTGGAGGAGTGGGAAAATTGTTTTTAGTTCTGGAGAGAAATTTCGGATTTTTCATGACAATGGAAAACTGCTTCCATTGTCATGCTTCCAGGATGATTCTGATTGGTTTTCATTCTTCTACCTTTTCCTATTTAGTTGGACCATTTCTTTCTCTTTTCTGTTTGTGAACTTATAGTGCAAGTGAGCAGTGATACTGACATCACTGTTTAAGGTATTAAACTATTGGTGAACTTATAGTGCAAGTGAGCAGTGATACTGACATCACTGTTTAAGTTACCTGATCAGATTCTCTCTGGTCATAATCATTGTGAACCCAAAAGAGTGTGGTTCCAACAAATAATGATTTCGCAATTTTCAATGGTCATAGTGCATTTCAATGGGATATTCGCAGGCCAATCAAGGAAGTGGAATGATCGATGCAAGACCTGCTTTGACTCCACTTGACTCTATGGGAAAGTTGAAAACTGTTTGAGCCCAGTTTTATCAAGACATTCATTCAGCAAATGAAGGGCCAATTGCTCCATGCAATGTTGCAGCCCTGCCTTGTTCTTTGTAACAGACTTAGCAACAGCTGGGTACAACTTGATCAACATGAGACTGGCTGTCAAATGAGCCTCCAGACCTATCTTTGCCATTTGGTATTTGATATCAGCAACTGTTGCTGCTGTGCCTTGGCAATTGTTATACAAATGCTGGCACAGTTATGACAGCAAAAAAGATTACCTTTGACCTCTTTAAAAGTTGCATGTGTTTCTTCATTAATGGCCACAAACATGAAGGACCAGCCAAGCACCTCTGGTTGCATTGTTAAGTGTCCAGAAGTTGTCTGATGTTCCACACTCACCCAACACCTCAAAGATTTTCCCCATCTGCACTAGAGATTTGCCACACAATTTGTCTTTTTCATTGCTGTCCAACTTGTGTACTAGTTCAAGCGTTCTGGCATTGCTTTGGCTTTATAGACAGCTCACTTTTCATCCATCAGGTTATGCCATTTAACAGATACGGCTTTACTCACATGAGCCATTATTGCCTGACATTGAGTGCATCCTTCCAAATCAGAGTCTTGTTCAGGAACAGGGCCATCTCAAAAAACTGGGCAAAATGAACAGATCACTCACAATTGATATCTGCAGCACAAACCATCTGATTCCTCCATTGGAATATTTGAACCCCAGTCTTGATGTGGTTGTGAAACACTGCTCTTGTCTTGCTACAGTAAGCTCACTCACAGGAGTGTCAGAATGCAGCAGTGGCTGCGCTGAGTGTTTGTGTGTTGCACAGGATGATTGGGACTGCAAATGTGTTTCAGGGAGCACAGCTGGCTGCTGGTCTGTATTTGCACTTCATGCACTGCCAGCTGGTTTGGAGTTGTTGTTGAACCAGTTCTGCAAATTGAAGTGTTTTAGAAGACCAAACAATAAAGAAGCCCTCATCATAAAGACAAACCTTCACTGACGTCTTACTGCAGTTGAAGACTTCTGAGATTCTTTTTCTCTGGGCAGCATGCTCTGCTCTCGCAGTGATGCCCTCATCTTGCTGATGCTTCAAATACGCATCACCGTCTGCGGTGAAGCATGCATCACCCAGTAGGAAGGCAGTGGCAGTGGCAGAGGTGGCAGCAGCAGCAGTAGTGGCAGTGCTGGATGGGGGCATGTCCGAAACGTTCATTTTGATATTTTTGTATTTTCACCTCAAAACAGGCATTTTGGAAGATACGCACCCATCGAGCGGTATAAGGCTGCGTTCGGCAAGGGTTAAAATACTGCTTATAAGGGGCCAAAGTTGTATTTTTTCGTCAAACACAACATCACAGATATCAGCCAATGAAAATACACAATCTGACCACCGAAGACACCAAAACAGTATTTGTGAGATGGAGTTATTTTGCAGATCCTATTTCCAAGCCCAAATGTACAACTTGGCCCACTTCAGCTCCACATTGGAGAAACAGCCAGGAGCTGTTTTCCGAGCTCAATATACAGTATTTGATGGAAAAAGTGGTTACACAAGACACTCACTTTAATTTGAATACAAATGAACATCCAAGAAAAAGGAAACCTTCCGCAAAAAGAAAACCTCTGCACTCCTCCCAGCTCCCTGTCACACACTTTTTGGCCCTTCCACAGAAATAATCGTCTTCCACAAGTGACATAGAAATTCAACATACGCCTCATCTGTCAAAGTCCCCAAAAAAGTCGCAGCTCGGTGAGAGTTTTCAAACAATTCACAGTACCTGCATGTGAGTGACATGTCCAGCCAATCAAGCTTTTCTCCATTCAGCTCTCCATTGAACCGGGTGAGCACCCTGTTCACTTTTTTGGCGACAAAGATGGACAGTTGGATAGCAGGAGACAGGATGGCAAGTTCATCAGCTGGGGAGATGCAACTGGAGGTGGTGGTGGTGCTGGTGGTGCTGGTGGTGTATTCAGGGCAACAACGATGGACTTCAGGCCTTCAGCAAAGACAGCAAGTTCAGATGGAGGTGCCACCAGAGTATGGGAGTGCTTCGGACGTTCCCCTACACTTTCACTGGAGCTGAGAAGAGCAGATGCTTTCTTTTGTTGAGTGGCTGTTCATAAAACAGTGTCAGTAGAGGCAAAAAGATTCAGGAACAGGTGAAAACTCACTGAAGGCAGCAAAAGGTGTCGCTAAGAAAGGATTTGGGGTTGATACAGTGGATGACAGAATAGGTGAATCCCAGTGACCAATGATCGGAGTAGCTGCATGTGAGGCTAAGCTTTGTGGCACCACACTCGAACCTGAGGGACCACTGTTGGGGTAGGCAAGAGAAGGCGGGAGTGGTGCAAAGGAGAATGGGTTGTTGTTGTTGACAAGGTCTTGAGAATAGTCAGAGGGTCCCGCAGTAACTGGGTGTTGGCTTGCTGGTATAGATGTATTGGTGGCAGGAGAAGCAGGTGGGGCTGGAGCAGGTGGGGCTGGGGCTTCAGTGTTCACAGAGCTTCTGGCAAGCCTTCCCGTGGCCATGCTCTCTGTAAACAATGAGTTCAGACATTCAAAGTCAGCGAGACCAGAAGTTGTCAGCTCGCGCGCCAATGCCTGCTTGTCTTTAGGTAGAGCCTAAACAAAATGGTCAGCAAGGCATGCACATACACACATAAAAGCAAGCTTACCGCAATGTACACCCTCACAACGTCTTTTTCATTGGTTGGTGCGTGAATGGAGAAATTCCAACCCCAACCGCTGAGGTCTTGCATCTTTAAAGCAACGCCGAGCTTGAGCTTGAGGACGTTGACCTTGGATTTGATTTGGGTGAGGTCCAACTGGATGTTGAACTCTCGGTTCAGCTTGTTGAGCACCACCTGCCATGATTCTGGCTTGAACGTTCCAGCAGCTCGTTTGCCACAATCGGCTTCAATCAACAGCAAATGCAGCATGTAGGAGACTTCCTCCTTTGCCCAAGAGTGCGGTTGCTGTACTGGAGCAGTCTGGGCTGGAGTGGTCTGTGTTGGAGGGGTCTGGGTTGGAACGTACGCTTGAGGCTGGGTGTGTGTGTGGGCCGGAGGCTGGGTGTGCATGTGGATTGGAGGGTGGGCTGGTATCTGGTACAGCTGAGCGTTCCGGCAGGGTGACGTCTGCGGCGCTGATCGTGGTGCCATTGCATCTTGTTCTTGGAAGAAAAAATGCAAAGATGGTGCCACCCATTCCCCCTATTGCGTCATTGCAATGAGGGGATATGAGTCACAGTGTTTCCCCTCAAATGGAGGAGAAAAAAGTGCAAGAACTGCACAGCTGCCAACACACTGCCACAACAACACCAACAGCAACCTGCCGCCTCCTCTGCCCAGAGCTACTCTCCCACCACCACCTCCAGCACTGCACCTCCAGCACTACACAGCACTGCACCTCCAGCACCAACACTTAAGCCCAGCACCAATGCAGGCGCTGCTGTTTCCAGCCACCCATAGTCCCCACAAACAGCACAGTTGCTACAAAAGGCATGAGTAAGTGAGCTTTCATTTTTTTGCTGTTGTTCTTTTATTGAGGCTTTCTTTTCAGTGGCTTGGTGCACCTGCTAGTGTTGACTGGAGCACTTCCAACAACTCGGTTCATGCAGCCATTTGAGCAAGTCGCCATTTTCCTGTATGTTGTGGGAGGGAATAACTCCAACCGTGCGACGCAAGAGCGATTTCAACACTCTGCAGATACTGTCAGTTGATCTTTTCAAGGGGTACTGAATGCCCTCCTTAAGCTGCAACTGAAATTCATGTGCCTGCCGCAAGCAGATAGTCCAAACCCCCCTTCTTTGACAGCTGTGTTGGAGCATTTGACAGGACGCACATCAGTGCCGTTGTAGGTGAAACTGAAAGCAACCCATACCAATGTCATAAAGGCAGATTGCTGACGCAGAACGTGCTTGGTGTTTGTGGCTTTGACATGAAGTTTCAGTTCATTCATGCAGGCTGGGAGGGTTCTGCTCATGATGGCAAAGTGCTTGCGGATGCATACGAAAATGGATTTGTCATTCCAGAAGGGAGATGGTATGTTGCGGATGCAGGTTATGCGCAGCGGGACAATGTTCTTGTTCCCTACCACGGAGTGAGGTATCATCTGAAGGAGTGGTGCCAAGGCAACCTAGAGTATGATTCTTTATTGAATGATTTGCTTTGAATTGTTTGTCATTGATTATGAATGATTTACTTCTCAGACCTGTTGATGCAAAGGAGCTGTTCAACCTGCAGCATGCAGAGCTTCAGAATGTGGTGGAACGAATATTTGGCTGCCTGGGAAAACAGTTTCCCATTCTAAGGCACATGCAGTCCTTTTCTCTGGAAACCCAACGCAACATTGCCATAGCTCTGCCAATACTGTTCAACATCATACGGTCTTCATTCAGTGACGACTCTTTTTTTGATGCTCCCAAGCAAAATGATCCTGCCACAGTTGATCGTGGTGATCAGAACACCAGAGGAGGGGATGATTGGGTGCAATCAGAAGGGTGGCGGGACAGAATTGCAGCTGCCATGTGGGAGGACTACCAGTCTGTTTTGCGTAGAAGGGGTAAATAGATGTGTAAAATAAAGGCTCATATGTATATGTGGGAAACTCTTGTATTTATTCCTGTGTGTCTGCTCTTGTCATACAGCTCATCTCCACTCGAAGCCTTGACGCCATCTCCATTTGCCTTCAACAAGTGCGAATATATGAGATGTGGACATTTTCAGGAAATTGTTGTATTTGCTGGATCATCCTTGCTCTCAACATGCCTTTTGCAATTTCGTTTGGGCCAAGTGCAACATTTGAAATGGTGAGTGTTTTGCATTTTTCTTGCCGAACGCAGCCTAATATTTTTTGGGGGAGAATCCATAAAATAAGTGAGCACAACTTGGATACATAAAAAAATTGGAACATAAAATCGCATTTCTTGCCTCGACATTGTGCCTGCCCTTTCACCACCTTGTTCTTAAACTCAGGAAACATCGCCCACATGTTCCTATCAACTATACCCTCGGCTTACTATCGATCGCTGTTCATGCACTCTCACCGTCTCCTGTCGCGCTTGCCTGTAACACCCTCTGCTAATCCGTCCGATCAGCAACACAAAGAGGAACCGTCCCGCTCGTCGTTTGTGGGCTCAGATGCGGTTGAGGATTCGGTGATTGTGAACGAAACATCGTCGACGCTGATATCGTCACCTGAATTGGACGCCGAAATCGATGCTCGCTTTCACAATCCAAATGTATCGCAAATAGTAAGCTTGCCGTCTCTCTCCTGCTTTTTTGGTGTTATGGTCATTTCACACACGGACCACTTCAGCTGAAAAAATCAGCAGTCGCAGCATTTGTGGAGAATGAACCTACGCTGTCAGACGATGTTGCCGCGAAAGATGCGATTCAAAAGCGTTTCTTGTTACAGTCGGTGCAGTCATCAAGGCCAGGAGCTGACCTCAACCCAAAAGGACCGTCACGGCCAGCCATCGCAAGCAGACAGTTTCTTGAGAACGGAGAGTATTCATCCGCCCGATCTCAGAAAGAGGGGCTCAATCGGGCGTCAACTCTGATTCGAGCGCAACATGCTAAAAGCGATGCTGCCGCGTATAAAACCCCGACCCAACAGCTCTACGAAGATTACTTGACAATCCGGCCAACCCTTGATTCGTTCGAATCGCTTGTAGATGAGCAAATTGCGCGTGCTCGCAGGAAAGGCCAGTTTGACGATCTCAGTGGTCGGGGAAAGCCGATCCAGTTTGACACTGACGAGAGACTCAATGTGCATCTTTCGGACACCGAGCTGATTATGAACCGAATGATCAAAAGTCAGAATGTTTTACCCGGATGGATCGAAGCAGGTCAAGAAGTTGACCGGGAGACAGCCAAACTGCGGAAGGAACTTGAAAATCTCGCGAGGGAGTGTTTCTGTCACATTGTAAACGAGAGTAACTCGTATCATGATCTCACTGCGGTTGCATCATCGAAGCAAATGACGTCACTGGGTTTGTGGATAACAAACCTACTCGGAGCGCGAGAGAAGCAACGGCCCTCACCCACGAATCACAACAGCTCAGTTTCAGCAGAGTCCAGATGGAAAGCGTTGGGGGATGAGTGGGCATCAAAACGAATTGACGAAACCAACGCAAAAATACGAGACTACAATCTGCAGTCACCAGGAGTGAAAAAAGTTCTTCTCAGCGTAGAAAAGGAGCTTCAAAAAGCGCGAAGTGCCATCGACCCGCAATAAATAAAACACGTTATCTTGGCACAATAAATTCGGAAAGCTCAGTATTTTTTAGGGCGGTACTGCTTCATCGCTCAGTAATCAATGCCCTGCTGATTCCAATCTTTCCTTTGATTCGATTCGTATCCTGTGCTTGGTGCCCTCACATGGATTGCCATCGCTTCTGGCACTCAGCCACGGATGCTGGAGCGGTGAAAATTACGGATGCCAAAGACGGCGAAGTTTATTGTCAGTTCACACATTTCCCACAATCATTGATTGTCAGAAGGCTTGTTCTGTGCCCTGGTATTTTTCACTGACGAGAACACCGACATCAGTTGCGTGACCATCCCCGCGCTAGGTACACATAATCAGTTTCATAATTGACAAAATGGAAAACTAGAAGAAACTTACGCATCTCCAACGTTACTCGGAACCACGACAGTTGTGCCTTCTTTCGCGATTTTGCCAAATGACTCGATATACTTTTCTGCAACAGATAATGAGACTGCATCTTGAGCTGCGTCTCCGTGCTGCTTAATCGCAGTGGAAACTTGCGCTATCGCCTGTGAAGATGCAGCAGCCTTCAGTCTTATCGATTCGGCCTCACCTGAAAAACTCGTCACAAATGAGTTGACATTCTAACTTGGAAATGGAATTTACCCTCTGCCATATTGATCTGAGTCATTTTTTCTGCCTCTGATTCCAAGATCATTGCTTGTTTGCGACCTTCTGCCACATTAATAGCAGCCTGACGAGCTCCTTCGGATTCCAGAATCTCGGCACGCTTTCTTCGCTCAGCACTCACTTGTTTATGCATGCTTGATACGACATTCTCAGGAGGGTGGACATCTCTAATTTCGTATCTGCAATGTGAAATATATTTTAAATTCGAAATGGCGGTCTCCCAATGTGAAGCAAAAATGCTTCACCTCAAACATCGAATTCCCCAATCAAAGGCAGCAGAATTGATCGCGTTTACAATATTGGTATTCAGTTGAGTTCTCTCTGCAAGAGTTCTGTCTAACGTAAGCTGTCCAATTTCGGCTCTCTGATATGAATGATGGAAATGGAATCAAAAACAGGCAAGAAGAAGGAAAAAGATAATCATGAATGTGTACCATGGTAGTTTGGGCCAATTGCGATACCGCAAATTCGGCATCCTCCACGCCGTACGACGCCTAAACGCGTGGAACAAGTTGAGTCGAGCGGGGACGCAAAGCAGACTGATGCTTACTTTATACGGATCCTCGATACGGTAATACAGTACCCCATCAATCTCGAGTGTCACGTTGTCTGCAAACGCACAAATCAGTCTCTCACCGTCGTGTAAAATTTTGTGCGACATGGACACATACCATGAGTAATAGCACTCTGTGTTGGGATTTCAACAGCATTCTCTTTAAGAGACTGGACATAGCGAATACGATCGATGAAGGGAATGAGCACGGCAAGTCCAGGTTCCAGAATCTTGTGGAACTTTCCGAAGCGCTGGATTGACGCATGAGTTGTTTAGTTTTGGTCAAAACCACAAGGTCCCCTTCAAACTCTGTCATATTTTTGAGTACGGGCGAACGAACCTCTACGACATAGACGGATGCTTGCGGAACAAACATAATGACCTGGGACGTGAGAAAGAAATGTGGTTTTGAGCTGAGAGATAAAATCTTTGGTCTGTGTTGTCGTGTACCGTGTTCACGGGTGGAAGTCGTCCGGCACTAGATACCCGGCCAAATCGGCCGCCGCCGAATCCACCGCCGCCGTCGTTCTGACCGTTCGACCACTTGGAAAGAATCGAAGAACTGAGGGCCCGGCGCATCCCGCCAGGAGTTTGGAAGGCAGCAACAGCGGATAAACTCGCGGGCCGGCGGCGGAGCGCAATAAAATGGGCGTTCGTGTTCGTTGGAGTTGGCATTTATATTCTTTTTACAATAAATATTTATTACCGGCGAGTCCAGGTGTGCCAGATGGATTTGTATGACACTGTGGAGCGCATCGGTAAGCGTGCATCTGCTGAACAGGTTCGATGGCCTGACTCAGTTTTCTGCCAGGCAAGGGCTCGTTCGGAGAAGTTTATCGCGGGTGACCAAACACGTTGTGCTGCCCTCCCCACATTCTCCATCTCACCCCCACCCACCCTCCGTCTTCATGAACGGACATCACAGAATCAAGCGATCAAACGGCGAAATTGTTGCCATTAAAGTCCTCGACTTGGACACTGAGGATGACGAAATTGTGGACGTTCGAAAGGAGATATCTGTGCTCTCCCACATTGACAACAAGTACATTACTCGGTACCATGGCAGCTATCTCGTGGGAACTAAGTTATGGATCGTGATGGACTACGCCGGAGGAGGATCGTTGCGGAACCTG
Source organism: Chytriomyces cf. hyalinus JEL632 (assembly GCA_025435555.1). Lineage (NCBI taxonomy): Eukaryota > Fungi > Chytridiomycota > Chytridiomycetes > Chytridiales > Chytriomycetaceae > Chytriomyces > Chytriomyces cf. hyalinus JEL632. Next base: position 773,914 of record JAIWWG010000002.1, on the reverse strand, counting down.
GTTTGTGGCGGAATTCGCAGAATCTTGGCGGGCGGAAAATTAACGACCCTCGCGCCGACAGCTGAAATCGGGGGCCATCGAGGAACGATGCATATCCATCATCGCTAGGGAAATTGTCCATGCGCTGGTTTATCTCCACAAATCCGTCAAAATCATACATCGGGACATCAAAGGTGTGCTTTCTTCTTGTTGCCAGTATGGAACACCTTCCAACAGTTGCCCTTCTTTTTATTTCCGATGCCCGGTTGCTGGGTCTTCTGTACTCGATAAAGCGGCGAACATTCTTCTCACTGAAACTGGGCAAGTGAAGCTGTGCGATTTTGGAGTTGCCGGGCACATGCCTTCTGCGGGGAACCGTCGCAATTCTTTTGTCGGGACACCGTACTGTAAGAACAGTCTGCACTATTTTCGTACAAGTTCTAACTGGCTTTGCTCGTTAAAGGGATGGGTATATTTAACTTGATTTTCGCCGCAACAATAGATTCACTCACCACCGATTTGGCGATCACCCTCCTTTAGCACCTGAAATTGTACGCGATTCGTTTTTTCTTACATCTCCTCATCCGGCAATGAACAAAACAGTGGCATGTCTTTTTCAGATTACGCGTTCGCAGTACGACTACAAGGCCGATATCTGGTCCCTCGGAATCACAATCATTGAACTGGCGACTGGAAACCCTCCTTTCGCCAACTTTGATCCTCGAAAAGCAATCTTTCTGATTCCACGCTCTCGACCCGCACAAATTGAAGGCAATTTCTCGCCCATGATCAAAGAGTTTATTGCGCTGTGTTTGACCGAAGATCCTGATCAGGTATGCTTGTTTTCGAATGAATCTGAGGCCTCTTTTTTTTAAAGACCACAAACAGAGACCCAATGCTGAAGATTTGCTGAAATCTCGATTCATCAAAAACGCGCCCGCAAAAGGCATTTCGAATTCACTGATCCGCGACCTGCTCGATCGACACGCAATCTGGAAAAATGAAAATCAGAATGAGCAAGCAGTCTCTCCCAGAGAGTAAGTCCAAACATGTAACTTCATGCACTCGTACTGACATTTTGCTCTTTCAGAAACGAGTCGGAAGCCGTTATTCCCGATGAAGAAGATTCTTGGATTTTCGATTCATTCAACTCGCGGAGGACAAGTATCCGGCCCGGAAGCTCGCTCATTCGCACATCCAATCCTTCCTTACATGGTCGAACTTCGAGTATCAGGCCTCCGAGCAAAGTTCCAGACAACTCTGACGCCGTGGAATCGAATGGTCCAGCTATAATTGAAGCGATGCTCGGTCAGACTGCTATAGTAGACGATGACGACGATTCAAAAAATGGATCTTTGAATACGATTCGCTCTCGTTGGACTTCAAAAGTGAGACTCGACCTATTCTTTGTATCCCTGCAGCTACTGATAAATTTCGTATTTTCAAGCCGGTGGCGGGCGATGCATTAGGAGACAAAACTGATCCTGATGAAGACTACTGGAAGTCAGATACCATCAAAGGATACATTGGTGATCTTTCCCCAGGTGAGATGCTTTAAGTAATCCGTCCCGTCAGATATTTGTTCTAAAAACTGAGGAGCAGTGGATGATTCCCCTGGCTCTGCTTCAAACTTTCCTCCCGTGGGTTCAATAAGCTCAGGAAATCGAATGATGCATGGGCACAGCACCTCAAATTTTGAATCCAGAGACGCTGACTCTGATTTCGACAAAACTCCTCCGATACGGCAAGCCCCAAGCTTACCTTTGATCAAAAAGACTGGCGTTCAGGAAATCTTTACAAATGAATCCGAGTCTTCTTCGCAAATGTATGAAGGCGACACTACCGCTGTAACTACCTCGGATAGCAATCAAGAAAGTTTGGAAGCAAATGCTGGATCATCTGCTCCTCATATAAAACACCAAGAAAGGACCATCACAGAAAGCCCTCTATCTCTCCCTTCAGCCACCTCCGCAACTCCTCATTTTTCAGCCACAACAGCAGCATTCCATATCCCTCCTCGGAGCGCATCAAGCAGCCCCGCAGCAGCAGCAGCGCTTTCAGCACCAGGCACACCACCGTCTCAGACTCGCTTCCTGAGAACAGATTCACTTCCTCGCGGCACTCTTTCTCCGCAACTCGGTGCTTCGACGACGCAGGACGCTCGAACTGCCCTGGGACCGTCGAATTTGAGCTCCGTGACGGCGTCGCTGAATTCATCACCCGCGCAAAGCAGGGTTCCAACGCCTGCCATGAGTCATGGTAGTGTACCCAAAAAGCCGCAGTCTCGAAACGCGGACGGGAAACAAAAGCATAGCGGCGGAAGTAACTCGGGGCCGACTTTTTCCGTCGCGAATACAGTCATTACAATACGAAATTTGGAGTTTGGGATGGTGCGAACAGATGAGGATGTTGAGAAGGAGATGGCGATACGCATGGATGAAACGGTGAAGATGCTGGACATTTTTGAAGCGTTATTTATTGAGAGGACTTGATTTCATTGGCCAAAATTCTTCTCAGCGATTGAAAAACAAAGAAGGTGTGAGCGGCTTTTCTGCCAATCCTTTTGTCTGACTTCACAAGGGCCAGGTGTTCATTCAAGACTGAGTAACTGCAATGCATGCGTTTTTATCAATTTCTCTTCTTTGACTCGGCTTCATCAAACGATTCCGAAAACACATCCCCAACAACATCCACCATCAAAGTTGCAGTCATTGCACGACCTTTCATATCAAATGCTCGCCGGGCAACTTGTTTTACCAGGATACAAGCAGCACTGCACATGAGTAACAACACTGGAACATCTGCCATCTCGTCCTCGTCAATCAGATTCACAATGACAGATGCTGGCACGTTTGCCTGCTGACGAGAATAGATGCCCGCCTTCGCTCCAAGCATCCATGAAATAAAAGTCGCGATAATTCCTGAAAGAAGGTCTCCTTGGCCACCGCATCTTCGTGGTGAGCCTCTTTCTCGGATGCAGACTAAAGTTTCAATCCAAGATTTTCAATAAAAAAAGAAGAAGGCGATGATGGGACATTGCGAGGGTTACCTGAAGTTACATTGCTCACAATATCTTCTTCTCCTTTCAAAACGACACAACAACCAAGCCGACTGCTGAGCAAATTAACAGCGTCGACGCGTTCACTTTCAGATACGGGGATATTCTGGAGAGTGGCGCAATCAGTTTATGCAAGGAAATGATCGTGTGTAGTAGTTTACCAGAGTTTCGCACAACCGCAGAAATTCTCCGTAATTTGGAGTGAGAACCGCGTTTCTGTTGCGAAAAACAAGCACTTTGGTCATGATGGAATTCAAATCTGGTGCGCACGAGGAATACACACCTGTAGCCATTGACAAGCTCCGGCCTTTGGGAGCACAAAAATAACGCGTCCTGTGAGAGGGTATCAGTTGGATTTGGATAATTCGTGAGATACAGCGCCGAAATTCACAAATCGAACAACGAACCGCATCTAAGACGACCATTTTCTCTTGCTCCTTAAGACCCAAAAGTATTCGTGCCGCCACATCGAGCATGAAAGAATCCCGAGAAAGACCTGGCCCAATCACCACCACATGAACCCTCTTTGCAATTTCCAGCACTCTCTGTGCGGCCTCATTGGCTGTGAGAACAGGACTTTAAACAGTGGTCAGACAGAATATAGAAACCAATGATTTCGCATAGACGCAAAAAACGCACTCTAGACACGGATGAACAATGAGTTCTGGAGACAGGGTCCGGATGGCAGCGCCTGCACGTGGATGCTGAGAATTGATTTGTGCGTGGATCAGTGTTCTGATCTTGGGGTGAATTCGGGCACTCACACAGGCCACATGGGCAATATCGGCGCCACTTCTCAGTGCGGCCATCGATGCGTAGAAGGGAGCCCTGGGAAGTGAGACCGGTTTAAATGACAATAACCTTCGAAAGGGAGAGGGTATGACTCACCCAGTGTACTCGCTGCTGCCGCCGACAACGAGGATACGCCCGCTCTGACCCTTTCTTAAGCTGGATGCGCTGCCATCAATGGGCGGCATGAATGCACGCGTTTCGCGAACAACGCTTTTCGAATGGAGCACCTTCATCGTTATATTTTTTTTACATTCACAAAACGGGAGTCAAATTGGAAATCTTTGACAAACACTCGACAAGAATGACGGACCATCGCAGCAACGCGCAGTCACAGCTGCTGCTGCCGAGGTAACCTTTCGTTTACGCGTTGAAAAGAGCTCTATGCTGAAAGCGCCGCAAAAAAAAAAGTCACGTTTTCGGACTCGGTTCCGATGTGTCCTCGAACATGACGTACATGGACGAACAGACGCTGCTGTACCCAGCGGGCTCTCAGCTAGTTCTCTATAACTTGGAGCAAAAGAGCCAAAAGTTTATTCCAATCAATGAAGGAGAGGCCATGACAACAATACAGGTCAACCCGGCGCACGGTCTTGCCGCGATTGGATTGAAGAGTGCAGAGAAGGGGGCCCATGTCGTTGTGATGGATCTTCAGAATCCAAGGAAGAAGAAACTGCTGATGCCCGCTGAAGGGACAACTTGTAAGGTTAGGATACCGACTGGGCGGGCGTTGGATGGAGAAAAGCTGGGATGCTAACTGACGCACGCAGGAAATCATTTCCGTCTCATTCACAAACGATATGAAGAACGTCGTTGCTCAGACAGGCGCGCCTGACTGGTAAAGAAGCACTTGTCGATACCTGTTGCCGTCTTTTCTGAATTTCCAAGTCCAGGTCGCTGTGTTACTGGATGTGGGAGAAACCAAAGCTGCTGGCGACGATAAAGTCCGCCCTGAATAACAGCACCGAGATTCATCAAATGACGTGCAACCCTTTCGACCAGGTCAACACCCAAATCTGCGTCACTGGAAACAGTCTGTTTCGCGTCTTCAAGTTTCTGGAGGGAAACTTTAAACTTGTCCACCAGCAAAAGCCAGACAAGGTCCGCGTCCAACACTCGCCTTTCTCGCAACTCCCTCATTCATCATTGTTTAATATATTTTATTAGAATTTAATATGCCACTGCTGGATTAGTGAAGTGCGTGTGATTGCCGGGACTGAGGACTCCAAACTGTTGGTGTTTGATTCTGGAGACTTGATCCTCGAAATCTCGTACGTGCTTCCCGGAAACGTATCGATGAAGACGCCATCCATCCAAACAGTCACGTACTTTTCTGGAGGCATTATCGCAGGAACGTCCACCGGCTACTGTGTCTTGTTTGAGAAAACGGACGACAACTTTCTGTACAAAAAGAACAAGGAGTTTCTGTTGGAAGAGAGCGCCGTGAAATGCATTGCGTTGAATCCTACCGACGATGTGGCTGTGTGTACGCTTCAAAATAGCCAGATTTACGTGGTCACGTTGGACGTGGATTCAACAAAGGTGAGTTGAAACTCACGAAAGATGTCCATTTTTCCAACGCGCTCTTCATTGCTACCGCTACTCTAGGGAGAAGAAATCAAGTGCGATCGTTTGTGTCAACCGTTTCATCACGGCCAAATCCATGGAATGGACACTTGCGCACGAAAACCAATCATTGCAACGTGCGGAACGGATAAATCGATTCGAATTTGGAACTATGTTGAAAACACGTTGGAAGTGCTCAAATTTTTCGATGACGAGCCTCTGAGGTATGCTATCTATCTAATACTCGCCCGCCATTCGTTCATTTGAAACTTGATGTTGCGTTTCTCAGCATATCGCTGCATCCGTCTGGACTATATGTTCTAGTTGGCTTCTCTGATTGCTTGAAGCTGATGAATGTACTTATTGACGATATCCGCCCGTTTTGGGAGTCAAACATTCGTGGGTGTAGAGAGGTACTCACGTTTGTCTTTCTGTGTCCTTGCGCCTGTCTGAAAAACTAAAAACAAATCCAACAGAGCCGATTTAGCAATGGAGGACATGTATGATCCACCACCACCTAAAAAACGCGACCCACTTACTCACACGCTATTCATTGCAGTATTTCGCTACAGTTTACGGATCCACGATCGGGATCCATAAGACATGGTCCTTTGAAACTGTGGGATACTTGAAAGGACACTCAGGAAAAGTCAAATCCATTTCCTGGTCTGCCGATGATTCACGCGTGACGAGCTGTGGGCTTGACGGCAGTGTCTTTGACTGGAGCGTGACGCACTTGAAGCGGGAAGGAGAGTGTCCGAGTCCGGCGGGGCTGTTCACGTCATCGTGCTATGCGTCCGATTTGAAAACTATTTATTCGATTAGTTCGGATGGGTTTATTCGGGTGAGGGCTGAGATGATAAACTTGGTTTTATTTTGGTTGACTAATCCACGTCAACAGGTTGTCAGTGATTCAGCCATCACGCAAGAAATACCTGGGAAAGTTGGATACACAGCAAGTGGGTTCTTGACATGTTGATTTGCTGCATTGTTAACTCTTTTGAAATCCAACAGTTGCCACTTCGAGATCTGGGAAATATATCTTTGCAGGTATCTTGCGCACTGTTTTCGAAAACGCGGCACAAGCTAAAAAAAAATCATTCTTGATTTTATTGTAGCCACAAGCAAAGGATCGGTGAAGGGTTTTAAATCGCTCATTGCCAACGACCCAAGCTCCATCGAGCAAACTGAAGTCTCCTGCCATGCGTCTCCCATCACTCGAATGCGCATTTCCCTCGACGACACGTACCTGTTCACATGTGGGGAAGACGGCTGTCTCTGGGTCTACAAAATTCAGGAAAAGGATCAACGCGGGTTTAAGCGTGAAAAGGATTGGACGTATTCTGATGAGGTTTGTTTTTTTTTTTGTTGTTGTTGTCCCGCTTCATTTTTGGATGTTTTGACCAAAGGAAACAAAAAAATTATTCGCGCATCCAAAAAAAACCAGATCCTCGTCACAAAGTCAGACCTCAAAGAAAAACAAAAGCTCATGCACGAGCTACGACAACGCGTTGAAACTCTGAAAGCGGACAACGAAACGCAACTCAAACTCAAAGATCTCAACTACAGCGAGAAACTGACAGACCTAACAGACAAGTACATGACTGAAATCGAAGGACTCAAGCAGCTCACTGCCGTGCTCACGCAGGACCGTAAATCCAACGAGGAAAAATACGGCGTTGAATTGAATTTGGCAAAAGTCACGAATCGGTGTGAGATTGAAGAGATGGATTCGAGTTTTAGGGTAAAGATGGCAGCGGAGAGTGAGAAGCACAAGGAGTTGATGGAAAAGGTGGCGGAACTGAAGGGTTCGTGGGAGAGGCAGATGGAGGACATGGAGCTGTTTCATTCATCGCGCGTTTCGCAGATGACGGATTACTACAAGAAAAAGATTCAAGAGAGGCAAGACGATATGCTTCAGGTAGAATTAATTTTTTTATTTTTGTCTAGTTTCTTTGCATTCCTCTGACGTTAACTCACGACTGTATATATTTAAGTTAAAGTCCCAGTACCAGGAGCAGCAAAGAGAATTTGTGCAACACCTGTCCGAGATTGAAGGTGACACGGACGTTGAAGTCCTCCAGATTGGGTTCTCGTTCGAAACAAAGCTCAAAGCTGAGCGCGAGGCCTTGTCAGCAATCAAGGGCGAAAATACGAGCATGAAGTCCAAGTTCAACAGCCTCCAGAAAGAGATTGACGATAACAAGACCTCGTTAAACAAAATGTTTATTGAGGAGAAGCGGCTGCATGGGATCATAAAAGGGCTCGAAAAGGACATTGTGGGCGTCAAGAGAGAGGTGTTCAAACTGATGTAGGAGGAGGGTTCCATAGTATTAACCTCGCTGTTTTCCACCCCTTCAACCAATCAAAAACAAAAACAAAAACAAAAAGATGCAAGAACGCGACGACACAATTCAAGACAAGGAAAAGCGCATTTATGATTTAAAGAAAAAGAACCAAGAACTTGAAAAGTTCAAGTTTGTTCTCGATTATAAAATCGCCGAGCTCAAAAAGCAAGTTGAGCCAAGAGAAAAGGATATTGTGCTGCTATCCACTCAGATAAAGGTATGAAAATATTTATCGCAAATAACTGAGATGTCTGAATATGTTCCAGGAAATGGATGACGAGCTACACCAATATCAAAAAACCCACGACGTTCTCGACACCCAAATTCAAGATCTGTTACTGAAATTGCGAGCGACTCAACGAGATGCGTTTGAGGAAAACGGGAGGGTACATGACATGAAGACGGTTGTGCATCGGATTCAAAATGACACCCGAGCCATCTTCAAACTGCTGGAAAACAAGGCAGCGCTGAAGGTGAGTTTTTTTTCTCGAAAAAAAAAAATACGTGTATGGATACGTGATTCCTGACGGCCTACGTTTCAAACAAAACACAGAGAAACCTTATGATTGTCTTTCACAAGTTTTCTGAAACCTCTGAAGAGCCAGAGCCAGCGGAAATCAAGGCGCGAACTGTGGATGCAAAGCAAGCTGGCAGTGACGATACAAACCGCGATGCAGTTGCGGGAGGAAAACAGCAGGCCGAGGCGCTGGAAGAGGAGATTGAAGAAGCGCGGCAGCGGGAACACCTCGAACGAACTGCATCAACGTTGCGGCATAAGCTGCGGAAAGACGAAGAATCGCGATATGCAGAAAATCTGAGGATCATGCACGAGAACGTGCTTCTATTAACGTGAGAATTGCATCCCAAATCACGCCGGATGTGGGCTTAATTCGCGTTTGGTGACAGGGAAATCAACATTCTGAGGAAGGACTTCCAAGCGTCAAAGATTCGGACGCAGCGGCTTCTCGGGGCAGTGAAGCGGAGCGACATTGACATGCGGGCAGACAGCGTGTTAGCCCTTGAGGATGCAGTCAAAGAATTTCGGGCAGATTCACGTAAGCCGCCTTGCTTGAAATGTTGACGCGTGCTAACGGTTGCTGTCGTTGTTTGACAGCGCTGATGCTTCTAAAATCGGGCGTGACGAAGCCGCTGTCGCTGCCAGCGCTGCACAACAAATAACTCATTCTTATTGGTGGAATAAAAGACAGTATTGCTAAACAGTTCATAATAGAGACGACACAAAAAATAAAAATAAATCGAGGCATGATAGATTGGTGACCACAGCTCGTTCCCAAAACAGAGGGCCGCATCTTGACACTATCTTATCCCATCACGCTAAACTAGGAGCTTCCAGAGCGACTCCAGCGCCAGCAGCAGCGGCCCCGACGGAGGCGAGTGGACGCGAGTTGCCAAGCGCAGCAGAAACACAAACACAAGCATCAACATGGACATGAACCTGGGCGGCTCTCATCCAAACACGCATCCAAACACGTACCCAAATATGCGCACAAACATGTTTCCAACCTCCCATACGGACCCCCTTTTGAACTCGCTTCCAAGCAGCACCCACTCAAACACCCTCGCGAACTCTCTACCGAATTCTATACTTTCTCCTCGATCGAAACCGCAGCGAATGTCATACTCGGACGCGCTTGCGGGCCATGTCTCGTTCAAGACCCCGCCTCTCCAAGCGCATCCAACGCATTCTCGAGAAAGCCCATCGCATAATCTGAGCTCTTTTGCGGGCGCCAATAACGTCAATGCTGCTGATGTTGAAGTGCCGTGGTCACCGTTCGAAAGTGGCGTGCGTGATTCTTCAGGCCGCAACAACCACACGAACGCTGACTTGAATGACTTGTCGCACCAGCTACGCGTTCCATCGATAACGTCGCCGAAAAGTATCCGAGATTCTCCAACAAATTTTGCTGTCGATTCCATCTTTGCATTGGACATTTTGTCACGGTAAACAAAGTTGCAAGCCGCTCGTCTTTTTTAAGATTTAACATGCGATTCCGCCGCAGATGCCTTGCAGAAGTAACTCGCGAATGCCGGCAAAGAAGTTCGTTTCAATTTAAACTAAAAGTCAGGCAAATGCTGCGTGACTGTTTGGCCGAACTTGAGGACACTCGACCTCCAACTCCACCTCCTGGTCTGTTCAACGCGTTTCAGCCAATCCCGAGCAATTTATGGACTTCGTATAGCGGCGAATTTTACGCAGAGGTGTCACTTTTTCCCCGCGACCAAACTCGGGCGATCTATAACCTTGACTTGTCAACAGGGTTCCGCGGGATCTTTTGCTGCCCCTTTGGAAAGAAGCTTTCTGCTTCCAAGTTTTTTAACTGGCACGAATTTAGAGCATCAAAGTGTCTTTTCGCGAATGTCTTCGAGCTTGACAGTGGGTTCTGAAATCAGCATCAACTATGGAAACTCTAGCATGGCCGACTTTTTTTCATCTGAACCGGTGAGCGTGTTTTTCGAGCGACATCTCATTAAGCTCTACAAGTTCGGCAAGGCCATCTGATATTTGGCAAAACTCGGCACATGACTGACTGCTGAAATTGTCCTTTCCCACTAACCCAGAACGGTCAAACGGAAAATCTGCAACCCGCGACGGTGCATCTTCCCGTGTGGGATCGATCCATCCCACTCAGTTCCCGGCTAGACCTTTCCAGAAAAGGTTTCGAAGTTCCATTGCGCCTGCTTTCCCCGCCGATTCGAAAACCCGCAACCATGGACGGCTTGGAATTGAAGCAGATTAAAGCGCGCGCACTTCGCGAAAGTTTTCTGCATGATCGAACAATCAAGTTGAGGCAGAAGGCTGAAAAGGCGATGGCTGTGCGGCAAAATCAAATGAATCAGGCGAAGCATTTGAAAGAAAGCATCAATGAAAAACAGGCAAGAGCCGAAAAGGTACGGTTGAAATCGGCTGACTTATTGTTGCTTGTACGCTTTTTGATAAACGCGGTTGTTATCATGTTTCCCAGCAACGAGACATGCACCTTCGCAACATTCAAGAAAAAGCGAAAGATGAAAAGCAACGAGATCTCGTTCCTACAACGTGAGATATATATCGAAAGAATCTTCATTTTTCACTGAAATGATTGCATGCATTAGAATCAGCAACACTGTTGAAACTAAAAAGATTGAAATCGTCGCCCAACGGCATCTCGATTCCGAACTTCGACTTCAAGAAATCGAGGAAGACCGTCAGAAAAAGCAAGCCGAGACAGCCTCACACCAAGAAGCTGCTTTGGAACGCCGCAAGATCCAGGAAGCCGAGCGTCAAGCGAAATTGTTGCGCGATGAAGAACGCAAACGCGATGTAGAAGCAAAGCGCGAATTGGAGAGGCAAGAACAAGTTGCTGCAAAGGAAGCTGCGAGATTGGCAAAGGTTTGAATTCCGACGCTTTTTGGCTTTATTTTATACCTGTGAAGGAGTTGACTGAGAATGTCCTAGATTCAACGTCGAGCGGAACTTAAGAGTATGAAAGAGGCTGAAATCGAGGAAATGGTATTTCTCTACTTGAATTTTTTTTTTTTCGTTAGAATTTTTGACTGGAATCACTCCTAGCGGCGGGAATTAAGCAAAAAGTTCCAGCTGAAACTCGATAAATGGACCACGCGCTACAATGAATCGCTGAAGAAAAAGAAGGACCGGGCAGCCATGGCCAACCAGAATGCTCGGACGATTGCTGCAAGCGCCAAACAATCGCACGTACCTTCGAGCGAATCTTATGGAAATTTACTCCTTCTTGCAGCTGGAGAAGAATGTGGGGTGTATTCGATTCATCCAATTTAGTTTCTGCCTCAGCTCACTCAATTTTGCAACGCAGCAAAACCGTCTGAAAGAGAAAAGTGCATCAAGCGACGAGTGAAAAAACTGAAAAAGGTACGTTGTTTCAAATCTTTCATCAATGGAGATGATCCCTGCAGAAAATCCTTGCTGATTTCAGTTATATGTTCACCCAGAGGCTCCGAGACGCCAGCGCAAACTACGCATTTATCCCGTCCTCCGCATGCCTCCCTAATCCCGAAAAAATTATGTTGACAGCAAAAGCTCAACTCTCGAATCTCATACGTATGAATATTGCACCCACAAACTGCGAACAACTGCGCAGCCTGCTTTTCGATCTCTTTTCCAATCTTGAAAAGGGCGATAACCTTAACGCAGAGTCGTTTTGTAACATGGGTGGACTCTCTGTTTTATTTAACGCACTAATGCTGCTTGATGGGGATGGAGCGATGCTACTCCCCACCACTGCTCTAGAAATTGGATTGCGCGCGGTTCTAGCTGCTGCTAAATCGCCCGTCAATCGCGAATATCTTCTTCTCTCGATGGACATTTGCATTGAAGAGTTGGCAGAATTATTTGTGCGAATTCTGTCGCTTCATGAGCATGGCGATGTTGCTTGGTTGAACCTTGCATGCCACTCGATTCGTCTGTTAAATCTGCTTTTGGAAGACGATGGTTTTGTTTTGCGCAAAGCAAAAGCCAACTTTTTAAGGTACTTTTGTCTTGTTGACCGTGTCTTCCGTGAAGGCTGGCCTTGCTCATTTGCTTGCTTTTCGCAGTTATATTTTATCCATCAAATCAATTGAATTTCTGTGTAGTTATTTTCCAATGGTGCGCGGACCAGTAACTGAATCCGAAGGGCCTGTAATTAAGTTGTTGATGGGTGGAATGCTGTTTCTGAAAACAGTTTCCCTGTACCAGTAAGCCATTTCTGTTTTCCGTAAATTGACAACGCATGTTTAAAAAAACCCTTCCCCGAAAACAGTAAGCGAGACTCATCGCTGCATTCTCTGATACTTGAGTCATTTCAAAAAGCCGATGTCGGTTCAGTGATTACGATGCTCGTGTCTCTGGTTTTGCATAACGGGCTGACATCTCGAACAGCTGCGTTGGAGCAGCAAGTTTCGATCGAAACCATTCAGTTTACTGTCGCCGGACTGTCCATGATCAACACGCTGTGTGGTCTAAATCTGCACATGATGCAGGTAAATGAAAAAAAAAAAAAATGAATTTTCCTCCTCAATGTTTTCCAACCCCAAACACAGGAATTGCTTTCGTCAGAGGGAATGCAGCCACAAATCCTGCACCTGTCCATGTTTTGGTTCCATCATTACTTCCAATGGAACACAAGCAAACGTTCGGTCCGGAAATCCGTTGAAGTGGAAGCAAACACTGCATGTTCAGCGCTAGTTCAGCAGCTTCTCGTGTTGCTTGGAAACGCATGTTGGAAAAACGCTTCAAATCAATCGCTTCTTCGGTTTGGTCAAGCTGGACTGATATTATTACGTTTAATTTTGGCCCTACCGTTTGACTACTTTGTGGACGCGAAATTGAAGCGAATATTGTTTCCTGCATTGTTGAGCGCGTGTATTGGAGATGGTGCAAATCTTGCGGTTGTCAAGGAGGAAATGAGCCTTGATATGATGAGTCGCTGGATGCATGAGGGCAAGCAGGCGGGGCAACGGGAAGAATGGATGTATAGTTTTAGTGAATCGGAGCTGCGAGAGGTGACGGCCGTGTCTATAGGAGGGTTGAAAGCGTGAAGCATCATCGAAAGCCGATGATAAAATTGGCGCAACGGCGGTGCGGATGCTTGGTTTATTTAAGTGTTTTACATTTAAGTGTAAGCGCATCTGAGAAGCAGTAAAAAAGATCCCAGGCAGGAACGAATCTGGAAACATACCCAAGTTTAAAAAAACCTCATAAACAGTAAAACAGAAGTTGTGTAAAAAAAAGCGCAAACGGAAAATGCAGCTGACTTCATCTCTCACGGCCACGATGGCCACCCGTCGTCGCATGGCCACCATCGCCGGCACAGCCACGAGGACATACGGAAACCTGAGCGACCAGGATCGCATCTTCACCAACTTGTACGGACGACACGATTTTAGGCTTCAAGGTGCCCTCAAGCGCGGAGACTGGTACAAAACAAAGGAGATCCTTCAGAAAGGAGACACCTGGATCATTGACCAGGTGAAAGCATCTGGTCTTAGAGGGGTTAGTCATTTCTGTTTGAATCTGTGCTCGTGCTTCTTAATACACTCTGTACTGAATTTACATCTCCATGCAGCGTGGTGGTGCGGGTTTCCCCTCTGGACTCAAGTGGAGTTTCATGAACAAGCCCGGAGGTGACAGTTTGCCCCTTTTTCGTAACCTGATTGCCGTGGTGGCAAAATCCGACCAAATCTCGATGCGATTGGATCTTGATCGGGGCGCTTGCATTATCCGAATCGTCAGCCACCTACTCATCGAAGCACCGTCTGACACTATTCTTCCAATTTCCAGGCCCCGACGGCCGTCCTAGATACCTCGTCATCAATGCCGATGAAGGCGAACCTGGTACCTGCAAAGATCGCGAAATTATCCGTCACGACCCACACAAACTCGTTGAAGGATGTCTTATTGCCGGCCGTGCTATGAATGCCAACGCCGCATACATTTACATTCGTGGAGAGTTTTTCAACGAAACAAGCAACCTCCAGGAAGCCATCAACGAAGCGTACAAGGCTGGTCTGATTGGCAAAAACGCTTGCGGCACCGGTTACGACTTTGATATCTATGTTCACCGTGGTGCTGGTGCATACATCTGCGGGGAAGAGACTGCCCTGATTGAAAGTATCGAAGGAAAGCAAGGAAAGCCCAGATTGAAGCCCCCCTTCCCAGCCGATGTGGGTCTGTTTGGATGCCCCACTACTGTCGCAAATGTGGAAACTGTTGCGGTTGCGCCAACCATCTGCCGTCGTGGTGGAGACTGGTTTGCGGGGCTTGGTCGTGCACGTAACTCTGGTACCAAGCTGTTTTGTATTTCGGGTCACGTGAATACCCCCTGTGTGGTTGAAGAGGAAATGTCCATCCCACTGCGTGAACTGCTTGAAAAGCACTGTGGTGGTGTCCGTGGCGGATGGGACAACTTGCTCGGAGTCATTCCAGGAGGAAGCTCAGTTCCTGTGATGCCAAAGAACGTCTGTGACGATGTGCTGATGGACTTTGATGCCCTGAAGGACGTTCAATCTGGTCTTGGAACAGCAGCCGTTATTGTCATGGACAAGAGCACTGACATGGTGAAGGCTATTTCCCGGCTCAGTGCCTTCTACCAGCACGAAAGTTGCGGTCAATGTACTCCTTGCCGTGAAGGTACCGGATGGATGGCCAAGATTATGAAGCGGCTCGAGACTGGAAATGCAAAGCATGCTGAAATTGACATGATTGAGGAAATCAGTCGGCAGATTGAAGGACACACCATCTGTGCATTGGTGAGGCTGTGTAGTTTGTTTCTTTTTTTCCTTTGCACCTGTATGTCCGTCTTACTCGTTGCAAACAGGGTGATGCCGCAGCATGGCCTGTCCAAGGTCTGATTCGTCACTTCAGACCTGAAATTGAGAAAAAGATTGATGCCTTCAACGCAGCCAAAGCCGCTCAGACTGCTGCATCAGCCTCCAGCCAAGCCGCCGCAGCCTCTCACTAAGCGTTCGTAAAAAAATTACTGAAAAAAAAACACAATTTTCGATCTGATTTTTTTTCTTCGTTTTGTCCTTGTTTTTCATGTAGCTTTTTGTGGGAGAGGAATATGGATTGTTCTTGTGTGACTCAGACACACGGGAAAATATTAAACACTCTTTCTTCTCTTCTCTGCTTTGAAATAAGTACCGCAAAAACTCGAAAAAACCCAACAGAGAATACTTAAGTATACTTGTGAGGACAAGAAGAAGAACGAAAAATAAAACAAAAATAGTCATGTACTTTTACGAAACAAACAAGAGCAGCTTACAGATTCCCAAATATGCACACACACCAAACATCCGCAGCACAAGAAGGATCACGAACAAAGGAAGGAAGAGATGGAGGGAAAAGAAGGAGGGCCCACGAAAAGAAAAAGAAAAAAAAGGCATTTTAAATAAGAGAGAAAGAAAAGATGAGAAAGTTTTGTGACAGGAAAATATACTCAACGGTGAAGAGAAAAGATAAAAAATCAGCTTAAAAAAAAAAAAACGAATCTTGCAACAACGCACGCATTCCATAAAATTGTCTGAAAAAGCGCCACTTCTCTCTTTTTTCAAATTTTTTGCTCCTGTGCTTTTTTTTTCTTCATTGATGGGGCTTTGGGAAATGGCTGAGCAAATTGAGCTGGCATCTGAGTGGGCGACGGGTAGTAAAAGTATCCCCCATTTGCTGCAGAAGGTGGAGGTGGAACAAATGGACCTGACTGATGGTGGCGCGATTGTTGCTGTGGTTGTTGTTGTGGGTAATGTTGATGTTGTGCTGATTCTTCTGCAGAGTAAGGAAGGGGAATCCCCGCGCCACCCTGATATCCTCCTGGATAATAAAACTGATAGTAGTTTGGGTACGGTAAAGCCGGGAATCCTGACTCTGTTGCACTTGACGGCAGTCTTGTCTCAGAAAACGGAGAAGGCGCTTGTTGTCCGAAAACAAGAAAGTGGTCAGATGCAGGTCGAATTATAAAACTTAAATTTTGCATGCAAAAAAGGAGAAAAACGCACTCAGTGCCCCAGTCGAATTATTTGCAGAAGTATTGATGCTGCTTGCGGCATTTTCATCACTTTTATGCAGCTTTGGAGGGGTGATGGTGTCAATGGAGGATACGGTTTCTGCATCCAAACGTGTTCCCGACGGTTGAATTGGAGTTGAAGGTTCATCTTTTTCGCTACTTTTTGGTTCCTCATGTTTTACATGCTGCGGTTGCTGTTGTTGCAATGTTTGTTGTGGTTGATGTTGTTGTTGCTGTGGTATAGACATGGGCATGTACCCGTAGCCATTCACTGGGTAGCCTGGCCATTGACCCGGAACAAATCCGTTATAGTTGGGTGGAGATGTGTATGAACCAGGATCTTTTTTTTTTTTTTGGTAAAAAAGGGGTGCAACGAAGCAAAAAAAAGGACAACAGAAATAGAGCTACCTTCTTGTGGCGGGTACTGAGGTCCATTCCGTGAGTACATACCCATCATTTGCGGATACACCATGCCTGACATTCCTCCAGGCCTATTTGCAACGGTGGTCATGAACGCCTGAGGATCGCCAATCACTGTCGCACCACCAGGCCCCGTAACATTGGCCGCTTGCAGTCCTTTCGGTCCTTGAATGAGGTCAAATTCGACATTTTCCCCCTCAGCAAGACTCCTGTTGAAATTCAGGTTGTTGTTGTTGTTATTGTTGTTGTATGTTTTGTTTGTTGGTGGGGTGGCGCGTTTGCAGTGGTAAAATTAAATTCAAAGCTCAGCGAGTGTTGTGGGGAAGGGCGAGATTTGTCAAACGGGGAAAAAAAAAATTCATGAGGGAGCAACCCGCTCACCTGAATCCGCCGTCTGGTCTGAGGATTGCGGTGTGATGGACAAACACTGAGAATGAACAACGTTAACGAGATCGGGAGGACGCCCTTAAAGAGGGACTGGCGGTACCTTCGAGTTCGCCCTCCGCTGGGATTATAAAGCCATAGCCTGCAAAACAAAAATAATAAAAATTAGAACTCCACCTGTGATCCGACCAGCAATCCACGCCAGTCGCTGAAGGTACTATCAAAAATAGGCTGATGCGGCGTACCTTTCTGTGAGTTGAAGAACTTGACATATCCGGTTGTCCGATAAGGTGCCACTGGGTAGACACCCTCTGAATCTGATCGCTGTTGCGCTTGGTTGTCGGAGTCGGCCATTTCAATGCCAACGGTTCGTATGTGTGATGCTTGCAGATTGATGACGGGTTGCTGCTTCTGAGGAATTGATCGGAAGAGATTCGCTTGCTTCTGAGAGTGTATTGGTGGCTGCGCTTGGGGGTGGGTTAATGCGGCCGGAGAATACGACGAGGTGGTCTCTGGAACGGATAGAATGGGAATGGTTGTGGGGTTGCTGGCGGAGTCTGGATGTGCCGGGAATGCGGGTGTGGAGCTTTTGCGGTGTTGCTCTCTGAGGTTTTTTCAATTGTTGAGGATTTTTGATTTGGTGAAATCCTTTTTCGAACTTGACCACCCACCCCAACAAATCAACGTATTGCATGCACTGGCAACCTGGCAAGGGGCATAATATCTGGACTGTACCTATCTGAGAAATATTTTGAAGGAGGAGAGTGGCCATGATTTTTAAGTCGCGCTTAAAAATGACGGGTGAGTCTTTTCATGAAAGTCGAAATGCGATGATACACGGCACGCCCCGTTCATTGTTCGATACACTTATTTGCGGCTTTAATCTTCCCCCCTCGCTTTTATTTCGAAGCGTTCAGATTTTTCGAAACTTGGATTGCACCCAAATCCGCTCCATCTTGATCTCGCGTTTTCGATTCTCAACCTCTTTCGTAACATAACAGTTTTCCTCAACCGCGAATCCTGCGTCAACAAATAGTTTTTCGATTTGCTCCAACGAGAAGTAGACGGAGAATGTGCCGTCTTGACGCATATAGAAATGATCGTCCTAATTTTGATTATCAGCCAAAAAAGAAGTAGTCGCAAAATAAACAAACATAAAAAAAACCCAGGAGGGTTTGTGAACGCGTACCATCATGTGGCCCGGTTTAAAACGCAACTCGGCTTCATCATAAAGCCCATAGTCTCGAAAAAGAACCACGCCGCCTGATTTGAGCACGGAGGCAATATTTTGCACTGCGTATTCAAGCTTGCTGAAATTGTAGTCCGTTTTTTTCAGAGACATGATTTGTTGTCATACAGCACAGGTAATGTCACCTTGGAGGAATCGCGCTGAGGCAGAAAATAGCTGTAACAAAGTCGAGTGATGCAGCTGGAACGTTTTCCGTGATAGGATTTGCAGTTAAATCGCAGACAAAGGCCTTCATTCGCTCATCGGTATAAGACTCGTTCTCCTTCACAAAGTTGACGGCGCTAATTATTGTGGCATGGTTATTTTCTATGGTCCCAGAGTCAAATCAAGACATTGCAACTCGGTGCAATGTATGTTACCGTGTTGAAAAGTCGCAGGCTGGGGAGAAGAGTCAGAAAAGGTGAACGGACAAATGGTCGAAAACACAGCAGTCACCGTAGATAAACATGGCCTTGTTTTGTTCTGCAGCGACATGGAAATCATCAGCAAGGCAATACAGACACACGCAAAGCAGACTACCCACCCAACAGTGGCCATACAAAATTTCCCACACCACAGCCCACCTCAAGAAGCCGTGCGCCGGTGGCCCAAGTCTCGCTCTCGACCAACTCGGGGAACTCTCTCCAAGTCCAATGCCGATCCTTGAAGAAGTTTGTGGTGTTGCGTTTGTAGAAGAGGTCCCAGTTCTTGGGGGCCTCGGCGATCAGCTTAGCCTTCATGAAGTCTGACACTGGCTTTTCGGCATGCGCCTTCAAGATGCGATTGATTTCCGCCTGCTTTTCGTCATCGATTGTCCGGTTTTCGACCTTTTTGACGGTGGGATCCATCTCAATGAATCAAAACAAAAAGCAATAAAATCGTAAAACTAACTGAAATGATATCAAGTGTGTCGCTGCAGGTGGGTGCACCTAACCTTCCCCACCGGCGAATCCCAGTAACGACTAACACCCAACAACACACCCACTCTTGCTCTATTCGAATTCGCTCAGTCGCTCTGGATGAGCTTTGCCGTGATTGTTGTGTCCGAGATTGGCGATAAGACGTTTCTCATTGCTGCAGTTATGGCCATGACCAACCCGCGTCTAGTCATCTTCTTCGCGGCCATCAGTGCTCTTGGAGTTATGACGGTCCTGTCTGCATTGTTTGGCCACTTCCTGCCCAACGTCCTCAGCAAGGAGTACACCCAGTTTGCTGCCGCCGGGCTGTTTATCGTCTTTGGCTTCAAAATGCTGTGGGACGGATATCACATGGATGACACTGAGGGCAATGACGAGCTGGAAGAAGTATCAGCCGAACTAATTGCTAAGGAGAAGGAAGGCAAGGACGAGGCGGACAGGGAAAGAGACGACCTGATGGAAGCTGGTGGCGTGACTGCTGCTCAAAAGAAAGACTTGGCCACCTTGGACAGACTCAAGTCGGGGGCCCAGAATATTGCCAACTACTTCTTTTCGGCTGTGTTTATTCAGACCTTTGTTCTCACGTTCTTGGCGGAATGGGGAGACCGATCTCAAATCGCAAGTGAGTATGATTTGTGAATTTCACTCTGGCTTGTTTGCTTCCACGGGGCGGTTGTGTTTTGCCCACTTAAACTGGCGGATACATGCTGTGGGCACGGACTTCACAGAACTGGCGTTCGCATTGGCCCATCGCGCTTTCGAAATTATAAAGGATGCATTTGGTTACTTTTCTTGGCGTCGGTAACAGGAGGATATGAAACGGGGTGTCTTAGTGGATGAGGAGGAGTGATGACATTTTTCATGCGTCACTCTAAACATACCTGCGCTTTTTTTTTTCAGCGATTGCACTCGCAGGAGCTGAAGATTTCTGGTGGGTGACGATTGGTAGTCTTATTGGCCATGCCCTGTGTTCAGCCGTTGCAGTGATTGGCGGGAGGCTCTTGGCATCAAAGATCAGCGTAAGAACAGGTAACAATGAATCTTGCATTAGAATTGCCCTTTTGCATTGCAGTGTGGGCATTATTGCGCTGTGAGTATCTAACTCACACCCACCTCGCAGTCACGATTGTTGGGGCTGTCATCTTTATCATATGCGGGATATACTCATTCTACGTGAACTACTACAAGCTGAACGAAGAGTGAGGTGTGTTTATGCAGCGAATGCGGGAAAACGGATAAAAGTGTCTGTGGCAATAAAAAGGTCGGACACTTTTCCGTGATTGCTGTTTTTTACTGTTGCTTGGTCCCAAAACCCAATTTTTGCCATTTGATTCGAAGCCGTCTTTTTTCTTTTCCCTCACCCGAAGTATGACCATGCTTTCCATCAGCGAGCTTCTCTCACGGACGCTTTCCCCAGGTAAGCCTGAGTCTTGTGGCGGGAGGGGCATCCCTTGGTGGGAGTGCTGCATGCGCTCCGTGGAAGTCAGCTCACGGCACGTGGGACCTGCGACCGGACACGTCCCGAATAGAGTGGGGGAACTGACACTGACCTCCCCCTTTCTCACCTCGTCTCTCCAGATGTCGCTACCCGCGAGGACGCCGAGCGTCAACTTGAAACTCTTGCGCGCGAGTCCTTCGTATGTTGCTTCTCTTCGATATTTATGTCCAGTGGCTGTGCCCTGATGTGCGTTGACGCTGACCAATACTCAACAGGCCCAGTACATGTTCCTCCTCGGACAAGAGCTCTCGTCCGAAGCGTCACAGATTGATATCAGGCGCTCGGCCGGTATTGCAATGAAGAATGCCTTGTCGGCAAAGGTGGCGACTTTGTTTTTGTATTGCTTATATTGCCGGCTGGGCATTAACGGCTCTCTCCCCGGCATTAGGATGAAAGCATTCGTTCCGAGTTTACCGCTCGTTGGTTGCAGATGGATCAGAACCAGCGGAAAGTCATCAAGGATGGTGTGAGTAAATCTACTGCCTTCATTTGACACGAAAGCCCGGACACGCGAAGGGTGCCCCCCCTCCTTTCGGACTCGTGTCCCGTATCTATTCAATTGATTGGATTCTGATGCTCATGTTTTTCCTGTCTATCTTCAGTTGCTGCGCTCGCTCTCTTCCTCGCACAAAGCTCCCGGTTTCGCTGCCGCCCAAGTCATTGCCGCCGTTGCTGACATTGAACTGCCACGTCAAGAATGGCCTGATCTGATCAACATCCTTGTTCAGAATGTTACTCTGCCGGATGACAACACCAAAGAGGCAACTCTGCAAGCCATCGGTTTTATCTGCGAAACAATTGTACGTCACAGTTCATCATCTTCACCTTTTCCTGGAAGTGTGCTGACTGGGCGTTGATTTTTGTTTTTGACAGGACCCTCTTGTTCTTCAAGATGTCTCAAATATGATTCTGACTGCCGTCGTCCAAGGTGCACGCAAAGAAGAAGCAAAGTACGATTCTTTCTTTGCGATTGGTGTCCCAGTTAGCTCACCAGCAACGTGGCTAATGTTGTTTTTTTTTTTTTTTTTTTTTTTTTTTTTTCGTTTTTAGCCAACGAGTTCGTCTCGCTGCACTGAAATCTCTCTGGAACTCTCTTGAGTTTGTCAAGAAGAACTTTGAGCATGAGGGCGAGCGTAACTACATTATGCAGATTGTGTGCGAAGCTACCATCAGTTCGGACGAAGATGTCCAGGTCGCATCCTTCGAATGTCTCGTCAAAATCGTTCAACTGTACTACGATAAAATGCCCA
Organism: Chytriomyces cf. hyalinus JEL632; assembly: GCA_025435555.1. Lineage (NCBI taxonomy): Eukaryota > Fungi > Chytridiomycota > Chytridiomycetes > Chytridiales > Chytriomycetaceae > Chytriomyces > Chytriomyces cf. hyalinus JEL632. The sequence continues at coordinate 751,958 of JAIWWG010000002.1, read as the reverse complement.
ACTACATGGCGCAGGCATTATACGGGGTATGATGTTCAGGTGAAAGAACTGTTGCCTGCTTATTAACGTAATGCGCCTGTCCAGCTCACCATTGATGGAATGCAATCTCCAAACGAACGTGTGGCAATGCAATCTGTTGAATTCTGGTCAACTGTCTGCGAAGAAGAAGCTACCAGACTTGCCGATAACATGGCTGGTGAGCACAGCTCAGACTTCACGCCCTACCCTGTTCACGACTTTGCGCGCCCTGTCGGACAAAAGCTTGTTTCAGTCCTTCTGTTCCTCTTGACCAAGAAGGTAATTGCTCATACCGTTTTGATGATGATTGCGTTTTCTCAACATCGTAAAAACAGGAGGAAGATGATGATGAAGACGAGTGGAACATTTCTATGGCGGCTGCCACATGTTTGACTCTCCTCGCGAATGTCTTCAGCGATGACATTGTGGGACTAGTTCTGCCATGGGTTCAGGCTCACTTGCAGAGTACCGACTGGAAGTACAGGGAAGCGGCTGTCATGGCGTTTGGTTGGTCAACTTTGTTCCATCCGTTGATGCCAAGTTTATTTCACTGATCGTTCGAACTTTAGGTTCTATCCTTGACGGACCAAAACATGAGACGTTGGCTCCACTTATTGAGCAAGCCTTGCCATTCTTTGTCGCCATGATGAAGGACTCTCAAGTTCAAGTGAAGGACACTACTGCTTGGACTTTGGGACGTATCTCTGAAATGATGACGCCGGAAACAGTGAAAGCAGAACAGCTTCATGCGCTGATTTCTGTTGTGGTTGGAGGTTTGACTGACCAGCCTCGTGTTGCTTCAAACTGCGCCTGGTGCATTGTGAACCTTGCTGAGCATATGGCTGGGGAAGACACTGATGTGGCGTCCTACCCCTTGTCGCAATACTTTGATGGTCTCATCTCCACATTGCTGAACTGTGTCAACGATAAGTCCGACGCCAACTTGAAGGCTACCGTTTACGAAGCCATTGCAACCTTAGTCAGCACTTGTGCAAAAGACTGTTTCGGAACTGTTGAACGCCTTGCTGCCGAAATGCTGTCGCGTCTGAACGGAACCGTTGCGATGCAGGTTCGTTTCCGAATTGGGTTATTGTGTTTGTTGCTGATAATCTCACTTTCAGCGTGAAGTTGTTAGCCACGATGACCGCACAACTCTGCAAGAGCTGCAGGCAAACATCTGCAGTGTTCTGACGGTAATGTCCATGACGCCCAAGAAAATGCCTTCATTTGCTCATTGTGTGTTTGTTTCCAGAACATTATTCGAAGGATGTCGAACATGATTGCCCCTGTCGCTGACTCTATTATGGTCACCATTCTCCAAATTCTGACTTCTTCCCAGCGCAACTCCACTGTTCTGGAAGACTGCTTCATTGTCATCAGCTCGCTCACCAGTGGTATTGTAGTATTACCATTTTTTAGGTTGGTGGATGTTCGCTAATCAAGTCTTTTTCCCCAGCCGTTGATGGTGACTTTGTCCGCTACATGAACGACTTCAGCCCTCACCTTGTGCGCTCCCTTCAAAACCCGCAAGACCACCAAATGACGGCAATTGCCGTTGGTCTGATTGGAGACATCTGCCGTGCCTTAAACGAGCAGATCCTGCCTTACTGCCCTGAATACATGAACGGCCTAGTGGAGAACCTGAAATCACCTATTCTTGATCGATCAGTCAAACCGGCTATCCTCTCGACGTTTGGTGACATTGCAATCGCAATCGGTTCAGAATTTGAGAGATTTGTTGCACCTGTAATGCAGATTGTGGACGAGGCTGTTGCTTTGGTTATCACTGTTCCCCAGGTGAGTGTCTCAAAATTCTCGTCTGAGTTTGATTCTGAACCATTTTACGTTATCAGGACCGCTCGTTTGACCAAATTGAGTATGCCAACATGCTGCGTGAAGGAATCACCGAAGCCTACGTGGGCATCACACAAGGTTTGACCACTGGTCAAAAAGGTGAGAAGATCTGTAATTATCCTGATGAGGCGGAATACTTACCTGCGCATTTTTCTGTCGTACAGCTCAACTTCTCGCGCCTTATGTGGAAAAGATGTTTGTCTTCATGCAAAGCATTGTGTTTGATGACGAGCACTCTGAGGAAGTTGCAATCACCATGGGAGGCCTTATCGGAGATCTTGCCGACGCATTCCCACCAGGAAGTATGGCACGGTTCTACTCAATGCCATGGGTGGACAAGCTGCTGAAAGAGCTCCGGGGAATGTACTACAATCCAAAGGGTCAAGATGTCGGCAAGTGGGCAAAGACTCGCGTTAAGCGGCAATTGGCTGCAGCCATTTAAGTTATGAAATATCTTTATTTTCTTCTTTTTCGTTTGATATACTCTACATTTTTCTTACTTGATGTGATGCGATGGTGAATGGTTTGCCTTTTTTGATGGTCTCCTCGAATTTTTTTTTTTATTTTACATTTTTGTAGGTGTTTTGCTTATATTGTTTTTTCATTTTTCCTTTGACTCCTCTACTCACTCCATCTATGCACCTACTTCCCCCCATTCCCCGCACTGCCTGCAAGATTTTCTTTTTTCCGCCTGTCTGGTGAAGCTGAATATATTACTATTGATTTCCCGAAGAGTCGCTGAGCTGGGTGAAAAGGTTCAATCTGCGGAGTAACTGGATGGCACCCATGGAAACCTGATCAAATTCATGCAAGTTTATTTGCATATCTGTCCAATACGACACGTTGAGAAAAAGAGACCCAGGCCAATGGACCAAAACACAACAAATACTTAGGAAAAAGAAAAAAAACCATTACTGGTTCATGAGCGTTGAATTATAGAGCTCAATGTACAAGTCTAAAGAATCTGGGTTTGCAAGTGCCGAACGCGTCAGCTTAGTTTCGCCCTTGAGAATCTTTTTGACGGCGATTTCCACTTTCTTTCCTGTCAGGGTGTACGGGATGTCCGCAATCGGGAGGATCACAGCAGGCACGTGTCTAGCAAAGGAAGGGACGGAGTAAGAAACCAGTGTGTAAGTGTACAGGCAAGTGGAGGGTATGTATTCACCTTGCAGAAAGTTCTTCACGAATTTTTGTTTTGATTTTTTTCTCGAGATCCGCGTCAAGGGGTTGGCCGGCGGCCATTTTACAGAACATGATGACGCGTTCATCGCCTTTGTAAGGCTGTCCCACCTGTGTAATTTATTTATTTTCAGCATTTGAAGGAGGGAGTTGATTTTGCGTTTTTTTCCGTTACCACAAGAGAGTCGGGCACTTGAGTGATAAAGTGAGCAACCATGACATTGTAAAGGTCTGCGCTTCCGAAACGGACACCGTTTGGCTTCAGAGTTCCGTCACTTAATAAGAGAAAAGTAAATACCCATTGTTTCGAAAGGGTAAACAAATCTAAAAACCTGCGACCAAGCATAACAACACCACCAGTGCTCGGGTTCACATCCATAAAGTCGCCGTGGTACCAAACGTTTTCAAAGTTTGCAAAGTAGGCGTTGTGGTACTTTTCGCCAGACGCGTCGTCCCAAAAGTAGACGGGCATGCAAGGGAAGGGTTTCACGCCTGGAAAGTTTTTTTCAAACAGTTAAGGAAAACTCAAAAACTTGGATGATCAAAAGAAATTTAGACTTACAGACTAAATCTCCAGGCTGTCCGAGCACTGGTTTTCCTTCATCGTTCCAAGCCTCAATCGCCATTCCAAGCGAGCGGCATTGAATTTCTCCACGGTGCACTGGGCCCTCCACGTTGTGGCCGGCAAACAGACTACAAATATCCGTGCCTCCAGTGATAGATCCCAAAACAACATCCGTCTTAATCTTTGAATAGACATAGTCAAACTGCTCAGGGTGCAGCGGTGATCCCGTGGAGTAAATGACTTTGATGGAGCTCAAGTCGTGCGAAACAATGGGTTCCTGTTTCAGTTCCTGCACGGTTTGCAGGTATTTTGCGGAGACTCCAAAATGCGTAATTTTTAGTTCATCAGCAAGGTCCCAGAGACGTGTGCCGGAGCTTTTGAAGGGACTGCCGTCGTAGGTGATGATGGTGCAGCCAGTTGCAAGTCCTCCGACGAGCCATTGCCACATCATCTGGTTAAAAAGAAGGTTATTCAAAGGGAAGGTGGCAATGGAAAGGAAGGTTTGCAATTTTGTACCCATGATGTTGTTGAGTAGTAGAAGAACACATCTTCTCGTTTCATTCCACCGTGGATAATATGCTCCTTTTTGTGTTGGAGAAGAACACCCGCACCAGAGTGCACAATGCATTTTGGCTTGCCTGTAGTTCCGGAAGAGTACAAGACGAAAAGCGGGTGAGAGAAGGGAAGCTGCTCAAAGACAAGTTCGTCTTTTCCAGCGGTAGCCATGAATTCTTCGTACGATTGACTGTTAATTGGACCAACACAGCCCCAAATCAGCACACATCCGCACCCGCAATTAAACTAGACAGCCATACCCTTTCACAATATCCGATGGGTTAAATTCGAAGTTGGCTGAGTTGATGACAACAACTTTCGTCAAGGTTGGCAGTCCTGCAGCAACTGTTTTAGCCTTGTCCATGTGACTGTGGACTTTGCCGTTGTACAGAACCGCATTGACGGTGAAGAGGACCTTGGGCGCAATTTGTCCGAACCTGTCCAGCACGCCTGAGGGCCCAAGATCCGGAGCGCATGAGGACCAAATGGCACCAATCGAAGCAGTTGCGAGCATGGCAACAACAGCCTCAGACGAGTTTGTAATGTACCCAGACACAACGTCGCCAGACTTGAGGCCGAGTTTCTTCAAAGCGCTTGCGCATTGGCGGACCTGTTCATACAGCTGCGCATAAGTGAGCTTGGTTCCGAGTCCTGATTCCCCAGCATTGATCACAGCAACACGATCATCGCGGAACCGACTGTTACATTCAACCGTTGCGAGGTTAGCAACTGATTGGGTAAAACTGGTTGCAGAATCATCACCCACAGCATGTTTTCGGCATAGTTGAGCTTGCTCCCCAGGAACCATTTGGGAATCTTGGCCATGGGAACATTCTCCAGCACTCGCTCGAACGGCTCCGAGGCAACCATGTCAGTAAAGTACCACACGGCCTCCCAGAACCGCTCGATCTCAGTCACAGACCAAACACGCAGTTCTTCGTACGTTGTGAAGGACAGGTTGAAGCGGGCGTTTACAAACTGGCGGAACTGGGTCATGCTGTCAGCGGCTTCGCTGTGGAAGAGTTTCTTGTTAGCCTCGGACCAGTGCCAGGCTCCCCAGGAGTTGCTGTGTGAAACGTCGGCTAGCATGGGAGATTTTTTTTTGTTTGTTCTGCACCTCCTAATTTAGTTCCGAGAGTGAAGATCATCCATCGGATGCGGCTTTTGCCAGTTCCTAATTCTTCCGGACTACTGATAAGCGGCATAGTTGTACTGGGAGGTGGAAGGGCGGCATTAGCTGAGCTCCCCTCTCATGAGGACCAACCAGGCTGCCATGCGTGAAGTGGGTAGCAGGCAGTGTGCACGAATCAGAAGAAGATGAATGCAGAATCATGAAGTTAGTATTCACGCATGATGATGCCGCCAAGTTTCTCAGGAGGCCAGCAGCGTGTGTGTGGGGCCATGTGGGGGAGCTGTTCCCATCAACGAAAGCTCGCTTCTTTTTGCCTTTTGCACACAAATCGATTGTTCACTAAAAATGGCCAACGTCAACTGTGAGTCAACCTGCCACCACTGCCACAGCTCCAGGACTAACCGGCACCGTCTCTTCCTCCGTAACCCCAACGCATCGATACCGCTGCCACATTCTATCTGCATCGCTGCCTGATGTGTAGTCCTTTTCCGCCGCAGTTCTACCTTTGTTCTCGGTATCTTTGCCGGTGCCGCCGTCTTTGAGATTGCCTTCGACGAAGGTTCGCAGTTTCTGTGGGACTCTTGGAACAAAGGGGTGCGTGCTGCTGCTGCCGGGACTGGGCTTTATCTCATCCATGCTAACCTCGCCCTCTCCCTCTCAGCGTCAATGGAAGGACATCCGCTCAAAGTACATCCAGTAAAACACTGCGCGCTTGTTCCCCCCCATAACTATACGCTGGATCATCAGTCTTATATGGCCCTGTTGCCTTTGAATAAATATTGAGATTCAGTTTGCACTTTTTATTATAAAATCATGTTGCAATCGTGCGTGCGCCGCTGCCTGTCAACCACCCCGCGCTCTGCGTCGGCAAACGTTTACACCGGCGCCAACAAGGACCTCGACATTCTCACTCGTGGAAACATGCCCCCACGTCGGCTTTTCAAACCGTACCAGGTGACTGACAACCTTGCCTGCATATCCATGCACACAGCCCTTGTCTCGTCAATCTGGGCAGTCCAGCAATCTAAGCACATGCACGGATATCGCTTCGCATCAATGCCCCTGCTCTAAACTCCTCGTCATCGAAACCTGCACAGACCTACGACCCCAAAGACCTCAACCAAAAAGACGCCAGCTTCTACCAGGCCGCAAAGCTAAAAGAACCCAAAGTCGATATTTTTGCAGTGCTGAACTTGAACCCAATGGACATGTACAAGGTATATGCCCCTCCCCAAGCGAATCGAATCGAATCGAATCGAAATATGGGATCTCACATGGATACCTCTTTTTGCGAATATAGAACACTCGCTTGCTGTCCGACTTTGTCACCGAAATCGGACACATCAAACCTCGAACGGAGACTGGGTTGAGCATTGTGAACCAAAAAAGGCTTTCGAAAGCTATCAAACGGGCTCAATCGATGGGTGCGTTTTCTGTTCCTTTACCGCTCTTGTTGACCTGCTTCGTGACTGATGCGCCCCTTCAAGGTCTCATGCCGTACACGTACAAGCTGTACTTTGCAAACCAGTTCTAGTTCTGGTTGAGTGCTAAATAAACCAAAAAAAAAGATCATGTCGGGGAAGGCAATGGATTTTATTAAAATATTTTGATAGAAAATGCCACAACAACCTCCAGAACAACTCGTCTTTATCCCATCCACCAACAACGTCAGCCTCGAAGCCCGCATCGGCGTCCCATGCACAAGCACCACTGCCCGCAAAGACGTCTGCCTGATCTTCACTCACCCGTATGGAAAACTGGGCGGAAACCTGCAAAACAACGTGGTCGAAGCGCTGCGCCACTCCTTTTCAAAAGACTTTATCACTGTCCGGTTCAACTTCAGGGGTGTCGGGCAAAGCACTGGGCGGGGGTCGTTTTCGGGATCGGGGGAGGTGGATGATCTTGCATCTGTGTGTAAATATGTCAAAGCGCGCGTGGATTTGAATCCAAAGTATTTTGTCCTTGTTGGATATAGTTATGGTACCATCCCAGTTTGTGCGTTGAGCTCGGAATTGGAGGGATGCATTGGTTGGTGTTTTGAACATCTTCACTGGGCAGACTTGAACTTACATATCAATATCGCATCAGGCGTCGTTGCGATCAGCTTTCCTGCGAGCGTAATGTGGTTCTTGACAATGGGCAACGGCCACAAGTATATCGACGCATTGCGCGCATGTCCGCAGAGCACGCCGAAGCTGCTGATCATGGGTGCACGTTATTCGTTGTGATCCTATAATCTCCTGTTATCTCTGACAATCAACAACACCCACTCCAGGAGACTGCGACAACTTTACAGGAATCAAAGCTTTCCAACAATTTGCAGACACAGTTCCCGAACGCAAGAAAGTCGAAATCGTGGATGGAATGGATCATTTCTGGTTTGACCGAGAAGACGCGCTCGTCGAATGCGTTAGGAAATGGTTGCGCTCTGAGAAAGTTGTTCCGGAAAAGACAAAAGGGACTCCGCTGCCACCCCTCGGACATGTCCGGAATGCCCAGCCGCCCATGACAACCTTGCGTGCGGCAAAGTCGGTGGATTCATTGCATGCTTCTTCTGGAAATGTGAATCAAGTCTGCAAAGTGTCGAAAACTCAGTGTGACGTCATGGAATCCAGTGACACTTTGAAGGAATCGTGTGATCTCAGTTGACATTCCGAGCAACACAAAAACAAATGAAATAGACGCACAGAATAAAGAGTATTGTTGTACAAGATTGCACGCTACAGAAGTTGTTTGACCGTGAAAGATTACCTTCTTTTATTAGTGTGCAATTACTTGACCATCTTGATAACAAACTCATAACTCCCAAGAAACACTGCGCCGCCAATTGAAATCCAAGTGACTCGAGGCCCAATGCCCTTGAACAAAGCGCCAAATCCTTCCTCGGCCACAATTTTCCGAAAGCTGCCAGGAATACTGTTGTACTCACGCTCCCCAGCCAGACTCTTTGCTGAAAGCATGATCCGTGTCTTGACCACATCTAAAGGCGTCGTCACAGCCGCCGCAAACCCTCCTGCCACACTTCCACACAAGCCTGCCTCCCATGGTTCCGGCGCTGACCCCTTCCGCAGTGCCCATGACTTCTTCATGTATTCGAATAGAGGGAACTGCACGCAGCAGAATGGAATCTCGCGAAAGACGGTCATGGCAAAGCCGCGGTAGATCCCGCGCACGCCGTCCGACTGCACGATGGACGTCAATGCTGTTGAAACGCTGTTGTATTGTCCAGTCTGCATTCGCTGCTTAACGACCTCGGTTGGCACTCGGATCAAGCACGCCGTCTAACACACCATGTGTTTGTTTTTTAACTGAGATTAAACGGGTCGTGATTTGATTCGACGCGAAAACAAGCGCCAACTAACCACTTCACCCCCAGACGCTGCCATCATATGAATCAATGCATCGTTCTTGCCAGTGCTGATGGATGAATTGCCCAGCTTCTTCTTCAGCAGTTCGTACACGGAAAAGAATGCAGCCGCTGCGAGTCTGAAATGGTTAGATGTGCAAGATAGAGCCCGGGAGACGGCAAACCTCCTGGCGCGGATCCAATCGCGGCTGAAGAGAGTCCTGAGTAGATTCCGCGGAACCCGCCTGCGGCACGGAAGCCCTCCTTCGATTGCTGGTTGGAGATGTCAGTGATGATCGTGGGGAGGTCAGCATCAAAGAATCGAAGCAAGCTCGCACCAATCGGGTCTTGACAGTGTCGAGAGGGAACAAGACAATATCGACAGTCATTCCAGCAACGGCTCCAGCGGCAAGCGCTGCATTGAACGAGGGCATTGTTTGTGTTGGTAGATTGGATTTCTTTCCTTTTTTCTGTACTTTAAAAAAAACACGGAAAATGGTGAGAACCAAACTCAACTCGTACGCATAAACGACTGGCAGTAAACCCGTCTCCCTCGGCCGAAAACAGAGACCCATCCTTCTTCACGGCCATCTTCGGTCGCTTACACGCATCCGCTACAACTCGGACGGAGACCTGCTCTTCTCAGCCTCGAAAGACAACAAACCATGCGTCTGGTACTCAGCCAACGGAGAGAGACTCGGCACATTCAACGGCCACAACGGTGCTGTCTGGGACCTGGATGTGACCCGTGCGTTTTCTATTCTCTGCTCTCTCTCTTTCCCCCGTCATTGTCTTTGTGGACGAGGCAGTCGCTGATCCACAAACATACTCCACCACCCCACTGCAGACAACAGCAGATATCTCATGACTGGCTCCGCCGACAATACTTGCAAAATGTGGGAAGTCGAAACTGGAAAGTGCGTCTACACCTGGGAAACGAGAACGGCCGTGCGTGCCGTCTCGTTTGCATTGGGTGACGAAAAGGCATTGTTTGTGACGGACGCAACCATGGGACAGCAATCTACGATTCACATCGTGCCTATCGAAGCGGATCCTGAAGATCGTGAGTCTTTTTGCAACTTCTTGGGATTGCTTTTTTGGGTGCTGAACGAATTCCTTCCCTGGTCTCGCTTGTGCATTCATTTTGCGGTCGACAGAAACATCGGATGTTTTGAGAACAATTGTTGTCACGGGAGCAAAGGTTACAGTTGCCGTGTGGGGAAACCTGAACCGCACGATCGTTACTGGACACGAAGATGGAACTATCACGGAATGGAACCCTGACGTGAGAGCACAATAATCTTTTTCTTTTCCTCACTTTCCTTCTCGCGAGAGAGAGAGGCTTGAAGAGTTTGCCCGTCGAATTCCACTCAACGATATGTGCACCCCGATTTTTCCAGACTGGCGCAAAAGTCAAGTCCTCAAAAAACCACGAAAAAGCCATCACCGACATTCAATTCTCTGCCGACAAATCTCACTTCATGTCCAGCTCAAAAGATCACACCGCACATCTTACCGACTCCAAGACGCTGAAAGTGATGAAGAGCTTTGTTACCGAAAGACCCGTCAACAGCGCGTGTCTTTCCCCACTGCGCCCGCACGTTGTGTTGGGTGGAGGACAGGACGCAATGGATGTGACGACGACTTCGCTAAAAGGAAACAAGTTTGAGAGTCGTTTCTACCATGCAGTGTTTGAAGACGAAATTGGACGGGTGAAGGGACACTTTGGACCCATCAACACTTTGGCGTTTCACCCCAGCGGTCGCAGGTGAGAAATACTGCTATTTTTTCTGTCCTGCTACTTGGCGAGGGTTTTTTTTAACCGACGGACCATGTGTCATATCTTTCTACAGCTTCTCGAGTGGTGGAGAAGACGGTTTCATTCGTGTGCATCACTTGGATGAGGACTACTTTGAGTTCAAATATGATGAGGAAAACTTTGCTGATTTGCCGCAGCTGTAGTAGCCGGAGGATGACAACAGAAAAGAGATATGAATCATGAAGGGGTGGAGAGGGAAATCTGCCCTGGTTTTTTTTTTCTTCAATCAGTTTTGATGTTCCCACGACTGTGTCAAGATTGGGCATAAAGTGTGTTCTTTTTTATTTTCGTGATGTCGTTGCTATTGTTTCACTGAGTTCTGCATTCGTCCTTGATTTTGTTTACGTGGTCTGCGCCGTCGCGATGTGACTCCTTCTGCTGCGCCAGTTTGCGTTGCTGACGGTCTGTGGCCTCTTTTTCCAGTATTGATGCCGGTTTCTGGTACGAGATGATGAGCGTGTCGTTTTGGTGGTCGACTGACAAGTCGCTTTGTTGCAATGCTTTGACATTGATGCGGTCTAAATCTGTGATGGACAGCCGTGTGAAGTATCTGTTTGGCAGCATTGATGAGTGTTGATGGAAGATAAATAGAGTCAAGACTTATACTTTTTGTTTGTGGTCCTCACAACAATGTGAGACCCTTCAGCGGTAACAGCATACACGCTTTTTGGATACGGCAAATTCCGAATACGAAACACAAACGCGTGCAACGAATCGCGACGCGTGGCTTTCGGCGTAGTCTCAGCGCACTCTCGGATATCCCGCGTAAAGCTCACGAGCGCGTTTTCTGCAGGAGAAGGTTCTCCGACTTCGTAGACCCAGTCTCCATCCCGGCCGAGCACCGACTTTTTGCGTGACTTTCGGACTAAGAGAAGGTCTGTGCTGGCGTCAAACTCCTCGACGAGCTCAACGCTGGGGTCTGAGGGGCGTGTGGAGATTATGAGGCGGTTGGGTTGCTTGGGTTGACGCGTTGCGGGTGCTGAGTTTGCAATCATTTTTGTTTTGATGGACACGATTTGTGCTGGCTCCCGTGAAGTTAAAAAAAATCAAGAATCCAAGTGTCCAACTTGCTTGATATTATCATTTTGTGATCTGGGCTGATCTTGTGGCTGAGCTAGCAATATGCAAGGTGCATTCCCACATACACGCACGCATAGAGCCGGCAATGAAATAGCAGCAAAAAGTAAAACCCAACAGCACCAGTGGTAGAGAACAACAAATCGAAAATGGATATTATGATGGAGAGCAACACAATCAATGGTGGCAATCAGAAGGTTAGTAATTAAGTTCCTGGGTGGAATATTTTTGCTTTTATTTTTTAAGTTTACGAGAAAAAGGTCCTGAAATAGAACAAGATCACCTCCAAGCAAGAAAGCATGGGACGACTGCAGTCGCTGCCGCCTGAACTGCTCCAGTCCGTGGTCGAAAACTTGCCCATCAGTGCCCAGCTGGGATGTCTCGCCAGACTATGTCGCAGCATGAACTGCGTAATATCAGGATATGCGTTTGCGATGCGCCATGCGGGTCGGCAGATGACAATGCTGCTTCATTCATCTGAAATGGATCTCTACGATGTGTGGGAAATGTGCGAGGCTGAGAAGTTACCCCTCTCGTACAGGGCCGCACTGTTTGCCTGGCTTGTTCACAGCAACGCATTTGCTGTGGACTCTGATCTGCTGGTAGCGGCGACACCTCCCCATATGAGTGAAGGTGACTTTTGTTTTGTTTCGGACCGATTGGGCTCCTAGTTATAACTCATCATGACTCTTGGTATTTCACAGATGCCGCGCTACGGGTTGTCCACTGTTTCGAAACAATGCCCATGCTCTACAGACTTCCGCTCAAACATCCTGCTCTACTCAATTGGGCGGCATTCCACGGGTTCACGGGTGTCGCCGAGCATCTTCTCGCACAACCCCGCCCCACATCGATTGCCTCGTCATCGAGTTCAAACGAAGCAACGTCAATCAGTGCACTCGACTCATCAACTGATCCCCTCAATACAACAATGGTCGCACTTAAATGGGCGTCCGAGAACGGACACGCGGGGGTGCTTGAACTGCTGCTTCGTCATGGAGACATGGATCCTTGTTGGAACAATTCGTTTGTCCTTGTGAGCAGTGCGTGTGAAGGCCATGAAGCGTGTGTGCGTCTTTTGTTGCTTGATGGGCGGGCGGAACCGACCAACTATGCTCTCAATAGGGCTGCTGAGAATGGGCATGCGAATGTAGTTCGGTTGCTTCTCAAAGATACTCGTCTTTTGCTGGAACAAACGGACAATGCTCCTTTGAAATGGAGCTGTGAAAATGGTCACACGTTGGTTGTGCAGTTGCTTCTGGAAGATGGCAGGATTGATCCAGGAAACCGAAACAATTTCAACATCAAACGAGCTGCTAGGGAAGGACACGCTGAAGTTGTTGCGCTATTGCTAGCAGATGATAGGGTGGATCCAACAGCGGAGGACCAGTACGCCATCAAATGGAGTGCCGGGAATGGCCACGTTGAAGTCGTCAAACTGCTGCTGGCGGACCCGCGAATCGATAAACATGCCGAAGACGACTGCGCACTCAAATGGGCTGTACAAAACAACCATACTGAAATCGTGCACCTGCTCCAGGGACCATAGTTTATAAACCAACATGTGTACATAAAACAAAACAAAAAAGTAATTGGCAAAAATACCCCCCTTAATCCGCCGGCGATTGAAAGGAACACTGCAGTCTCAAAGTCATTAAAAGCATACATTCCTACCTCAAAACACAAACGCATTTTTGTAATGCTCGAGAATATAACTCGCGTTGCTTTCAACTGTCACCTGTCATAACATCAGAACCTTATGAAACTACCGGATGATGCTAAACAGGAACATTTTACTCTTGCTACAATAATTAAACGACTGAATAAAAACAAGTAGGAAATTGATTGCAGTATGGTTTCTGCCATCAGATTCACAGGAGTGAATATCTCAATCTCGCTCACTGCTTCTCAGTTTAAACAATGATGTATTGCAGTTATCTTTATCTGCTAAAATTTGGAAAATACGAAAGTTCTCGTGGTGCAGTGAACTAACAGCCGACGTGGTCTCTCTGCAAAAAAAAAAAAAAAGTGGATTCGTGGGCGTGAGGCAGATGATGTTGGCCAGGAGTGGTGTGACAGCTGGGGGATGGAACTTGTGAGTTTCTCTGATCATAAGATACCCGTTCTACCTGTTTTCAGGCATCAAATATTTTGAGGAATCAAGAAAACGTGAAAGAAGAGCTGTCACGTCAGCAGATGCTGCTTTCAACAGACCCCCGCTGGCTGTCGATTGCCAATGTACGAGAAGGGATTTCCACTGAAAACATGGATATTTTGACTGGGTAAGGGTATGAAAAGGGTTCAAGAACAGACAGACGAGAGGAAGGAAGGAAGTAACAGAAATGCTCAATCGCGCACGCGTCCAGTCCAAACCCTTCATCCAAACATCCAAACAACGCTGCTTCTTTGCTTGCTGCTCGTTCGCTGAGTTAATTTAATATGACGTCAGCGCCGGATGCAAAACCAAAGAAATTCAAACAGTCACACTCTGAAAAGACCCAAGAAACACCACAACTATGTCGCAGAACGAATGGTCCCCAGAGTCGTGGAAGACAAAAAAGATTGTCCAGGACGTTGTCTACGAAGACCAGGACAAGCTGAACAAGGTGCTCGGCAAACTCAAGCGTCTCCCGCCCTTGGTGTCAGAGGCGGAGATAAGACGTCTCAGGAAGCAGCTGGCGGAGGTTGCAGAAAACAAACGCTTTCTTCTGCAGGGCGGGGACTGCGCAGAGCTGTTTGACTACTGTTCACAGGTAACCCCCCATTCAATCAATCCCAGTCTCGCTGAGCCAGCAAAGGCAGCGCAACCACAAAAAAAACAAGACACACACATCCAATACTTACTCTCCCCCATCTCGGACAATGTAGGATCAAATCGAGAGCAAGCTCAAAGTGCTGCTGCAAATGTCGCTGATTCTCACCTGGGGAGGTCGGACATCCGTGGTCCGCATTGCACGCATGGCTGGCCAATACGCCAAGCCACGCTCAAAACCAACAGAGATGATTGACGGAAAGGAGTACCATGCATTCCGTGGAGACAATGTTAACGGCATTGATCTCGAAGACCGTGTCCCGGACCCGGAACGATTGCTCGGCGCCTACTTCCACTCTGCCGCTACAAACAACTACGTGCGTCTGTTGCTGGCGGGTGGTTTCGCCGATCTGCACCATCCCGATTCCTGGTGAGTTGTGTTCTTGGTTGCAGTCAGTGGGGGATCTATCCTGAGTCTTTCTTATCAGGAATCTCGACTCCTGGGATTTGGCTCACGTGCGCAATCCAAAGATTCGGAACGAATACCAAGGAATTGTCGACAGGCTGCACGATGCCCTCGATTTCATGAAGTTTGTGTTTATGAAGATCAAGATAACAAATCACACCAAAACTCAAAACATTACAACAGAACCATTGGCGCTGACGATGAGTCGCAAGACAGCATCAGCACTGTCGACATGTTCATGTCTCACGAAGGTTTACTCCTGGACTACGAGCAGCAGTTCACCCAGCAAGGCTCAGACAAGAAGTATTACAATCTCGGAACACACTTTCTCTGGATCGGTGACCGCACTAGGCAGCTGGACGGGGCGCATGTCGAATATTTCCGTGGTTTGGCCAATCCAGTGGGAGTGAAAGTTGGTCCCAGCATGGACCCTGAAGAACTTGTTCGCGTGCTTGATATCTTGGACCCCAACTTTGAAACTGGTAAGTGTGCGGTGCTTTCCATAAATGATTGTATACCCCTCTCTCTCTCTCTCTCTCTCTCCAGACGCTAAAAGTCCCCCCATTTAAGGAAAAATCACTTTAATTACTCGCTACGGGCACGACAAAATCCAGAAACATCTCCCCGGACATATCCAAGCCGTCAAAAAATCGAATCACAAAGTCGTCTGGTGCTGCGACCCTATGCACGGAAACACTGAAACCGTAAACTCTGTCAAGACGAGAAGATTTGACAACATTGCTGAGGTATTTCTACTTTCCCCTTGCTTACTACACACTGTGTTTTGCTCATGCACAAAAAAAAACTGATTTTGGATCAATTTTAGGAACTTGGAAAGGCTTTCCGAATTCATCTGCAAAACGACTCGAGCTTGGGTGGTGTTCACTTTGAGCTGACTGGAGACCACGTCACGGAGGCGATTGGAGGATCGATGGAGCTCTCGGCAGACGATCTGTCAACAAATTACCAAACATTCTGCGACCCTAGGTTTTTTTTTTTTTACTCAATTTCTCTATTTGTTTCATAGTCTAATGTCTTCCAAAAAAAAAGGTTGAATTACGAGCAGAGTTTGGACATTGCTTTCTCCATCGCCAAGTACTTTCAGGACCAGAGATCGCCTATTCGCTTGGGATGAACTTTTAACTTTTTCAAAACTATTCACATTTATGTGTGTTCGTTTCCTTTTACCATGAAGTAAAACTTTGTTCATCTTCTGATGTTACTTAATAGCCACCCCTTTGGCAGACAGATAATCACATGGATATAAATCATAGGTTCAGGTCCATTTACTTTCATGCATGGTACCCATTCTAGCGACATGAGCCCCATTTTCTCTACTAAACAGCACCAAAAACTTCACGAACGAACGGAAAAGAGGAAAGACGTGAGACGATAAAAAAAGTGAAAAGAAAAGAGGCGTAAAAGTGCAAAAAAAAAAAAAGGAAAAGTTCACTTTTTTAGATTTAGATGAAGAGGAATGAAATAGCAGATGCGACAAGGGCAACAGCTGAACGCAGGCCAGAGCTCTTGGTGGTGGAGACAGCAGCACCTCCAGTGGCGGTGACTGCAGCACTGCCAGTCTTGGAAGCGACTGCACCTCCTCCAGTTGCAACAACACCACCAACAGCAGCACCACCGGCAGGGTTAGCAGTAAATGATCCAGTGAATGGTTCAAGATCAGCGGCAGTGAGGGGCAAGTTGATGGTTTTGATGAATTGAACAAGCGCGCTGTTGTCATCGAGGTAGAAATCGGCTCCAGGCATAATCTGGTCACATGCGTTCACATAGACGGATTCGTAACCGGATTGAGCGGCAAAAGCGACAACTTGCTCGGCCACTTTGATTTCGTCATCGTTGATGTCGTGTTCGAGGGAAAGGAAACCTTCATAGGTGTTTCTGCCAGTGGCATCAGGAGTGCCTGGGAAGTAGTTCCATCGGGGGTCGGTCTTTTCCTTGAAAATCGTCTTGACGTGGGCGACGGCCTTCTCCACAGTCACAATTCCAGTGATATCGATACCGGCTGGGGCGGTGGTTCCGACAGCGGCATCCAGAGATTCCATATTCCAGATGACTGGACGCAGGCCCATAGATTTAAGAATGTAACGGACACGGTCATCGATTGCAGAGTCTGTTTGTCGTTTTCCGTCAGTTTAAATAGCACGACCGCACACCACTGTTTCGAGACTCACATGCAGGGCGGTAGTATCTTGGAACTTTTCCAATGACTTTGTATATGGCAAGGATGTTGAGGAACAACTCGGAAATGACCGCGTCCGTGGATTGCAGAGAAATTGGTCTGTGGGACCTATTAAAAAAACACACAAGAGCACATCAGTGATAAGTCACGGGAATATCAGGTGTTCACAAATGCTCTTTACCATGAGTGCAGAGCAATCTGGTGGCCGTTGTCATAGATGTCCTTGACGTACTGGGCATGGGTAGCGTTGTTGACGATGGCAGATCCAACCAGGAAGTAGGTACCCACGACCTTGTTGGCCTTGAGGATGGCGAGGGAGCGGTCAGTCAGAACTGGGCCGTCATCGAAACTGGTGTGCATCGAAACGAGAAATTCAATTTCGTTCAGCTCAATGCAAGAGATTAAATTTTTGCAGAAGAACCACTCACGTAAGGGCCCACTTGCCGGCAGGGCACGTGTACACTTCCGTTGCAGCGTTTTCTTTGGTTCCCCATGCAGCGCCCTTGGCGTTGGCAAGACCTGGCGTGGCACCACCGTCGGCTGGGCCGGGCATGGCAGCGAGGTTGGCCCAAGGGTAGGCGGCCTCGTCGCTGAGACTCTTGACGAATGCGGTCCACTTGGGCACGGTGGGTGGCTTTGGGACTCTGTATGAGGCGTATGGGTCCTCGGGGGCTGGCAGCTGGATGACATTGCAAGCAGGGAAGTTGCTGTGGTGAAGGAGGTGAGTGAGTGAGCATGGATGGAATGCGCGGACATTGCTGTAGAGACGCTTACGGGTCCTGGCATGGCTGCAATGGAACGGTCTGCGCACTGGCAACGGCGGCGGCAACGGCGAGTCCGATCAAGGTGAGCTGCATCTTTTTTCTAAAACGTTTTTAGTTTGATGTCCAATTTCGATAAATATTTATAAAAGTTTCATCTGATGTGAAACAAGAATTTCAGCGCGAACAACGGCGAACATTTTTTATTTGCCCGTTTCAGGAGAGCGAGTCTGGATGGATGAAATGGCATGGCATGGTATGGCTGAGAGATTGCTGAGAGAGGAGCAAGAGGCAGCGAGTCTGGATGGAGTGATGGAGTGATGGATGGATGCGATGCAAGTGCCATTGAGTGGCAGAAGAACAACACCCCCCCCCCCCCCACTCTACTTTTCATGCCATGTTTCAATTTTCAACGCGTCGCTTGACGGTTGGGGCCATTGTAACGTGTAGCTTGTGCGAATATGTCAAGGCTTTTAAGTTTATCCAGCCCGGTTTAAAATATCCCAGTAAATTGTACAAAATCCATGCGCTTAATAGGCCTGCTGTGTGCGGCCATGGCCGCGGCTGCTCTCGAGCCTCCAGAAATCACTGCGACTACGATTGAAGTGGATGTAAACACTCCCGGACATTGTGGTCAGTTTGTGACGCAAGATCCACCCCAATTCCACTGACCCTCAAAACCACCGTTTTTTGAAACCCAAACAGACCTATCCAGCCGGACGGTACCTAAAGCCATGCATGCGGATACTCAAACTCTCGAACCATCTGAGTCTTCGACAACCCTCACATCGCTTAAACTCAACCTGCCCCCACTCGCACATCTGTCAACTACTGTATCAACTTCCTCGCACACGGTCGATGCTTCTGCAGCCACCCCATCAGGAGAATTAGAGACGCTGGATGCAGCCAAAACGTCCTCGCATTCATCTATATCATTTGTAGGTGCTGTTGCTAAAGCTGTCGCCGCAATTGAAGATGTCATCATAGGATGGCCCAGTCACGAATCGATAGAACACCACAGCGCGGAAGCCAAAACTGCTGTAACAAATCCCGATGTCCATGACGACCCATATACCACGTTTTCACCTACTCTCACAGCTGCGTCCGACTCTTCCGTCACAATGTGCTTCAATTCGAATGCGTCATCTGCTCTCAATTTCGATCATGAAGATGGCGATGATGGGACTGATGTTAAAATCATCAAGGACATTATGGCTCGGACGCTCGAAAATACGTTGGAGGAAGTGGCGCTGGCGGTGGAGTATGAGACCATCAATTCCACAGGCACCATGCCAAACATGTATCAAGAGAGTACTATGTATGCATTGAATGCGACAAGGTCAGAGTCCGCTGAAATTGCGCCAGGCACTGATGTGGGGACATCCAAAACTCAAACTGAGACCGCAGCACCCTCGGCGAAAGAAGTGGATGTAACTGCCCTAGCTTCCTCGGCCGCAGAATCTTCTGTCTCGAGTGACAGCAAAGTTTCGGCGAATTTGGAGGCTCCAACCACTGTCGAAAAAAAACCCGACACGTTCACAGAAACTCTCGCGCATACCATTCAGACAACCACTGAAAGCATTCAAACAAAACCTCGTACTTTAAATGCATCCAATGCGAACCCAACGGCCCCACCAAATCCAAAAAAAGGCGAAAAACGGCAACCGCGTTCGTCCAAGCTTGTCGAACCTCCATCAGCATCCACTGTCCCAAAAATGGCACCGTCAAAAAGAAAGAAAAAGGATGACCCGTATAACCAAGCATCGTTCGATTGCGGAGCGCTCATCCTGGCCACAAATAAAGGCGCGTCTTCCACAACTTCAATCCTGAACAAGAGCAAAGATCAATATATGCTCAATCGGTGCAAAAATGTGGATCCGAAAGCTGCGGCATCCTCGTATGCACTCTCAAACAACTCTGGAGCGAACGGCTCGCCAAAACGTGGAGTACGAGGAGGAAACGCTGCGAATTCCGTTGGGAGTGGGGCCGGCGCCAACTTTGTCATTATCGAACTCTGCAATACCATCAAAATCGATACCCTCGTTCTGGCCAATTTCGAATATTTTTCGAGCACGTTCAAGGATTTTAATGTGTACATTACGGATCAGTACCCCCCCAAAGTGGATGCGCCGCTAGGTGGATGGAGTTTACTGGGGTCTTTTCATGCTGCAAATGTCCGAGATTTTCAGGTGATTTTTGACCTCTTGATTGCGCAGTGCGCCGCTCTTTTCTGACATCATCCCCGTCCTTGCAGTATTTTAAAGTGAAGGAGCCGCTCTTTTTCACGCGATTTGTCAAGATTGAATTTCTGACTTACTTTGGGAACGAATACTACTGCCCACTCACTCAAGTGAAAGCCTTTGGAAAGACTGAGATTGAAGCATTCAGAGAGGAAGAGATCATAAGCATGGCCGCCGAGCTCGCTGAACAAGAGGAAGCTGCCGAAGAAACTCTGCGAACCATTGCTTTGAGGGCCGTGAAAGAGATTGACGCGGCGGCATGTATTCCGGGAGATGTCGCCTGCGAAGAAGCTGCGGCGGCAGTTGCCGAGAGGTTCGTTCTTGGGGATATAGCACCCGGGGCATCCGGGACTGCTATTTTCGGGACACCAGGTAGTGGTGAAGAAAATGGAAGTGGAATTCTGTTTGGGACTGGCATTGGCGACGTTGGCGGCAGTGAAGGAGTAGAAACTGCCAAAACCCTCATGACCGGAACAAGCTCGACGTCAACCGACACAGCTGCAGCTTCTCCACATTCGACAGAAGCGAGTTCTTCTTCTGGCATGTCTCCAGCTGAGAATCCACAGTCTTATATTCTCAGTGCCGATTATTTCCGGCTTTTTATGGAAAACCAGGATCCAACTTTTCAAACGCTTCATCTGGCTGATAATTACTCTCCTGTCAAAGACGAAGGTGTCGGAGAACATGGGACTCCAGTCGCTGCGTCCAACTCCCATGCACCGCCTGTGCCATCGCCGAGTAGCGTGCCGCTTGGTTCATCTAGTCAAGAATCAATCTTTAAAACTATTTCAAAACGATTGACGCTGTTGGAACGGAACGCAACCTTGTCGTACAAGTACATTGAGGAGCAGTCTCGAGCGTATCATGCAGCATTTGTTCGCGTTGAAATTGCGCGTTCGGATTCCATTCGGAAAGCTCTTGGAGAATGCAACAAAACCATGACACGTGTAGTCCGCGAGCTGGTTTGTTATTCCGTTAAGGCTTATTTTAGAACTCAAATTTGTTTCGTTTAGGCAAAGGATTACGAAGCAGCGTGGGGACTATTGCTTCGAGATCTGGAGCGACAGCGCAAATTATCCGATTCGCGTATCAAAGATGTCGAAAAAAGTTTGGAAAAATTGAGTGAGAGGGTGAGGACATGCATCTTCTTCTCAACCAAGTTGTTCTTAACAAGACCAAAAATGACAGATGACACGGCAAATCTTTTACGAATTTATCCTTGTCATTCTCCTCGTTCTCATTTTGACGCGCATCTTCACTCCAACACCCATCAACGGGCTCAGCACCGAATCCAACGTTACACCGCTGGGCTCGCCGCGCGGGTTTCGTAAACGCCTCTCGCCGTACTTTGCTCGATACGCTACGAAGCCTCGGCAGCTGGATTCTGCTATGGACTCTGACGCGTACCGGCGAACAGCGTCAAGCAGGCCTCAATTCCGCAGTTTAGGTGTTCCAAGCGCTGAGTTTGCGTTTATGCACGAAGAAGAAGAAGAGGAGGTGCGCGATGAGCTGGAAGATAGCGAAGAGGCACAATTGGCGGTCGAGGAGGAAGCGGGCGAAATCCAGGTGCAAGAAGATGGAACCTATTCCTCGTCTTTTGCACAGCGGGTGCCGGACGAGCAAGAATCGGAAGGGTCCGATGTGGATTATGCATCCGTGAGCGAGTCGTATCGGTTTGGTGTGGATTCGCCGCCGCAAGTAGCCACTGCCTTGGATTTCGACGGCCTAGGTGTCCCGCTTGTTCCGATGCCGGCAGGAGACTTGACGAACGGGACAAAAGTGAAGCAGGCTCTTCAAATCGACACATCAAACAGTCAAGTGGGAGAACAAGTGGGAAGTGACATGGGCGGGAAAGGAAATCCAGGGAAAGGGCGCGTGAATGTTATTATCGACTCTGCTCCATTGGATGGAAGTCCAAGCAGCGCAAAATCCGAACCAGTCACGCCACACATGAGCTCATCGAGCAGGACCAATGGGAATTCGAATGGTGTTACTCTGAACAGGTTAGCTGCTTTTTTTATTTGGCCTTCTCTGAAGATGGGGAAAAATGACACGCCCCATTCTTTGCAGCAGCCTTTCACCGCCTGGTATGAATGCAATGTCCAAGAAAAAGAAGAAGCGAAGACGGTCCCTTGCAGGACTCCGACTCGAATCACTATCAGAGACAGCAAAATAAGCAAGTTTCATTTACATGTCAAACAATGGAATATCTAATCAACCAAAATAAATGGGGATGTCACCCAATGAGCGTTCTTCACCCAAAAGGCTGAAAATAAAATACAGCTGCCATGATAAGGATTGCCTTGGTGGAGTAGGTGCGGACATGATCGATTTTGGCAACTGAGAAATGAGATTGCATGCCCATAATCGAAGTACCACATTGCATTTGTCATTGTATCTCTTGTGTCCGAATTCCGATGCAAGAGCCGTCCGATTTTTTGTTTTCTTCGGTCAAGCATTTAAATTCTTGGTGAAAAAAATGAGCAGTGACACAGAGTTTGAAGTTCCCACCGAAGGTAAAGTTCAAGATGAGTCCATGCATTCCGTCTCCAACTAAAGGCCTCTGCAGACAGGTTCATGCTGCTGAAGGGTTCTTAATCCTCGCGCTGTCTGACGCGCGTTCATGAAACCAGGGCGGCCTCCAAACACGGCAACATGTCCATCAACTCATTCTTTGACGGCCAAGTCGCATCAACAGCAAACAAACTCCACAATGCTCTCTCTGCGCAGATCGAAAGCATGGCAAACTCACTCAATGCTGTTGCGCGATTGGACGCGGAACAAATGTACCGTCCGCCATCCCGAATTCAATGCATCTGCTTTTCTTTTCAGCAAGCAACTTCTGATCTTCTTAACATGCTTCTATCCATGCCTGTTTTTTCTGCGTTTGATCTTCCTCCACAGAATCCCGACCCTGAAAGCGGCAAAGCGCAAACATGAAGAGGAGTTCTCCACTGCCTTGGAATCTGTTCAAAAGTCAATCTTTGTTTTGCAGTCCATTCATGTGAGTACTATCTTCCCCCCTTCCTTTTTTGTCCTTTTTTGTCCTTTTTTTTTTTTTTTTTTTTTTTTTTTTCGCGTTTCTGTTCCGCTGTCTAAAAATTATTTGTATTCAGGGAAATCTGGCATTGCTGCACAAGAAACTGGATGCAAACACAGCTGCATTGAGCATTGCACGTGATGATCTTATGAATGGAATGAAAAATGCAGGTGTGACCTTCTTTTATTTTATTTTTTTGATAAACACTTTGAAGGAAGATTTTTTGACAGTACTTTACCTGTTAGATGAAAAATATCAAGCTGCAGATGCTGAAACTAATATGATGGCATTTTTGAATGAATTCAATACCACTGAAAAAAAGGTTTCCAAAAATGTAAGTGTTCCCTCCTGTTGCTCACTTTTACTTGATTTTGTTAAAAATGAACCTATATTGTTCAAATGTCTTGCAGAAGTTGGATGTAAACAAAATGACACATTCAATGCTTGCCATGATTTGATTGTTGCTTTTGTAGTTTGCTTTGTTTTTTTGAAAAGGAGGGTATTGCTTTTAGTTGTCTATGAGCATTTTTGCATTTTGCAATGAGCATATAAACATTGGTATTTAAAGCTGATCAGTATTCTTTGCACATTTAGTGTTTAAAGTAGAATATTCATTTGAAACCTTGCAGTATTTAGAGTTCTGTGTTTTTGGCAAGTTTGACTTGTTGGGGAGATTATCAACTTCACTTGAGGATGAAATTCCTTCAAGCTATATTGTCATTTTCGAGTAAAATTGATTTTCTGCTCTTTTCCTCAACATCAAGTTGCTGAGATCTCTGCCCACCCAATGCCACCATTGCGACTCCTTCCAGTGGTCAAGAAGTACAAGTCCCAAAAGCTTGAGCAAGGAGCTGTTCAACTGGATGCTATTGAGTTTGATGGATCATACGATCAACTCAAGCAAACCCTCTGGGGGATTGCGCAACAGCACATCAAAGGCCTTGCGCGAATTACAGACAACGTAGTTGAATTGGATACCACTGTGCAGCAGATTGATCAAATATCGAACTTTGTGGTCATCAGCAAAAGCAGCAGGTCATACACATTTGGAGGTCAGTCTCTTGGATTGATCAGTCGGCATTATAAGGGCTCATTCTAATGCTTTAATCTGCTTCAGATGTTACTTCTCCAATGTATGCCATCCACAATGATCTGTCGAATATAATAACAAAACGCAGTGCTGTCGAAAGTCTGACAACGTTCATCTACGTGTATTCGCCAAACGTTATGAAAGTCGGGGATTATGAACCTGTGATGGCATCAATAACTGGTGGAGCAGCAGCAGCTGATCGTTCTGGGGCGCCAAATCAAAATCAATACAATACCGTTATGGCACGACTCAAACAACTCCATCCACATCTTGAAGGAGAAGATATGATCTGGAACAGCTGGGCTGGAATCCTTTTGCGAAATCAAGAAATCCTGGAAGAGAGAATCAGATTGCCACCACCTTCTGAAGTCACACTGTTGTTTGAGCGCCAGACCCAATCAGAGCAGCAACTGCAAAACGTGAGGCACTCTTTGCGTATTGCAATTGAACTGGTGGATGATCAGCACAATGCAGTGGAAGCTTTGATGCGCGCATTTGAATACTCTTATCTGGATCTCAAAAATCTAATGAAGGAGCAACAGCGAAATCTAAAGGTGCACAAGCGCACCATCCACAATGTCTTGAATGCAATCACTCCGACTGAAAATGCTTCTGCAGCAAACATTTTGGAGGACGTTGACAATGTTGATGATGATTTCACTTCATTCTGAATTCTGACAACCTGTGCAAAACTACTGCAGTATGAATTTGCTTGCAAGCAACCATGAAGCTTTAAATGCAGCAATCTGCAACCTATTGGAATCGGCTGAAACAAATGATCAAAACTTATACTTGGAGCAACTGTATCTTTTCCATTCTGTCCTTGGTCATCTATCCAAAGAAGTAAGAGTTTTATCAGGTATCCCCAATGAAATGACAATATGGGTGCTTTCTTATGAAGCTTTCAAAAATGCTGTAAGATTTGTGCTAATGCCATTGAAGAAGGACTGGCCAACTGCGAATTTTTTGAACTACCCTTCCACAATGGGTCGCAAGGCAGGCATGAACAATTGTCATGTGTGCATACTGGAAATTTTATTACTTGATGCTGAAACCCAAAAACATGAACATCACAAAAGGCAAATATATTGTGTCTAGATATCATTATCTGTTTGGTAAGATTAATACTTTGATAAACGTGTTACTTTTACTTATAAACTTCAGTAGATAAAGAGGGAAAGCCTGCACCTATTGAAGGAACTGAGCTACCTGTTTTTTGGAAGATCCTAGGAATGACAAAATACCCTATGAACAAAGGATGCCATTTATTTCTGGATGCAGAGACTGGAATGTTCATTGGGTATTTCGAAGCCAATGCAATGCAAAAGTGTTTCAGGGACTTGGCGCAAAGCATTGAGAAGTTTGAGTGTGGGATGTGGAATGATGTTTGTGGGAGCTCAAAATGGAAGGGGCATATGGACCATTCAAAAATGGTTGCATCTGGGCTTAAGCCTTGTGGCGAGCATGGGCTTTGCAAAAGTAGAGTAAGCCCATACAAGTCAGCCAGATCATTTGTGTTATCCACCGTTGCACGTTAAGAGTTAGCGTACCAATTACTTGACATGTCAAAGCAAATTGAATGGCAGGAAAAAGTTGGAGAGACATGAAAAAAAGAAACCATGTTTAAATATTTCTATGACATTACAATAGAAATTTGTGAAGTGGAATGCTAGATAAGAGTGTGATACCAAAAAAAAGTATTGGTAAGGTCAAGTTCTTTGAATATTTTGTAAATTAAATAATGGGTTTATGTTGTAGGTCCTGTTCATTTAGTTCAAGTTTTCCACACTTCAAACCACTCCAATAGTATTCATGAGGACGAAGATTGTAAATGTGGGATGCATTCGTACGGAATAGGTACTAAATCAAAACTGCAATGATTGTAAATATCAAACTCATATTTGCATAATAGGCTACAATACCATGGACGAAAATGAAAGTGGGGTATGCTACTTTATTGTACCTGAATATAGATTGTGTTTTCCTCTCAAAGACAATCTATACTGGAGCTGGAATACAAGCATCTTTCATAGTACCTCAGTGTATCTGTTTGAAAAATATCCTTGCTTTTGGTAAAAGCAGTTCCTCATGACCTTATTGAAGCTTTCAAATGATTCAGTTGCACTCAATTGTGGTGGACCAAAGTGATTGACGCAAGATGCAATGTGTCTTAATAGATGCACTTTTGGTTTCACAATGGTGCTAAAGAATGCAGTACCAGTTGCATCTAGTGTGAAGTAACGACTGTTATTCATGGGAGTTCATCCTTCTTCCTTGCTAGTTGTTAGTTCTTTTCTTTTGTTCTTTCCTTTTTCTTCTGTTTTACTTATTGTTCATTGTTGTTTTATTTGTGGGCAAGAGATCGCCCCGTGACAATGCAATAAATCTAGAAGTACGCTGAAATCAATCGTCTAGGGAAGGTGGCTCTGAACTAGATGCGAGGCAGATAGAACTCCTGTCAAGTACAAAGCAGCGACGCAGCCCTCTGGGAGGAATCCGAGTTCCAGGTCTTAGGATTCTCATATGGAAGTGCCCTGAACTGCTCCTTTTTGCATGAAAGGTGGTGTTAGCAGTCAGCCTCCAAAGGCGAAAGCTAGAGGCTATGTGAGTTCTCTATTCGCAATAAAGGGGGTTGACATATTGTGCTACTTTTCCTGTTTGTCACGAACAGAAGCTATCCCATTCACGTTCCCTATGGCGTAGCAGGCAGGACAAGGATACTATGACGCTATCAGAGGACAAATACTTACTGGTGGAACAGTGTAGGGAAAAAGAGTACCGACCACATGTGAAATTGGTTTACAATCAGGCCAAAATTCAGGATGCGTAACGCTATGTTAACCCTTACTAATGCAAAGCCATTGGGGGAAGATGGTCAGATGCCAAGATGGAAGAAGATAGTATTTACCAAACTGCGTTTTAATGGGAATTATCCAGTTCTCGAAAGGCAGTGCACTGCGAAGTATAGAGGGTGACGCAGTAAAATCACAGTGGCGAGTGACGGTTTTATTTGTGTTGTTTACTTTACATGTTGTTTTGTTTGTTTTGATCTCTTAGATAAACACATCGATTTCCATACCTACCTTAATTTCATTCACCGACGAATGTAGCCACCCATTCCTCAGACCTTCCTCAAGGATTTTGGACCACCTTGAGTGTCCAGACATTTCTCCTGTCCAAATCAGCACCATCTACTATTCTATGTTGTAGGATTGAGATGGATTTCTGACACAGTATAAACTGATCCAGACAAGTATTAAGATTGTTATTGTAGGAGGGGGCATGTAATGTAGATGAGTACAAGTAGCACATTAAATGGGAAAGCGACATCCCCATTTTTGGAACTGATTCAGACAGAACTGCTGAAAGTGCAAATGGAGCAATCTGACTAAAAGTGCAAAAATCCTTTCCAATCAAAAAGCCAACATAATGTACCTATAAAACAAGTTATCAGCAAAATTGTTAACATGCAACGTAGAAGTGAGCTACCATTGAGTGACCATGAATTCTGCTAGGCATCCCAATATAAGATATACCTTCCAAAGTTGCTTTCAAATCTTGTGCTGCTTGAGAGGAGAGAGATTCTACCAAATCATGCATGGAATACTTGAAAATACCAAGCAACATACAGTGCAAAATTTCTACTGGTGTCAAGTGTAGAATAAATGATGTGTCTGCTTGTCTTATTGCTCTGAACTCGTATCAGAAAAGGGTTTGCTTGTGCAAGGGACTCCTAGACAGGTATGAGGACAAGTCTGGAGCAGCAACTGTGGTAGTAGATGTAGATGTAGACGACAATTGATTGACACTGTAGATCCCAGCCAATTGACTGACACAAAGCAATATCTCTCTATATCCTAAGTGTGTTTCAATTGCTGATAATGCTGTTGGTGTTCTCTTGAACCTCAGCTGAACCTTATCAACTGACTTAACTGTAAAAATTGCTAAACTGAAATAAATCTGACAAACCTTCAAAAAGAAAGACAACAACAACAGAACATCAAAACAAAAGAACAGACATGTCACCTTAGCCATCTCATGCCTCAGCCGACTCACACTCCACACCGGTGCATCAGCACTACCATGGATGAAAGGCTGCTCCCATTCATCTCCAAGCAGTGGGTTCATGTATGGAAGGCAAAAATGATTTTCCAAGAACTTGGAGAAAAAGATATCTTTGATTCTATTCACTTTCATATTTCGACCGCAGATGCAATGGACACCTCCTTGGTAAGAACCTTCCTTTTCCATTCCGTTAATTGGCTTTTCACTACCAAAAAGGAATGCTGTATGTCGGTGTAGGAGGGTCTAGCATGCGGTACAATGGTTATAAATTCGAGTAGTAGTTCAAGTTGATGTTTATTGCCTATTCTGAGGTGCTACCTTTATACCCTTTTCACATAAAACAGTTTGTCACGACTTTAAGGGACATATCTCCACTTTTGGGCACAGCCAGCCTTCACATGGGGGTGAAATCATCTCAAATTGGGTGGCAGGGCCCATGAGTCGTGGAGATTGTTCCCTAGAGTGCCTTTTTGCCTTGGCGCTGCTCTGTTGGTGATTAAATCGAAAACTATCCAACCAATGTACAAAGTGACTCTGAGTGATGCCCAACACCTGCTAGCGTAACCGCTGCACCTGGCAGCGGTAGCCCTGATGTCTGGCTATCGAATGCTGACTGGTAGTGCTGCCTACCATGTCTGCACGTTGCAGCGTTCTCGTTTTACTTTGTGTACTGTATTCAGATCCCTGATCCCCTCTGTTCCAGAGGGTCTGGTGATCCCTACTTCTCAAATAGCGCCCATCCGGGCTCAAACCTTTGTTTCAACTACATAAGCTATGTACTGTATGTATTTTCAGCCAAGGTGTTTAGATGTGTGTGCAGTACGACTGGTTTTCTATAGAGGATAGATCCGACACCCTTGATGGTGTGGTGAAGACCTCAAGTGGTGTGTGTTAACAGAGTTCAACAGCCTGGCGGTGTTGCTAGAGGCTCGGGTAAGTGTTAGTGGTCAAAACACTGAAAGTCGGTGATGGGTATTGAACCGTGGTTCAATTGTGCCAACTGTTATGTCTTAACCACTGCGCCAAACAAGTGATGGAGTTGTTTGGGAATAACTTCACTAGCCTTGTGCAATCAGCACGTGTGGGTTCTGCTTTTTGTTGCGCTTGCTGTAGAAGTGATGTCTACTGCTCTTCATGTACATAAAGTTCACTATCTTTATTGTATAGAGTACATAATGAGAACCAGTGGTCCACCTTGACCATGGTCCGCAACACTGTACTGTGGGTTACCCCAAGCATAGATATAGTACTGGTTGAGATGGACTTTTTGGTGATTTTATGTTGCAGAAGTGGCAAGGAGTTGAAGATGTCATGCCAGTGCAAGAAACAATATTAGCCAAAGCAGGATTGTCCCCCAGTATTTGTAGAACAGAGGCTTGACTTTACAGTTAGGTTGGCGGCATCAGACCCGAACCCACAATACACCCACAGCACTCTTATCCCAATCATGCGCTGTCTGTTTGATCACAATTTTGCTCCCTTACTTGTCAATGGATCGAAATCGGAGGACATACCTGTTAAATGTGGACTACTGCAAGGCACAATGTCAGCTCCTCTACCATTCAATGTATCAATCAACTCGCTGCCACATGAACTCCAGACACTGTTCCAGGAAGCATGCATCCAAATTGGGCCCCACCGAATTAATTCCCTGCTATTCGCAGATGATACCACAACATAGCAAATCTTCAACGAATACTCAGCCATGCACTGGATTGGAGAAAATGGAAAGGCGTCATTTGGGCACTGGGAAAATCGTTTGCAGTTGGATCAACATGGCTGAACATCAAAATGGGCAACCACAGGATAGCGCAAAAGGAGGAAATGGTATATGTTGGTATGGTTATGACAAAAAATGGAAAAATCATGCGCACGCAGGATGGAGGATGCAAAAAAAACACTGGCATTGATGTGCAGAAAAGGATTAAATGGGTTTTGGATTCTGGAACCTCCACTCGTTATACATGTACCCCATTTTATTCAATCTCAGTTGGAATATGGTCTTGCTTTACGCCCTTTAACCACCCTTGAACTCTTACCATTACAAAAATTTCAAAACACTTGTTTACGCACCTTATTTTCTGTTCCATCTTCTATGTCTATTGCAGCTTTGCATCTTATCGCTTTGTTCCCACTATTGAAATGCGTCATCTCACACTCAACACATTGTATTTTTACTGTCTTCATCAAACCAAAGATGTGCACAACCTCACACTACACATATTGTCAAGGCCTTGAAGCCGTCCACCCACCGCACTCAACATCAATCATTAATGCCACTCTCTGCCACAACTGCCACTTCTCCAGCTTGGACAGGCTGCCTCTCATCAACAACCTGCTTATCACCAACAATGCAGTACCGTCACTACTACCAGATCATACGCGTGCCCACAAAATCAAAGAGGAGACCATTGACAAATGGCACCGCGCTGATCTCCAAACAAAATCCACATCCCGTGTTGCGAAGATTCTCCCTGTCCTGCTCATGTGAAAACAACACCCCATCATTCTTTCCGCATCAACAATTCCGCGCTGCATTCAGTGCTTGATCTTTCTGTGGATCCTTGGCTGCATCTGCAACTACCAGGACTGTCGAAACTGTGGAGAACCAACTTCTCACCAACATGGCATCAAATGTGCAGGAATCAAACCCGATCTTAATGCCATGTTTGCTGGGACTCTGGGACCACCACCCAATCTCATTGCATCAGGGGCCACAATCATTGACGAAGCCATCCAAATGACATTGTTTGTGGGAACTCTGAACATGCCAAAATTGAAGCCATCTACAAAGCCATCAACACCATCAGAACAACATGCAGTGGATACCAAGAAATCATTGACATGAGCACAGTGACACTACAACAAGAGCTCAATGCAATCTTCAATACCTACGAGGGACCCCAATTTATTCGCCATCAAGCTACATGGATTCTCACATCAAGTTTCCAACCAGTGAACTTTACACTGCCACATTGCAGTCAATCATCCAATTGGCACAGTTGAGGCCAGGGACAATCGCAGTTGTAGGCCCAGACGTCGCAGTAACAGATATAAAAAATAAAAAAATAAAAAAATAAAAAAAAACATTTCTATTTTCTTTCTTCACTTGCTTCACTTTCACTATTATTCCACCTAGTTTTCACACTTTTTCTTGCTTTGAATTTTGTCTAAGTTCTTCCAATTTTTCTGGCAAACGCCCCACTATTTCAAATTGTGCTCTTTTTCTTAACTAATTAAATACCACTGTGAGATTGTTAGGTAGGTATATATTTACCGTTTTTAAAATGTGCACCTGTAACAAAGACGTCTTCACAAAGCACCGCATCATATACAAAAATTCCTTTTCTTAATTCCCATAAACTATCCACAATGATGCTTGCAGATTCAATAGCTGAAGCGTGTTTTGAAGAGCAGGTGAAATTCGTGTTCTCTTGCAATTGAGTTTTTTTGAAGGGAAGTCTTGCAAAAGTGAATGACCAAAATTCATACTTGTTCCATTTTTTGGAGGAGTTTCCACTTGTGTCATTATTGAAAAGTGTCAATGGAACATGGAAGACTTGATGGCTGCTTGCTTGTAACTGCACAGGAGACAAATTTTGCACCAATGCTTGGATATCTGCAGCAACAGAGCTCCCAAAATAATAATTTGTGACTCCATCCAAATTGACTATAGTAGTAATAGCATTGATAAATTTAACTGTCTCTGTGTCATACACATACAAGTTTCCTTGTTCAAGCTTTGCCTTTTTCCCACTTGCCAGAATTGTACCATCCAAACTTTGAGCAAATGTAAAAGGGACTATCTATTTAATATTGTCTTGACAATGGTAGGCTTCTCCCAAAAATACATCAAAATAGGTAGACTCTTAATACTAGCATACTATTGGTGTCAGGATTTCATTGAACCATGGAAAAGTTCTGACTGCTCAACACTTATAATTAGCATGAACTGAAGGCTGTTATGGATCAAAAGATTTGCAAATGCTAATCGAACTGTTGTTTCCATTAGAATGAAAAAAACCAATTTGTTGTTGATTTGTTTGCTACAGGAACAGGCTTCTGTTTCACCATCACCAAGGGGCCAGCCAACCTCATTGCATGGAAACCCAGATGAGTTCAGTGCAGATTGAGTTATGAATGCATTCCAGTATTCTCCTTCCAAAAAACGATGTGTAGATGCCATGAAGGAGGTTAGTGCACGTATCATCACAAATTGATTGGTGAAACTAAGAGCATTCTGTCAAAGCTTTCTCCTGCAGAATTTCTGGCAGGCATTGCGGTTGTTGCGGATCCTGGTCAAGGTGGACTAGTGGTCTCCTCATGTACTCAACATAAAGGAGAGCTCAAAATCTCTGGAATGCATGAAGATGTGAGAAACAGGTGTTTGAGCACCTGCAGACCCCATATGTAACAAAGATGTGAAATACACACGACTTCGTGAAAATATAGACAAGCCATGGGGGCAGTAACACACCATTGATCACATACACAGGTCTGTGGCACATCTGCCAAGTCCTATGAGCACCCACGTGCTATCCACAGCTATTTATGGTCACTGGATGAGAAGTTGTGAGGCATACTGCCAAGACCTCAATAAATCTTTATTTACACAAAGTTGGGACTTTAAACAATCCACCACAATAACACACCTTCACGTGACACCCTCACCAAGTCGTCATAAGGTGTCAGACTCTATCACTCTAGAGAATACCAACAGTACTAAGCCAAACTACCTGCAACACCAAGCATTTGGCAGAAACACACTAGTACATAGCTTGTGTAGTTGAAACGAAGGTTTGAGCCTAGATAGGTATCACTTGAGGACCTAGATCTTGCATAAGCAAAGTTCAAAGTTAGTACACCACAGTCAAACTGACACACTGAAATGTACATGGACAGCAAGCAGCACTGCTTACTGGTGCTACCCAGGTGGGAGAGACCTTGCCAGAGGTCCAAGGATACAGTCATATACACTTTGGACGTTGGTTGGATAGTTTTTTATTCAAATCGCAACTTTTTGGATTGGTAAAGGCCCAACAGTCCTTGGGGACGTTTGGGGATTTTCCATCTCAGTTCTTTATAATTTCTATTGTGAAAAAATAGAAAACCAGGGAGATACCCACGATTTTTCACCCATGAGTGATTCTTTCATGCTCTATTCCAAAGGGTATAAATGGTAGAGCTTCCACAAGGCAAATAAACATTTTCTTAGACCAAAATCATTGTTGTAGCACCTAGTCCTCAAGTCACAAACCCTTGTACAGCATGCCACCACCATTTGTACCAACAGCAGTGGGTATGCAGCTTTTTTGCAATAAATGTGCAAATATGGACAAGTGGTTGGGTGAATTCAAGGTGAACTATTTTTCTTTATTTCTTTGCTTTTTTCTGCATCTTCTTCATGACATTTCTTACTCCTTAGGATAAATCAATTCCTCAAGTTCTTCTTTTCTTCCATTCTAAGCTTGGGATTACCTCATTCACATCGCTATCTGATTTTAAAGCTTGCCATGTATCTGTGTTCAAAGACCTTAACAGAAGTCCTTTTTACATATTAAGCAGCATTTCAGATTTCTTGGATTATATCAAAGTAAGCAAGAATTTTTTCTATCATGTCACATATTAAGTATTGTTCACAGAGCAACAGTGACTTGATTTCACCTAGTCAGGTAAAAATTGCAAACTCCTAAGTTTCTACGTGTCTATCTGCATTGCGTACTGCGCTTAAAAATTCTGTAAGATCAGCAACCAACATGCACTACAATCTCTCTCATAATTAGTCACAGTTGCAGCAGCTTGCAAAGAAACCATTTGATTTGGCAACAGCAGTTGTTGATATGTACGCAGCAGATCCTTGAGCTTTTCCAACTCCAGAGGAGATACGTGACTGGAAATCATGACTGCATGCTTGGTAATTCTTACTCATTCAGTTTGTTGTTCACAAATTTGACAGCCTTTTGGTTCAGGTTGCTTTTACCAAGATGACACAAAATCAGACATTCCCAGAAAAAGACTTTTGGAATTACATGACTGTACTGGTTGGCCAGTTCAAGGGAATGTTGAAGTGGAAGCTACGGAATATCAATCTTCACTCAATGAATTCCTCATGGAGAATTTGGTTTCCAACGCTGATGCTTCAAGTACAGCACCGGAAAGTGGAACATTAGCAACTACTGAGGAAGTAAATGAAAATGATTGATCTGATTTGGAAGCCAATGATTTTTTGCCTCTTTCTGCCTAGTTTGCTCTGTCTCTTTGTGTTGTTGATTTTAAATACACGGATTGCTGAATTCATTAATTCCATAACTCATTCAACTGCATGTGGTCAAAATTCCATTTTCTGTCATATTGATTCTACTTGTCAAACTCACATTCTCACCATCTCATTCTATTTCATATCTTCCAAACTGATACCAAGTCAAAGATTGAGAACTTGTCCAGATGACATGCTTGTGAATCTGTTGGCATGAAATTTTTTGAGAATCTGTTGGACAGAGTTTCATTTTTCTGTTCCAATGAAGTCACTCAATCCATCTCAACTCATTTCCAAATGTGTTGAGATGGCACATTTTGCAAATTTATTGGGATGTCTGTTGTTTCATTGGATTGTAATCAATTTCTTCCTGCAAAGTTGAAAAATCCATCTCAACTCATTTTTAAAACCTGTAGTGTAATTCTAAATTTGTTAGATTGTCATGTGGCAATAAAGAATACCAAAAATGAAGAAATAAAACCAACAAACCGTGTGAATAACAATCACAGTATCACAATTCATTGTTTGCCCTGACAACCACAAAATAGACATCCATGCTTTGGAGTTTGCAATAATTACGCAATCTTTATTGGAATAATTATGAATTGTATTATTTGGAATAATAATTTAGCTGGATTTTGTTTTGATTACAATGATGGTTCCCCAATAAATAAACACGGATAGAGTGCTGCGGTGGGGATGCTATTTTTTGACAGCTGAAGATGCTGCTGCTGCTGCTGCGTTGACAAGTTCCGACTCTTCGCTGGCTGCCTGCTGGACAAGATCCCCGATGGATGATTCGAGCGTCTCGATGCGCGAACCCATTTCGTCCACTGCGGCTGCGTAGTCAGTACACGGGCATGTATTGTGCATGGATAGCGGAGAGCAAAACTCAACTCTTTGACAGAATCTGGTCGGACATGGAATCAAACTTCTTTTGCTGCGGATGTGTTGGCGTCAGAGCTGGGGTCTGTGCGGCATAGCCAGGCGCATGGGGGCGTACTAACCATCTGGGCAAGGAGCGATTCGACAAATACGGACAGGTCCTCGTCTTTGTTTTTGGCGTTGTTGTTGTTTGTGTTCATTTTTTTTTGGTGGATTATTTATGTATTTTTTATGCAGGTCACGCGGACTTGCACAGCGCCGTCACACGTCAGCGCAGTCAGGGAGGAAGGAAGGATGCGTGCATGCACGGGAGAGAGGTTTCAGAAGGTAAATAGAGCAATAATAAAATAAAATAAGCAGGATAAATAAAGGATAAATAAATACAAACAAAAATAAAGCAAACGCTTCGTTGGTCACGCGCATAAAAAACCAATTTCCCACTTCATCAATTCTGTTTCAGGGACACACCCAAAGAAAGGTTTCACCCCCAACCCCCAACACTCACAGCAAATGGCTTCGTCAGCAACCGCCGCCGTGTACAGGGAGGTCTGCGATCCCAACACTGGAACCACATTCTTCCTGGACATTGCGACTGGCCAATTCCAGTGGGACAGACCCATCGACGGCATTGTGTGCGTACTTTGAACAGAAAAGCTTTCTTGTGCGCCTCTGACCCCCCCGATATCCTTCCCCAATGCAGCCAGATGAAGAATCCAGACGGCGCAGACGACGAGTGGTGGGAGCTGCATGATGAGGCCAGGAACTTGGTGCGTGATGCATTCATACCCAGACTGGGCTTTTCGAACGATGCTGATCAGAACTTATCTCCTTTGAAGCCGTACTACTACAACACTGGAACCAGCCAAACCGAGTGGAAGCGGCCCACCAACGGAGTCATCATTCCCGTAAGTGCCCCATGAAAGGTTGTGTCTAACTCCGCTAATTCCCAAACCCTTTTTCCAACTCTGAAACAGCTCCGGGCGCTTCAGGTGCGAAACACTGGGACGCACAGAATTACAGGGGATCGAAAAGTAACTCCTGTTTTTTTGCAGACTTCCGCCGTCGGACAACAAATGTCGTCAGCCGTCAAACGAATGTCCACTATGAGCGCCTCAATCATGTATTACTCAGACGATAACGATTCAGACACGCAATCAACAAACACCGCTGGAGGCACACCCCAATCCCCTAGACTTAACACACCGGCCCAGTCGCCGCCTCTGCAGCCGCCGCAGGCTCCCCTTCAGGCCCCATTCAACAACAATTCGAACTTTACCCGCCAAGGGTCCTCCAACAATCGAAAGTACGAACAACTCGGTATGGTCAGTGGTGGGAGCAGCAGCGTCGCCGCTGCCGTTGTGCGTGCATCGGAGACTGGGACTGTGAGAGAAATGACATACCGTGGGCCAGAGCCTGGGATTGGACGGGAGCGCATGGGCTCATCGCCGCCAGCTGTTGCCGCAATTAACTTATCAAGAGACAGCTCTTACGGTGACAACCACTTCAATGGTGGATTGTTTGATTCTCGCTGACGTGGTGTTGGTTTGTTTTTCGTATAGAAAATCGCACCTCTCCGACTTCCCCCATGAGCCCAGGATCCACACGAGCAAATAGAATTCCTAAAAGACCTCAAGAGCAGGTCTACAATCCCAACTTGGCCTCTCTCCCTAAAGTGAAGCCAGAGTGAGTTTTTGTTCTGTTTTTTTTTATCCTATCCACCTATCAAGACTAATCCAATTTATCGTTGATAGAGTGACTGAACTGGCTGCGCAAGATTTGAGTTCATTGGTGTCCAAGTTTAACATTGACGCATTTGCGAAAGAGCACTTTGTCGAACAACGCCGTGGTATTATTTTCCGTACAGCGATTCCTCTTGAAGAAGTGTTGAAGTTTCAGAGAGTGAGTCTCTAAGTTTTGTTAGGGCCGTTCACTCCCCCACTAAGCTGACTCGTTTGATTCTTTTCAGGAACCACTCCGTACACCGCTGATGGATCTGCCAAAGAACTTTCATCGGGATGCTCTGAAGGGGTTTCGACTGGTGCAAAAAGTCATGTCGGACACTTCGGCGGGACCTCCGTATATTGGGTCAGTCAGGGAAGTGCAGTCGATTCTCCACCTCGGCATCACATTCGGAGCTCTTCGGGATGAGATTTACGTTCAAATTTGCAAGGTACAGCGCACCCCTTGTTTGGCGTTTAAAAAAATTCGACACAATTTTTTTTCCCCGCCCATCAACAACTGACTAACACTTTTTGTTCTCTTTGAATGTTTAATTTTACAGCAAGTTCGCGGCAATTCGAGCGCGTGAGTACTGCGAGCATTCCTTGTTTATAACGCTATTTTTTTACTGATGCCTTTTTTTTTTTAAAAAACAAAAAATAGTGAATCCACATTTCGCGGGTGGCTCCTACTCTGCGTGATTGCCATCATGTTCCCTCCTTCCAAGGAATTTGAAGAATACATGAAAACATTCACTTTGGAGCACTACAACGGTGTGCCCGACAACTCTTGGGGCGGCGTCGTCCAACCCACCTGGAGCAAAGACAAAAACTCGCGCGAACAAGAAGCCATTGGAGTCCTTGCCAAATTCTGCAACAAAAAACTGAACCGCACCTGCCGAACGGGAGCTCGTGGAAAAGTGCCTCAAATTCAAGAAATTGAGCGGTCCCAAGAAGCGCCGTTCCGGGCATCATTGTTTGGTGAAACGTTGGAAGATATCATGATTGTGCAGGCGCGTGAGAATGCTAAAGATAGTGCTGGGCGGAAACTTGCGTTACCGCGCATTTTGCTGTTTTTGACGGATTCTATTCTGAGTCTGGATGGGTGCAACACGGAGGGAATCTTTCGTGTGCCTGGAGACATTGACTTGGTCAACGGTAAAACACGAATTTGTTTCGTTCAAGTGAACGCATTGTTAAACCGTTTCTTTCATAACAAGATCTTCGTATCACTCTTGAGCGTGGAAAATACGATCTGAAAGACATCACAGATCCCCATGTCCCATCATCCTTGTTAAAACTGTGGCTGCGTGAGCTAGCAGAACCCCTTATTCCTGCCACTTTATATGACGACTGCATTGAAATTGGACGAGAAGCTATGGCAATGGATTCAGAAGAAAACGTGGGCGACCTTGCATACGAACTGCTTGCCGAGCTCCCAGATATCAATCACCGAGTCGCATTGTACATGATCAAGTTTTTGAAGGTGGGGGAAAACTGCACTGTTTGTTTTTTGACACTTGTAGCGTGTTCTCAACAACCATGTTTTTTGGTTCATGCAGGTTGTTGCCGAAAAGAAAAATCTCTCAAAGACGAGAATGACGCACGCCAACATTGCACTCGTGTTTGCTCCAAACTTTTTGCGGTGCCCAAGTGACAACCCTATGATCATTTTTGAAAACACCAAGTGAGCCTTGCATCCCCTTTTTTAGAAGCTGACATCCAGTTGCACAACATCTGATACCTTGCTATTCTGTAGATACGAGCAATCCTTCATTCGTGTGCTGCTGACGAACGAGCCGTCACCTTAGTCAAATACAGAATCTTATTTTTTTTTCTTTTTTTCTTTTTCTCTCGCCCCTTTTTATGTATCTCAACTCTCAGTAAAGGCATTTTCTTGTTTCGTTTTGTTCTTTTTGTTCATGGACTGGCGGCAGTCTCTGTCTGTCTGTCTGGATGTCTGGATGTCTGGATGTCTGGATGTCTGGATTGTTTCATTGCATTCGAAATAATTTGAAATCAAGAAATCTTCCAAAAAGAGTTTGATAACCAATCAATAAAACGAAATATTTAAAACCCAATCAGAACAACGACCCACAAATAAACCCATTCTACAAACAATCCCAACGAACAACCATGCGACTACTGCTGAAAGATCACGAGCAGCACGAAGGCGAGCTGCTTGTCCAAGCGCGGCGGCAAGTGCCCAAGGAGGTGTCACAGTTTCTGGAAAGACTCGTATCCGACGAGATGCCGGACCAGCACGCGTCATTCTTTGCCAATCTTCCTTACGTTGCCGTAGCTGCACTTGATGCCGAGGGGAGACCCTGGACAACGCTCCTTGTCGCAGATCCGGCGGCTGGCGCTCCTATGGTCCGTGTCACGTTGCCAGACACGCTCGAGGCACGGTCATCGCTGCCGCAGGACGATCCCTTCGCGCGTTGTATGCAAGTGAAGGAGAGTAAGGACTCGAACAAGTTGTTTGCCATGCTTGGGGTCGACTTTACGAACCGGCGAAGAAACAAGGCTGCCGGAGTGGTGACCGAGTATAAAGGCACTGCGGCGGCGTTTTCCATGACCCTTGTCACGACAGAGAATCTTGGAAACTGTCCGAAATACATCACTCTCCGGGATCTTGAGCATTGCAGGCGTCAGCCCGAGACTATTGTCAACGCCTGGCATGATGATAAGGGTGCCAGCATTGCCAGTTGTTTAGACACGATCGCCCAAGCGAGCAGCATCTTCTTGGCTACGAAGCACGTGGATAAGAAGGCTGAACGCTCGGATGTTGGTTTGAATCATCGCGGAGGCGCACCAGGCTTTGTGCGTGTGTATGCCGATGAAGCTGGGCAGTGGCATCTCGTTATTCCGGATTACAGCGGGAACCGGTTTTACCAGTCGCTGGGAAACATTCAGACAGATGGACAAGCGGGCGTCTTGTTTCCAAACTTCCAGACTGGTGACATGTGTCACGTGACTGGCAAGGCCGTGAACCTTTTCGATGAGGAGGCTGCGGCGCTGATGCCAGGCATGTCGTTGATAACCAAGGTTGAAATTACCGGCGTTGTCTTTATCAAGGGTGGGCTCAACTTGGCGCAAACAAGTCCGGACACTTTCTCCCCTTACAACCCACAGGTCAAATACCTGGCTCACGAATCTGCCGCCGCTGCATCTATGCTCAACCCATCCAACACGGCCACTCTTGTTAGCATTCATCCCGTGTCTTCGACATCCGCCGAGTTTACCTTTGAGCTCGACACGCCCGTGCCTCCTTTCCCTCCCGGTGCCTGCATCGTTCTCAGCTTTGCGCACACCATTCAACGCAACTACTCTCACATGAACGAACGCAAACCTCAAGCTCTCAACGACGACTATATCCGGACATGGACCATTTCCGCCGTTAAAGACAACCAAATCACTTGTACAATCAAAAAAGTATCCTCCGGCGCAATCTCACCATTACTCCATTCACTGACCCGCACGAACCCGCTCCCGCGCTTGCGTCTACCTTGTCTCGGCATCTCATCCAACTTTTCATGCTTCAATGATGACGGCACCGTTCCCAAAAAAATGCTCTGGATCGCTGGCGGTGTGGGACTCACTCCGTTCCTTGCATTCCACCAGGCGATCGTTGCAAGGAACATTGAAACTGATATCACGCTCTTGTTTGCGTATAGTGGGGACGATCATCGGTTGTTGGATCCTATTCTGCGGTCGGGTCGCGTTTCAGTGATTGCGTTCACGTCGAGTGGAAAGTCGGAAAAGAATCCTGCTGTGAGCACTGTTGCTCGCCGAATGCGGGCGGCGGATCTTGCCCCTTTTAGCGATAGACAGGCGTATTTGTGTGGTCCTGCGACACTGTCAGCGAATGTGAATACATGGCTTCAGGACGCTGGATGTCCCGGTGTTCATCAGGAAAAGTTTACATTTTAAGGAAGCATTTTTTTTGTCAGCGAAAATAAAAAACATTTTCTAATAACTCAGTTAAATACACGCGAAAACTGGCATGCCAATGAGTTTAAGTTCTACTCGCTGGGTCCGCTTTTGTGATGCCTTGAACATTCCCCTCGTCACGTTTGTCGACGTGCCAGGATTCGGTGCGAAACTGCTGTACGCCCCAAGTTGGCTGTGATCACGCGAAAGGCGCACGGAGGCGCGTACGATGTCATGTCGTCGAAGCACTTGCACTACGCATGGCCAACGGGTGAGATTGCGGTGATGGGAGCCAAGGGTGCCGTTGAGATCATTTTCAGAACACGTGTCAAGGACAAGAGCGCGGCGGAGGCGGAGTATGTCAAAAAGTTTGCAAACTCGTTGCCAGTAGCGCAGCGCGGATTTGTGGATGGCATTATTTTGCCGAGATGAAACGCGAAAGGTTCTGATCAAGGACTTGCAGCAAAAAGAAGAAGAACCTGTGGAAGAAGCATGGAAACATTCCTTTGTAAAGATGGTGTATTTTTTTTAAACATGAATTGAATGAATGAATGGAGCGTGTATCAGTTCTTGGTTGTCTGTGTTGCTTGTTTCAGTTTGAAAAACACTGGTCTCATTTTCCAGTTTCCCGTTTTACATTTCGGATGATACACACGG
The DNA here is from genome assembly GCA_025435555.1 of Chytriomyces cf. hyalinus JEL632. Taxonomy (NCBI): domain Eukaryota; kingdom Fungi; phylum Chytridiomycota; class Chytridiomycetes; order Chytridiales; family Chytriomycetaceae; genus Chytriomyces; species Chytriomyces cf. hyalinus JEL632. The sequence goes on along the minus strand of JAIWWG010000002.1, from coordinate 710,353 downwards.
CTGACCCTTGTTTCTGACTGTGGCGCGTCGGACGAGGCTGCTACTCAAGTCCTGCCCTGACATTCCCCCCCAATGCGTTTTATTTGAAACAACGATCTTATAAATATCTGGCTTGGATAAACTCGGTGGCTCAGATAAACTCAACCCAAAAGAAGGCACCCAAAACGGCGCATATGAAACCATTAAAGAGGAGACAACAACCTTTCTTAGAATCCATACATGAGAAATCCGAGTGTATTGGCAATGTTCGCAGTCGAGACCACCCACTGTTCGCAAGGAGTTGAGGGTGCCGCAAGCTGTGCCGGCAGGTGAGAAGAGAAGCTGGAGTACGCGCCGTCATTTATATGAGACTGGTACCAGAGGGAACTGTGCGCTATGAGCCAGTGACTGAGCGTTGCTTAGTCGATATAGAATTTACTCCGAAATTTGGCTGGGGTAAATCTTTACCGACTGAGCGAAACCACACTGGACCATCACCTACAACCTGGCCTGGACTCACCGACGCACGAGGACAAGCAAACCCGCTATTTTGTGGTGAGTATAAACGTTGGCATTCGCGCGAAATGCGGACCTTTGACGGTTTGTCTTTTGATAAAAACAAAAAGGAAAGAGAGGAGGGTCCATGAAAGAAACGCGAGACATGAGAGAGGAATACAATGAGTATTCAGCAGACTCCTTGCGCATACGAGCACCCGTATGCGCCGACAGTGTTCCCGCTCGACAAGGAGCTGCTGGGGAACTTGTTGCACACATGGACCATTGTCGTTTCGTGCGCATAAACGAGTGCTGTGCTGATGGTAAATTGACTCCCCGCTCTCCCCTCGTCACATCCACAGTCAGCTCCATGTATCTGCCCTTGGCGGCGCTTTTGAACTGTGGAATGTTGCCGTATCAGATGGATTCTTTATATCCAACGAGAGGGTCGGCGTATGCGCTTTGCTATTTTCGAGGATGAACACCCAGAGTCGGATTTCATCGGCGTGGATGTTGTCCAGCCCTGCTCAATTAAATTGAAGCAAATAACCGCAGTGCTTGTCAATGGAAACAGGAGCATCGTCCGACCATATCATGTCCCATGCAACCCACGGCATGACTGATGCAATTAATGGTGGGAACCACGCGCGTGAGTACTTGTTTCCCGTATTCCCGCCCGAAAAGATTCAGATTCGGGGTCGTGGAAAATTGGGAGTTGATTACGTAACCCAATCATGCAACAGCGGCCGCACGGCATTATGATCGATGGGCTCTCTGAACGATCTTTTCAAGGAATGCCTCATATTGACGGGATTCCGAGGTTCACAGCGGACGTACTCATCCGTTTTTTGCATTTCCCAACTCAGATTCGTCAATGGTGGACACGCAAAGCGCAATGTCGAGCGTCACCGCACATTCGCCAAAAGCGGGCACTTTGAAAGGCACTGGACAAGCCAGCCTCGTCGAATGGCAAGAATTGGCTTCGCGCTCCCAGCAAACTGAAAAAATAGTTTGGTTTTCTCGTGCCACCACATCAAACACGGTCAGAACCGAGCATGATGGATCTGGAATCAACAGCAGTATAAGTGAGTGCAATTTCTCCTCCCAACTGTTGTCCTGCAGGACTTACTTTCCTTGCGAAAAAATTGGGAATCTCAAGTGATTGCGCACGTTATGTAAACACGGCAATTTGAGAATGACTTCGTTGACTTGACTGAAAGATCACGTCAAGGGATGACTCGCGACTGGTCGCGGATGTATCAGGAAAGCGCTCATCCTCATCATTCCTCAAAACAGATTCCTCCGAGGCGCATAATCAACCTGAGGATTCGGCGGACATCGCTCGTGCGATTCAAACTGAAGTTATTAAAGAACAGGATCTTTCGAAGGTTGATCAAAGGACCGAAATCAGCCGGCAGATGAATGAGGGAGGACAAGAGTTTGTTATCCGAAGAACACAATCTTCCGGTGAAACTTTGGCAAAAGCATCCGCGAGCGAATCTGCTGGAATCGATATTGAAAGACACTTGCGTGAGTACAAATTCGTCTTCGCCGGTCTTCGCACTTCGATTTTGTGAATGGAAAAATTGGAGGTGCGGGTGGTTACTTGACCCGAGGCGCCACGGGGTTTAAGATTGGGGTTGTGAGCATGGGCACGATGCTTTTAAATCAATGCTCTGATGCGGTGGGGGGTTCGGATTTTGCAGAAAGAACGCTGACTCATTTTCGGTTGGCATAGCAGATTCATCATCGGCGAGTGCTGAAAGTATGATTGCGATAAATTTGCCGCGGAAGACGCAATTGCGTTCTACCACTGCAGAGAACGCTGGCAGCGTATCTGGGTTCCTGGTTGACAATGACAGTGAGGCCTTTCCAGGTAAATGACTTTTTTCGGATGACCATGACTTGGACGGGACGAACCGTAGTTGGTTTTGAAAAATGGAGCGAAGGGACAATGTGATGATATGGGAGCTGGATTGTTCGTTGGCTTGATGAGCTCACCTATGAACTCCTTCGTCAGACGTTGTTCAAAGTCCACACACAACAAATTCGTCGCTTGGCGCACGCATTCACCACTTAGACCGTCTCGAAAAAGGCATTATTGCCATCGTTGACCCTGCAATTTTCTCGCCTGTCCATCCTGATATTCCCGCGGGTAGAATTTAGATGAATCCCAACATGCGAAATCGCGCTGATACATATTTCTTGCCTTAAAATTTCCCACAGACACTGCAAGCGATATGGTGTTGAATGTGGATGCTTCTCATGGATCGGGACGCGCGGGAGGTTGGTCACTTACGATTGCCTCACAACACTGATCTTTGAACCTGAACAAATTCCTCGTTCAACAAGAAACACTGATGTCATTATCATCTGCAGAGACTTTCGGTGAACATCAAATCCCCAGAATCTTTATAGACATTGGAATGAAGCTCAATTTTACCGAACGTCCTTTTTCCCTCTGCGACAGTGCCTCCTCAGAACTCCAAGAATGATGCGAAATGTGACGATGTCAAGTTTGAAGGTGAACAACCCTTTTTCTCAAACCCCCAACTGAGCAGGAGTGTAATGTACCTTTTTACAGGCCGAGTCACTCGACTTTCGCGCAAGCATCAGTTGGAAGCTTCAAGTGAACCGTCCACGAAAAGACACCGAACTTCGAATGCAACATATTATGGTCGAATTGAAGATTCTTTGGACGCAGGTATTGTGATTGAAGCATGCATCAAGGGGATTTTGAGGGAGGTGAGCGGTGCAATGGAGGTTTCATCGATTGAGATTCGATCCGGCACAGTTTTGGTGATCCATGAGCGCGATGGCAATATTCATCGATGGCGCGTGAGTGCATCTTCGGTTTGCTGATTGTCCAGCCTTTGTGATGAGAATATGATTGACAGGATGGGTATCATTGGTCGCCTTCTCGTATCAGTACAGGTTTTTTGATATATCGGTACCTAAAGCATAGTTACAAACTCATTCATTCTTGCTCATCATTCATCACATCTTACCTGAAGGCAAGTTGAGAGGAATGACGTTGTTCCAACAACCGAAGCTGAGGCAATCCAGACCACTCCATCCACTGCAGACGGTTCGAAACTGGCGAAGGGAAAGTCATTCACTGTCTTGCCCAATGGACTCACAAAAAAGACCATCGGAATGATTGGATCGGACCGGCAAAGCTATCGCGTCATTTCGTATTACGAGACTGAAGATGCGAGGGTCCGAACTAGCCTCATTAATATTCGAGAACTCGACAGTCCTCGGATTTCTGCACACAAGGCTCTGCTGAGACCGTCAAAAGACGAATCGTTTTCGTCGCTTGGCTTGTATCCAAAAAATTCTGATGAGTCCACCATCTTGAGTGGTTGGAGAAACAAGAGAAAGAGGAGAGCAGTATTGACACCGCAGATTGACCGACGTTATCCTGAATACGAGCCGCAGATGTCCGACTACCCAATCATGTTTCCGTATCGGAACGATCCTGTTGCGACGGATGATTCGCAAGCAAGGCCTTCAACAACTGAAAAATTCGTGCACCCAAAAGAAGTTTCGAATGGACAACCATCTTCATTGCTTCAGAAACGCACACCAACAGCTTTAGCTCCACAATTCTCGAGAGCGATTGCGGTGGAGCAATATTTGTACACACCTGCCCTTCTTCCTCTTGTCGCGTGTGCACCTTCCGCAAATAGCAACACGTATCGCCACCAAGGGGACACTCTGCATTATTCCTTATCCGATCAGTATGATGCATATCAAGGCATGACGGGTGGCTTCATGTCCCAACAGCAGCAGTACCAGCAGCAATATATTCTGGGACCTGGATATTTCCAACCGCCATCAGGCTATGGACCACGTCCTCCTCCATCGAATGGACACTATCCACTTTGACGCAGCCTTCGTCATACAGTCAAGAACACCCCCTTATAATTATTATTTGATGGCGCGTATATGCCACTTGCCAATGAAGTATGCGTGTTGAAACTGTTTATTGAAACAACTCCAGCAGCAAGAAATGCAGCTTAGGCTTAAACGCAGATTGCGCAACAAACGTAGTTTACTCATGACATGAAAAGCAAGGGCTCTATCATCGCGTGTCGTTCGCCATCACCTCTGAAAGAGACTGGCCAAAAGCAGCTGAAATATTCAGCCAGAAATGCCGCCGTGGAACTGACACGCACCACCTTGTTGCATGCCATTGCTAAAACGAACTCAGTTTGAGACTTCAGAAAGTCGATCGGTAAAAACAAAACAACTTCCAGAAAAGCATTTTATTTTTGCGGGGACCATATGATTATAGTAAACGAAAAAGGGCATAGTGACAAGAACAGATAAACTTTGTGACCAACAAATAGACAATTTCACAAGGGCTTCAAATAACAGATGACAGACAGAATAGCGTGTGTTGCTTAGAAGAGCAGTTCCGTGTACTTGGGGAATGGCCAGTACTTGTCCGCAACTTTCTTCTCAAGTGCGTCGGCGTGGGAGCGCACCTCTTCCATGGCTGATGTCAGCAGAGTTCCAGCTGCCTCACCCTGTTCCTCTTCGTGGAGACCCTCCACCTTCTCAATGAACGCGTCGAGCTTCTCGGCAGCCTCAGTCAGTGCCATGCATCCCTTGGTGAGTGCAACCAGCAGCTTCTTTTCTGGGGCAGCTTCCACACCAGCAGTTGCTTGAGAGTTGATAGAGTCTGCAAGCTCCTTACGGTAGCTGAACGCGGCTGGAAGGACTCCATTGTTGATGAGCGCAGACAAAGTGTTGGCCTCAATCACGAGATCTTTGGCGTACTTCTCAACCATAATGTGGTAACGGGAGGACAACTCGGATTGAGAGAGCACACCCAAAGAAGTGAGCAAGTTGCTGTTGTGTGGCTCGAGCAGGCGCTTGAAGGCGTCAGTACATGCCTTCAGGTTGGGGAGACCACGCTTTTCGGCCTCAACAATCCATTCATCAGAGTATCCGTTGCCTTCGAAGCGAATCTTTTTTGAAGAGATGGCAAATTGACGAATGACGGAAAGAATATCCTCCTCAGATGGAGCTTCCTTGTCAGCCTGAGCAGCCTTCAGTGCAGCAGTAACATCAATGAAGGATTGGGCCACGGCAGCGTTCAGCACGACAATTGGGAAGGATGGAGATTGCTTGGAACCAACGGCACGGAACTCAAACTTGTTTCCAGTGAACGCAAATGGAGAAGTACGGTTACGGTCAGTCAAGTCACGAGCAATGGGTGGCATTGAAGAAATCTTGAGGTCCAATGTGGTGCCTCCAACAGAGACTCCTTGCACAGTTGGAGTGTGTTCAGCAACTGGACGGCTCTCCTCAATGGCGTTGAGAACTTCAGAAAGTTGGCTTCCGAGGAAAGCAGACACAATTGCAGGTGGTGCTTCGTTGGCTCCGAGACGGTGCTCGTTGGATGCGGACGCGATTGTGGCACGGAGAAGGTCACCGTGCTTGTACACAGCGTCAAGGATGGCGACCAAAACAAGCAAGAAGCGGTAGTTGGTTTGTGGAGAGCTAGTTGGGTCCAACAAGTTGTCACCACCGTCAGTCTGGAGAGACCAGTTGGCGTGCTTTCCGCTTCCGTTGACTCCCTTGAATGGCTTCTCGTGGAACAAAACCTTCAGCTTGTGACGGTGAGCAACTTGGTGCAAGACTTCCATAGTAGCCAAGTTGTGGTCAACAGCAATGGATGAACCCTCGAAGATTGGGGCAACTTCGAACTGGTTGGGTGCGACTTCGTTGTGGCGGGTCTTGACGGGGACTCCGATACGGGCAAGCTCGTATTCAGCCTCGGCAATACAAGCCAAAACACGCGATGGGATTTGACCAAAGTAATGGTCCTCAAGCTGCTGGTGCTTTGGTGGTGGGACTCCAATCAAAGTACGGCCAGTGATCTTCAAGTCCGGACGAAGGTTGTAGACAGCGCGGTCAATAAGGAAAAACTCTTGCTCGCATCCCAAGGTAGTAGAGACACGCTGAGTCTCAGTGTCTCCGAGGACACGAAGAAGACCGACGGCTGCTCTGGAGACGACTTCGTTTGATCGGAGAAGGATAGTCTTCTCGTCGAGGGCTTCACCGTTGTAAGAGATGAAGACTGAGGGAATGTAGAGGGTGGCAGTGCCGTGGGGACCGCGACGAATGAACATGGGGCTAAAAAGAAGATGCTTTCAGATCTACAAGTCACGTGTGGTGGGTGAGTAAGTGGAATTCCAACCTGAGAGTGTCCCAGACAGTGTAACCACGGGCTTCGAAAGTGCTTCTGATTCCACCGTTGGGGAAGGAGGACGCATCTGGCTCTGCTTGCAGCAGCTGACCTCCAGAGAAGTGATCAATAGCATAGGTCTTTCGGCGAAATGATAATAAAAAAAAAGAGATGAGATCACGCGGTTTCAGGGTTCGTCATCATCATAAAAAGGTGATTTGTTGAACGTTACCTCTTCTTGTCCATCGACAATCTGGGACTTCAATGTGAGGAAGGAGTCGTGCTTCTCGGCAGTGGTGCCGGTCTGCGGTTGGAACCAGTGGGTAAAGTGGGTAGCACCTCTGCAAGAAGAAAGCTTATTAGAAAGGAGAGCGGTGGCTGAAAAAAGGCCAAAGGGCAATCACGAATACGCACTTGTCCATGGCCCAAACTTTCGCGGCGTGAGCAACAGCATCGGCCGTGGAGCGGTCCAACTTGTTGTGACCCTGTGTAAATAAATTTAAAAAAGATAAGATTTCGTGTTCCAGATAAGCACTGCTTGTCTCCCAGCGAGCAAAAAAGACATCCGATGCAGAAAGAAGCACAAGACACATTTAACGCACCTGCATTTGCTTCGTGAATGCCTGGTAGATGGGTTTGGGCAGGGTGGATGCCATAGTCCGACGATCAAACACGTCGGCGTTGAAGATTTCCGACGGGTACTGGTGCCTGTCGCCGACGGTGGGCCAGTCAATGTGGCGCGTGGAGCGGTCCACGTTCTCCTGGAGAGCTGACAGTCTTGCAGATTGGGACATTGTGTGAGATGGAGTTGGTTTTGTTGTCTTTTTCTTTGCACGCATTTACCGGTGACAAATATCGGCCTTTTATACTTTTTTTGTGCCCTGTGTCGCGGGAAATGTCGGGTCATATCTCGCCAGATTTTATCTATGCCGGAGACAAGACAAAAAGATTCCTTCCCCACAAGCCGTTCATTTTATCTATCAAGTGGCTGTCACATGGGACTGGTATCGATAACAGCAGCGACAAGAGCTGCATCCATGTCCATGCATACCAGGCGGGATATCTGTAAGCGTGTCGGGCGTCTCTGGATACGCGGCTGGTAGCATCCTCAGACACACGCACAGCATGAGCTCGATGCAAGCACGATCCTTAAAACAAAACGCGCAAGCCAGGGCGTGTCACCACAGATAATCTTATCGCATTACTAAATCTGCTGCGAATCCTATCTGGCATCCTTGTCTCACAAAACATAAATCAAAAGAGAAATCCTTTTTTTTTGTCCAAACTCAAAACATCCCTGGCATTATAAAAAGTTAGGAAATAAATCAACAACGAAATTTGACATCTGAACAGACGACGGCTTCCCGCTCAGAGGAGGAGCTCAGTGTACTTGGGGTAAGGCCAGTACTTGTCTGCAATCTGCTTCTCGAGAGCATCTGACTTCTCTCGGACGTCTTCCATCGCAACAGTCAGCTCCTTTCCGGCAGTCTCACCCTGCGACTCCTCGTCAAGAGATTCAATCTTGCTGATCAGCGCTTCCAGACTGGTCGAAGACTCCTGAAGCGCAATGGATCCCTTGGTCAACGTGTTCAAGAGCTTCTTTTCTGGAATAGCATCCACTCCAGCGCTCTTTTGAGAGTTGATCGAGTCCGCAAGCTCCTTGCGGTACGTGAACGCCGCTGGCAAAACTCCATTCACAATCAGCGAACGCAGAGTGTTGGCCTCAATGAGCAGATCCTTCGCGTACTTTTCGAGGAGAATGTGGTAACGGGACGTCAGTTCAGCAGCAGACAAGATTCCAAGGGAAGTCAGGAGCTGCTTGTTGTGGTCCAACAACAAGCGCTTGAAAGCAGCAGGGCAGGACTTGATGTTTGGGAGACCACGCTTCTCAGCCTCGACAACCCATTCATCAGAGTATCCATTTCCTTCGAAGCGGACCTTCTTTGACGACGCAGCAAATGTGCGAATGACGCTCAGCAAATCTTCGGTAGAAGGTGCTGCCTTTTTGCCCTGGGCCTTCTTGACTGCCTCAGTAACCAGCTGGAGAGACTTGGCAACAGCAGCGTTGAGAAGAACGACGGGGAACGATGGAGATTGCTTGGAACCAACGGCGCGGAACTCAAACTTGTTTCCAGTGAACGCAAATGGAGAAGTACGGTTACGGTCAGTCAAGTCACGAGCAATGGGTGGCATTGAAGAAATCTTAAGATCCAAAGTGGTGCCTCCAACAGACACTCCTTGCAAGTGGGGCTGAGAAAAGTCAGCGACTGGGCGTTTCTCTTCAATAGAGTTGAGAACTTCAGAGAGGTGGTCACCCAAGAAAGCAGACACAATTGCAGGTGGTGCTTCGTTGGCTCCAAGACGGTGCTCGTTAGAAGCAGATGCAATCGAAGCCCGGAGGAGATCACCGTGCTTGTACATGGCATCGAGAATAGCCACCAAAACGAGCAAGAAGCGGTAGTTGGTTTCTGGAGTAGAGGTAGGATCCAGCAAGTTGTCTCCGCTGTCAGTCTGAAGGGCCCAGTTGGCGTGCTTTCCGCTTCCGTTGACTCCCTTGAATGGCTTCTCGTGGAACAGAACCTTCAGCTTGTGACGGTGAGCAACCTGGTGCAAAACTTCCATGGTGGCCAAGTTGTGGTCAACAGCAATCGAAGCTTCTTCAAAGATTGGGGCAATTTCGAACTGGTTGGGCGCAACTTCATTGTGACGGGTCTTGACGGGGACTCCGATACGAGCAAGCTCATACTCAGCCTCAGCAATACAAGCCAAGACACGCGATGGGATTTGACCAAAGTAGTGGTCCTCGAGTTGCTGGTGCTTTGGTGGTGGGACTCCAATCAGAGTACGACCAGCAATCTTCAAGTCTGGGCGGAGGTTGTACAAGGCACGGTCAATAAGGAAAAACTCCTGCTCGCATCCCAGAGTGGTGGTGACACGCTGAGTCTCATTGTCTCCAAGCGCGCGAAGAAGGCCGACAGTCGCCTTGGAAATAACCTCGCTGGAACGAAGAAGAATCGTCTTCTCGTCGAGGGCTTCACCGTTGTAGGAGATGAAGACGGAAGGGATATAGAGCACAGCCGTGCCGTGAGGACCACGACGAAGGAACATGGGACTGGTTTCGAAAATTAATTTTTCAGAAAAAGTGAAGTTTGAAATATAACATTGGGATGGTTTGAGTACCTGACTGGGTCCCAGATGGTGTAACCACGGGCCTCGAAGGTGCTTCGGATACCGCCGTTGGGGAAAGAAGATGCATCTGGCTCGGACTGGAGCAGCTGGCCACCAGAGAATGCATCGATGGCGTAAATCTCCTCCTGGCCGTCGATAATCTGGCTCTTGAGAGTCAGGAACGAGTCGTGCTTCTCAGCGGTGGTTCCGGTCTGGGGTTGGAACCAGTGCGTAAAGTGGGTCGCACCCCTGGAATTGGTGAATGGAACAGGGTCAGATGCGATAAAAATCGCGCATCGGAAAGGAAAAAAGCGAACTTGTTCATGGCCCAGATTCGGACGGCGTGGGCGACAGCATCTGCGGTTGGGCGGTCCAGCTGGCGGTGACCCTGTGACAAGAGATTAGTTCCGAGTTTTTTTCAAGCACGAACAGGGGGAGAGCCGTGAGACTAAGAGTGAGAACGGGACGGGGAAGATACGCGGGAAAGAGGGAGGAAAGAACACACACCTGGACTTGCTTGCTGAAAGCCTGGAAGACGGGCTTGGGCAGGGTGCCTGCCATGGTCTTGCGGTCAAACACGTCCTGCCCAAACACCTCGGATGGGTACATGTGGCGGTCGTTGACCTGAGGCCAGTCGATGTTGCGGTTGGATCTCTCCACGTTCTCCTGCAGTGCCGACAGTCTTGCGGATTGAGACATTGCCTTTTTGTTTGCGTGTTTTTTTTGGGGCGGAAGCTTTTTATTTTATTTTATCAAGACCCATATGTCCAACTCATTTTACGAAGTATTTATTTGTGATTCATTCGAGCAATGGCGGAGCCGTTGCATGAAGCTCTGCTATCAGACCTCGGATGGCATCCACCCGTGCCTGAATACCCCCGCTGTCTCCCGCGAGGGCCAGCAGAGCATCAAAGTCAGCTGCTACCCGCACCAACTCCATCTCTCCTTCATGAATCCTCCTCACCATTGCCTCTTTCATGGCCATCATGCCCACATCCGAGTACAAGTATCCCTCTCCACTCCGGAAACTGCTGAACATTTCCCAGTCATCAGGAATAGGAGGCACAGCGTCTTTGCTTCGTCTCTTGGGTGAAACTTGTCCGGGTGTAGGTACCACAGAACCCGTCGTTGTAACGGTTGAGGTTGGGTAGAATAGTGGGGGCATATCGGACGCGGCGATGGACTGTTGTGACTGTGAGTAAGGAATGTATTTAATGCAGTAGCCGTTCCCAGCGTCGGAAAACATGGCTGTTGACGCAGGCACGTTGAAGCCCGGCATAATGTCCGTCAGTTGAAGGCTCGCGCGGTTCTGTGAGCCCGGCGGAAGCATGACGCTTCCGCTGTACGAATTAGCCGAGTTTGGGTGGTGCTTTTGCCAGAGATTCCAGTAGCGATCTAAAAAGCAAGGTTACTCTCAGCTTGAGGCTCCAGAAGAGAAACAAGGAGAAGAGCAACATACCAACGTTTGCGTGATGAATGAAAAAGAGCGGATCGTTCGTGGACAGATCAATAAAATAAAGGTCGCCTTGGGCACCGCCAATATAAAAGTGAATAACATTATGAGCAGCCTCAGCCGCTTTTGCAAAGGACTCAAAGTCGCTCGTTTTCAGAACCAGCGGCATCATGTAGCCGTCGTCATAAACAACCGTGTCCAGGCTGTAGTTGCGTGATGCACACTGGTTAAACATGGATGTCCATGACTTGGCCAGGCCGTCTTTCAGGCATGTTGGGTACGATTTCGTAGAGTCGCCTCGGGTGCCAAACTGGGTGTCGCCCGGCCCGAAAATGTCCGTGTTCTTTAACGGCGCACTTCCATCGAATCCCCAGTCCCAGTATGGCAGGGTAACAGAGGCATCGACTTTCTGCAATGCATCCTCAAAGAGTTGCATGTAGTGACGGTGCCACGGCCAGAAACTTGGCTTCGTTTTTTTGTTCGAAAGTCAGATAACTGCGTGAGATTTCGTGCGGCCTGTAGTTCCCAAAAAAAAAAAACATCTCACATTTCCGTGGATAAAATCCAGCAAAGTGGCATGAACTGCAACAAGGTCGTCAAAGTAGCTTCGGCGTCCGGCTGTCGAAGGAAGCTTCCGGACACCTTGAAGTGCAGAAACAAAGGCTTGGCGTTCCTCCATTTTCAAATCGCGCCATTCTTTTCGCTCAATGTATGAGGAACACCCGCTCTTGATTGGAGGAGGGAACATGAGCAATGGATTGCTCGCAATAAATGTCTGGTTTGATTCCGTTGAATCGGAACAAGTGCTAACCCCGCAAACAAAGTCAGCTCTTATGGACATGTCAAAAAAGCGAACACAACGTACTCAATTACAATGGAATTGTTGGTATTGATGGACACGCAGTTGTAAGTCTGCGCCACGCGAATCTTTTTGCTGCTTGGGTGAAAGAAGAAGGATTGGCTCGTGCTTATCCCACAAGGCGTGACCTTGGCAAGTGTAAGGTTAGATAAACCATCGTAGCTGGAATTTTAACCAACAAACTCAACTGTGATTGGCGCTCCAAGGTTCGACTTTGACGCACCAGCGCAAGTCAACGTCCCCGACGAATCTGCATGAACGAGCTGCGCAAAGGATAGACTCCACCACTGGTTATAGTTTGACTGGTCGCAGATTGCGGCAAACACATTCTTTTGGGAGCCAACTTCCCAGCACGCCCGGTACGTGCCAAACATGAGTACATCGGATTGAATGAGCATTTTATCCACAGGCATCACGGCTGTTGATGTTGGAGAAAATGTAGTTGTTGTTGTTGTGGTACTTTGCGTTGTGGATGTTGTTGAAGTTGAGGTGGTCGATGTTAGGCTAGTTGTTGTTGTTTTTGTACTTGTTGTTGTGGTTCTTGTGCTGGTGGAGGAGGTTGTGGTTTTGCTGGTAGTTGAGCTTGTTGATGTTGTTTTGGATGTAGTGCTGCTAGTTGTAGTTGTTTTGGTGGAAGTGGTTGTGGATGTGGATGTTGAAGTTGTCCACACCATGATTTCACCGGCAAGCGTAAACAACTGCGTGGCATGATCATTGCATAGCCTGTCAAGAACCAGAGTCAGTACATTGTTTGTATCCTGGTTGCCCGAACGATTCTACCATTGCTTCAAACGACCTTGTGATTCAATGTCATCCGCCAAAATGTCGAGACATAACCCCGAATGCGCGTTCTGGAGCGACACTGTCAAGTCGTCTTTTCGATTTGCGGTCGTAAACTGCTGACTTTTGGCCGAGACGGGATCCCCGGAGCACTCATTCATCTAAACAGAGGGCATTCATTCTCAGCATAAACATAATCAAGCAACAACCAACCACGAACCACAACGTCAGACCCAGAAATCTCAAGACACCAGTCGTAGTCTGGAGACTTTACAAATACATTTGCTCCAAAGGGAATAATCACAAACTTTTGAGAGTCGCTGGATGAGCATTCGGTGCTCGTGATTGTGGAATCCGCTTGCCGAGTCAGGCATTGGCCGTTGGAGGCTTTGATCGCGCCAGAAAAGCCGTTGACGCTGTCGTCTCGTTTTATCACGGGTTCGTGTTGCGTGCGGCATACACTGCGGGGGTAAAGGAACGCGTTAGTTTTATAAACAAGGTTGCATTGAAATCGTAGACACCTTTCAATCAGCCGTCCCTGCCCAGAAGACTCCATCAAGCATTTCCCAGAGACACGTGAAGAAATCTGACCGTCAAATAAGTCAAACAGCTGCCTGGATTCCGTATCCAAGCATGGAAGCATCTGTCGTTGTTTTTTTGCATGATTTCCTCAGCTAACTCGCATTTCGAGCTACTCAAGCATTCACACTGACCGAAACTCCCGTTTCAGCGTCGCTCCCTTCCACAATGGTCACGCAAGATTCATGCGATAGAGATTCGATCCTGTAATCGAGCCTGGAAGACGTTGAAACGCGGGTAATTCGTTTCGAGCTGACCAACGACCACATCTGCTCCGTGTCAGACTTGTTACACGGCCGAACTGAAATAAACGCGTGCCCATGGTTTGATTGCCAGCATAGATTGGATCCAACGCATAGTGTCCCCACATTGGCGGCTGAAGACTGCAGGGCAAGGGCCAAGAGCAGCACAGCCCACGGCGCTTTCAGATCAGACATGCACACGGACAGAAACAACGTGAACGAGGTCCGTCGACGTGAAGTGCGAGCTTTCATTCGGTGGCAAATGCGGAGGTCGTTGCTTTGCAAAATTGTTTTGCTGTCAAAAGGCCCCGCCAATTTAATTTCAAACAATTTATTTTACTTTTACGCGTCTATTGTTCAACAACCGCAACAAGTGAGCGGATCACCGACAACCGCGCCTCGGACGCGTCTCGCGCATCTGTCACCTTCGAAACCATTGCTTTGAAATCTGCCGCAAGCCGTAACAACTCCAACTTGCCCTCCTTCATTCGCTGCATCATGTTTGCTCGTGCTGTGTGATCGACAACTCCATCGAGCCTCATTGCGTTTGCCATGTTCCAGTTTTCAGGCAGAGATGGAGGAGACTTGTAACTTTGCCGCTTCTCGAATTTGCGGTGGGACCGTGACCGACTCGAAGAAGTGACCGTTATCTTCTCTTGCCCTTCAACCAACGATGCAGCGATCGCCTCCTTTGATTTCGAATACGGGGTATATTTGACGCAATAGCCGTTTCCGCCGTCAGCCGACATTGTACTTGAAACGGGGACATTGAAGCCAGGCATAATGTCCGATAACTGCACATTTGCTCGGTTTTTGGAGTTTGGCGGCAGACTCTGAGTTCCAACATAGGTGTTCGCTTGCTTTGGGTGGTGTTTCTGCCACAGATCCCAGTACCGATCTAAAACCCAACTGAAACCTTTAGTGATGATTCACACATACGCACAGCTATGCAGACTACCCACCCACATTCCCGTGAATCATGAAGAACAAAGGATCGTTGATGGAAAACTCCAAATAATACATGTCGCCTTGAGTCCCACCAATGAAAAAGTGCGCCACATTGTGCGCATACTCTGCCGCCTTGGAGAACACATCAAACGTCTTACTGGACAGAATAAGAGGCATCATGTGCGAGTCGTCGTAGATCACCACGTCCAAGCTGTAGTTTCGAGACGTGCATTGACCAAACATGGATGTCCACGACTTTGCAAAGCCGTCGTGCAAGCAGCTGGGGTACGGTGCCTTGGGATCTCCTCGTGTTCCGAATTGAAGGGGCCCGGATCCGAATATGTCTGTATTGTCTAAAGGATAGTCGCCATCGTACCCCCAATCCCAGTACGGCAGCGTGACGGATGCGTCGACTTTTTGAAGAGCTTCTTCATACATGAGAGTGAGTTTTCGATGCCATGGCCAGAAACTTGGCTGGTTGGGGTTTCGGAAAACAAGAATCTCAGACGGCCGAAAAGAAGTAGCAACAGCTAAACAAGTTCTCACATTTCCGTGGAAATAGTCCAGCAAAGTTGCATGCACTGCCACAAGGTCATCAAAGTAGCTGCGATGGCCGACAGCTGACGGTAAGCGGCGTATTCCTTCGACAGCCGCTATGTAGGCCTTCCTTTCCACCAGTGTCAGATCCCGCCATTCCTTTCTGTACTTGAACGAAGCGCACACGCCGTTGCTGCTTGGTGGTGGGAAGATGACCGAGTTGTTTGTGAATGTAAATGTTTGACTCCTTGAATCGGCAGCAGTGCCATTAACGCACAGTCTGGCAAATCAAATAATAAGCCGATGTGTGGTGTTTAAGCAAAGCAAAAAGGCGTACTCGACAACCAGCGTCTTGTTTACGCTCACTGCCACGCAGTTCATTGTCGCCGCAACACGGATTCGGTTGGCCACGGGATCAAACAAGAATGCCTGACCAATGGAAGCGCTGCAGTTTGCCACCTGAAACAAAAAAACTCATGAGCCATCAATAGAACTGTCAAAACAAACAAGCGGAGTCATGCACACGCAACAATGAGTTGACCTCCAGCCTCCGACTTGGAAGCTTGAACGCACGTTGGGTTTCCAGATGCGTTGGTGTGGATTAATTGGCCAAACGAAGACTTCCACCACTGCGACCCGTTCGAATGATCGCACGATGCAGTTACCACTGCGAATTTCGCGCTAACCTCCCAGCAGTTAACGCCATTGGACCCTGCGGCTTGAATTAAGGTGTACTCTGAAGGTACCGCTGTTGTTGTTGGAGCCGGGGTTGTCAACGGCTGTGCAACGGTGGTGACTGATGCTTTGGATGTCGCCGATGGAACGTGAGATGATGAGGACAGGTGGGATGCACTTTTTAAAGAAGTGATCTTTTCAGGTGTTGGAAAACCGTGCGGCAGAGTAAATACTTGGGTGACGTGATTGTTGCACAGCCTGTTTTCACCATCAAAGAGCCTGATAAGCACCAACACGGAGCCAAACCGAAAGAAATGATTTCTACCATTGCTTCAATTGCCCTGGGGCCAAAGTTGAGGACGTTTCGACATCCAGACACAGGCCCGAGTCAGCGCTGGCAATGGTGACCATGCCGACCCCTTTCTCCTGGAACACTGAGAATCGCTGCTTCTTGAGCGGCACGGAAGTATTATAGCATGGCTTCATCTGGAAGCCCCTTCAGAATTACCAAAAACATCCAACATCGAACGAAAATAAGGACGCACGCACCAACACTTCAGAACTGTCAATCTCCAGACACGTCCGCTTATCCTCCGACTGAATCACAACATTCGTTCCAGTCGCCACAAACGAAAACTGCTGAGCACTGGATGTAGCGTTACATGGTAAACAAATCACGCTGAAATCTGATTTGCGCGTCCAGCACATTCCATTCATGGCAACAATGCTTCCAGCTGCAGCCGCGTCGCTACTATCTCTTGAGCGAAGGGATGCCTGCTTTTTGGGCTCGCAATCTCTTTTTTGATTTCAAAACAGTTTTCTGTTAGCTGCCTTCAAACACCCGCACTGCACAGAGTCCGCACCTCGAAAGGGTATTATTTCCGAAAGATTCCAGACAGGTCCCAGTCGTGCGTGATACAACGCTACCATCCAATGCATCAAAAAGCTGAGCACTGTCTGCTTCGTTGCACGGAAGAAGCTGTCGACCACCAAGATTAGTCATCACATAATAAAATAAAAAGATACTCACACGAATCCACGACGCTGTATTATTCGACACATGAACGCAGAGATCGCGTCCCAAATTGGAAATCTGGTAAGCTGGAGGAGATGGATCGCGCCGGCTGAGTGATCGTGGGAGCAGCGCCCATTCCTGGTTTGTATCCGTCGCATTACAAGGGCCAAGAATAACCCCCTGCAATGTGCTGCTGGGTTGCCAGCACAACTGATCACCGAGGACGATGGGCCCTGTCAGACCTGGGTGACCTGGCATGCGATTTTCAATGGAAATCTTTTTGAAAACAAACAAATTCGTTTTCAGCGCCGTTCAATCTGAAGAGCGCCCCGAAACCCAAACCACAATTATGTACTTTGTAACATTACTTTTTAGTTCCAAGCCGAAAAATAAATAATGTGGATGACTTAAGAAAGGAAAAAATGAGACAGCAACGACGGGATTTCACTTGGGAAGCGACGAGGACCGCGCACTAAAAACATACTTGGCAATGACAACAGGCTCCATCGGAGAGTCCGGTTCCTGCGCTGATATCCTCTCTGCTGCCATGAGCTCATCCTTCAGCGTGACAAAGCTTTCGGAACTGATGTGAAGGTTTTGTTTGGCAAGATCCTTTATAGGTATCTGCTCGATGTTTCTGGGCACCTGCACTACCAACGGTTCATCTTTCGGTGTTAAAAACGACTCGGACTCTCCACCAATATCTTGAGCTGCCACTTCTGGCAGCATAAGCACGTCATCGTAAACGTCTGTCCATTCTTCTTTCGCAAGCTCATCAAGCAGGTCTTGGATCGGCGAGTCGAGAACTTTGAATGTGTCAGGAATCCAGGGCATTGAAGTTGTCCGCTCAACAGTGATGTCGACCGGTTTTTGTGGAATGCTCAATTGATCCATATTCGCAACCGGAACAGCAACCATCGCAGAATGGTTTCCTTGAGGTTGCAAGGTATTTGAAGAGTCGGTATCGTTTGCACGCGCGCTTTGCTCATGCATGACCAATGTTTCAGATGATGCGATTTCTCGCGGGGGTCCGGAAGTCTCTGTCTCACCACTGCTATCAAAGAGACTATCAGATGGAATAGGAGATGGCGGCTTGGAACATGAATACGCGGGAACATTGGGTAACTCGCCCAGATAATCTTGCTCGAATGGAGTTGCATCACCATTGAATGCATACTTTGGGGAAATGGGTGAATTCCATGGAGTATATCCGACCCCACTTGATATAAATCGATCATCATTTCGAATCCCTGGTGCTCTTATCTCGGGCATGGTGAATGAGGGTACCGCCGGTACCACAGTTTCTGGGCTGCTTGTTGTGACTGAACCAGAGGAAGTTTCGAATGCCGTGATAAAAGCTTGTTCCTCAATGCGCTTTTCTTCATGCTTATCCATGACGGCTTTTTCAGATTTTTTCACGGGTTTTTCGCTATCGGGCTGTCGGGGAAAAGAACCATCAGTCAAAATGAATGACAAGATAATAATCCAACAAAGCCCAATGAAACCTTATGTTGATCCGCAATGGCTCCTAACGGGACTGTGGTATTCAAGTCTCGCGTCATGGCATGAGACGTTTCAATTGATTCATCAGCCACATTTTTATAAACAATGGATTTGCCATCTCCCTGCTGAGACGCCAGAGACACAGCAGCTGCAGAGTCCATGGCGATCTTCAACTGATTCAAAAGTATCGTCTTTGGACTCGTGCTAGACGTATCGGCCTTTACGGTGTCAAAAGTGCGGGAATCGCCTGACACACCGACACCCGTTTCTCTTAAAATCCGCTCAGTAGTTTCTCGTAAACTAGACACGAAAGAAGATCTGCGTGAATTTCGTAGTGAAGCAGAGACCAGCCGATTGGGCGATTTGATGATATGAGAAGGTGATTCGCTTGTTCGCTCGGAAGAAGTAGGCGACATTTGCAGCTCTTGAGTTTGCGCATAATCCACAGGACTAGAGACGTGTTGCTTTTGTGAATCGTTCATAGCTGTCGCGTTCGCTTGATCGGACTTAACGGATTGTGACGGAGTCGCATTTCGCACGCCCGATTGCTCTGGGAGAGTAAATTGCACAGACTTGCTGACAGACACAGCGATTGGGATTTGTCCAGCTTCATTCTTTGATGCAACGATTTCATCCTTCCGAGTTTCTTGATTCTGAGTCAGCGTCACTTCCCCACGTTCCGTTACTACTGTCTTGGATTCTACTCGCACCGTAGAGCTCCCATGTTCTCGCGCATCTTGTGGTTTCCCCGCCAATTCAATCACTGGAGAAAGACTACCAATCGAAATTCCGCCAGCGTTGAAAAACATGCTTTTGACCTCTCCTGAAGTCGCTAACGTCGATACAAGACTTGAGTTGGAGAGACGCTTTTCGACTCGCCTCACGCGAGGGGCCGGATTCACAACCTCTAAGGCGCGGGGAGTTCGTTCGGGTTGTGTTATTGGGATGATCAATGCTGAAGAATCAAGGACTGGTTTGGAAATTTGCGGGAACTTAAGATATAGTGGTTTATCGTCGACACTGGGCGCATCATCGACATTGGGGAGTTTATCGTTGGTTTGTACAATACTGTTGGGTTGCATAAAGCTTGCCATGCGAGTCACGCCGGAAGTTCCGCTGGTGTCTGGAGTAGTTGCAGAGCTTTGTTTAGTTTTAACGGGGCTTTTAGAGCTTGCTGGTGAATGTTCATGTTCGACGAAAAGAGAAGTGTCCTCAGATTTCTCAGATTTGAGGCTCGTCGACTGCAGAGTCTCAACAGAGTCAAAGACACTTTTCTCCATATCTCCATGAGTGGCTGATGAAGAAGAGCGCCCCCTTTCACTGCTGTCAATTGATTTCACTCTCTCCGTCTCCAAAATTGAGTCTATCTGACTAAAGGTTGTGGAGCTCAATGGACTCTTCGTACTCGCTCGCCTCAGAGAAAATGCTTCTTGATCTCTGCCCCTCCGAGTTCCGCTAGAAGCGTCACTCGTACCGCGACCCCCACTGCTCCAGTAACCATTCACATCATCTGTCAGAGAGGACACCTTCTTGGCAGTATCCGAGCGAGAGCTCCACGCCGCGCCCCCTCCTCCAGAACCAGATGACTCTCCAGATTTCGAGCGATCCGTCAGATAGATTGTCGGAGAAGATGGGATATTATTGTACGTTGCGTGAGACGACGAAATGTAGCTCGCACGCTTTCCTTGCATAAGATAATGCTGATTCAGGCTCTCGTATGGATGGCATTCATCAAAGCATTCGTCAAGGACGTCAATCCACCGAGAGTATGTGGTTGATGAAGTGCATTGGAATTTGTACTCATCCCGAGTTGCTGTTTCGTTTTTAATCGTTCGTGCAAAGGGATGATAAGTATCAGGAAAAAGAAGCGTGAGGCAATACAAAATGGCTACGAAACTGGTGAGAAAGCTGAGTTGACATGGGCTGTTGATTTCTGTTTCGTCAAAGATTCTGGACACTTGATCCAAGTGGAGATACCACGGATCTTGCAGGGAAGATTCCTCCAAACTTTCATCAGCATCGCGCTGTCTGGCATCAAGGATTGGCACAAAGACAACAACGGCGTGGCCTGCACAGTCCGTCGCAAAATCGGAGTTAGTCATCATAACCATTTACTCCGGTTTTTGGCAATAGATAGGTCACCAGCAATTGCAGCGAATGAGAGATGGCCCAACGCAGCAGCCTCGATTCGTTTTGCAGCGGCAAAGGTCAAGCTTGATCGTGGGCGATTTTGATCCCTCAAGTCCGTCTTCCGCTTCGAGTACAACGATCCCGACCTGAATAATGTGGAGTTGGTTGAGCGTGTGCTCGATTGCGAGGGTGGCGCAGGGACGGTGTTTTGGCCCGAGTTTTCGGCGGCTGATAGAATGGCGAGAGCGGCTCTGTCAATGTCGTGGACAGAATCCACACGCAAAAGCAGGGCCCTGAATGCGGACTGGGTTGATGGATGGATAAGAGCTAGTACGGATCCCATCAGCACGGGTGATGTGTTGTCCGCAACTGGGCTAGGCAGAGTGTCTGCCGTGTCGGAGCGTCTCCCGCCCATGCCCGGTGCAGAAGAAACGTTGCGCTTTCCACTCCGCTTCGAGGGGTTTCCCCATCGCAGAACCTGGCTTCCAATCCCGGGCGACATTGCTTGGGTTTTGTGTCTGACCCTCGTTTCTCGTTTCAAGATTTTAATTTTGTCCAATGAGCTTATCATAAATAAATAGAACCAGTAAATATATCGAACAGCGTTAAATAAACAGTCCTTCAAGAATATTTTTACCAGAATGGCGACCAGAACAACACGGTCAGCCCCAACGCCAGCCACTCACTTTGCAGCAGCTGTAGCACCACCCAGCGTATAGCTAACAAACTCTTGTCCATGCAGCTCGTGGGTCTCGCACCAGAACACCAACTCGTCAATGGCGTCAGTTGCGGATGGCTCTGGTTCCGCCGTGCCTGTCGTGCGATGGTGACCATCTTCTCAACATCCTTCAAAGTACTCGCCATATTCATGCGGCTTCTTTCGAAAAAGGGATCGGTCCTGGTCCGCAGCCCGCCCCTTCCCAGCCCCACCCGCACACGCCATCGGAAACACGCCCGGTATCAAAGTCGCCTCAACAAAGGCACACTTTTACAAATGGAAGCCAGGTGTGACTTCCGCATGCTCGAAGTTTTGTCTCATTCCACTGTGTCCCAGCGTTTTTTTAACGACCCTCCCCCCCATGCATGGATCCCATTTTCAGCTCCAGAGAAGGAACCGGTTGATTTTTCGGAGGACGACTTGTACATTATTGAGGTGTCAGATGACGATGAGCAGGAAGACGAAGTCATGTCTGTGGACAAGAAGGACGAAACAGAGGCTTCCGCAGTGAATGCTGTCGAGCCTCAAAATGAGCAAGCTGACGTTGATGCATCTGCCGCTCCAATCAACTATGACGATGCCAATGACGGCACAATGATGGAGACTGACGGTGTCCAAGGGGGAGGGGAAGATGAGGAACCTCAAGATTTCAGCGGCCTTAAAATGGCGTTGGGTGGACTACCTGGTGCTGGTGGTCGCGTGAGTAGTTTTTTTCCTTTCATTTGATGGTCTGAAGTGCTGACGGACGGACACATCCAACGACAGTCGGGGCCGCTCAAACTCAACACTCTTGCCACGCGATTCTTGAACGATCAACGTCACGAGCATCATGACACGCCTCCAAATTCTGCGATTTAATAATTAAAAAGATAATATATTCACTGTACCATCTCGGCTCTTTTGTCTTTGAAGAAAACGTTCTCAAAATGATGGACGCTGACTTTTTGTCGAAGTATCTCATCGACAAACACGGACGCTCGCGGCGCTGCATGGTTGCAATCGCAGGCATTCCCGGGTCTGGAAAGTCGACTCTCGCGAATGACGTTGCAAAGCAACTGGTGTGAGTTATGCCCGCCTTTGTTTCAAGCCACAGAGACTGACGAATGCGAATGCAAACATTTCAGATCAATGTAGGGCACTCTGCTGTTATTGTTCAGATGGATGGCTTCCACTTGTATCGCAGCCAGCTGGATAAACTGCCTGTATGTTGCTTGTAGTGTCCTCCCCTTTCTCTTGTCCTCCTCCTCCGCCATTCTGCCGAGATGAATTCTCCATCCTTGCACTGTGAGACGTCCTCCTGGCTGGTTTTTTGCCTTGTTTGCCTACTTCGTTTGCTGTGTCGGTGAATTTCACTCAGTCTCGCGACATTTTTGATTGATGCCCTGCTGGGACTGGGAGAAGTCGCCGAGGCGCAATGAGGGTCGTCAAGAAGCAAACCCATTCATCCGACGTCGTTGTAGAAAAACCAGGGCTTATTTTCTGAGCAGAACTCCTACCCAATTCTTCATTACTCCTTTTCTATTGTTCGCAGCAACTAACCGGTCCCTGCAATAATCGTAAAGAACCCGGCAGAAGCTCATAGAAGGAGGGGCGCTCCTTTCACGTTCGACTCGCGTGCACTGTATCGACTTGTAAAACACTTGCACGACCAACCTCCTGAAGCACCTGACATCTTGGCACCCTCATTTGACCATGCTGCCGGGGACCCCGTCCAAGATGCAGTGAGCATTCCTGCGTCGGCGCGGTTCATTATCATAGAAGGATTGTACATGCATCTGTCGATGGAGCCGTGGGACGCAATGACGTACCTTTTTGATGAGCGCTGGTTTATTGATTGCCCTCTGGAGGTTGCCATAGAGCGTCTTGCGAAGCGGCACGTGCTGACGGGTGTTGCGGCGTCTGAAGAGGCGGCGCTGGATCGGATCTATGGGAGCGACGTGCGTAATGCCGCACTGGTTTTTGAGAACCGAGTGGATGCAACTTTGGAACTCAATGTTTGATGGAATAAAATGTTGGGACGCTTGTTTGACGCACAAGTTTTATTATTTACTCAGAAGCGTTGGCAACAACTATGACATCAACAAGTTGCAGGCTGCTGCTGTGCTCACGAACCACTAGGACTTCTTGGTCGGCTGCTGCATGGCAGCAACGCGATTACGCTGAAAGAAAAACGAAAACGGTTTACGCCCCACTTTATCGTCCGAGTCCTTCACCAACGTGGCAGCCGACGTGTTGCCATGATCCTGCTTCTTGCCGGCCTTGGCTGCTCCCGGTAACAGAGACCAGTTGTGGAATTGCGGTGTAAAGTTTGGCGCAGAGCACTGCGCCACCCACGTGACCTGCTTCTGGCAGATGGGACATGTGACGCGTGAGTCAGCGACGTCGGTTCCGGATTTGCGGTAGCGGGAGTAGAAGCAATTGTGGCAGACGTTTGCACCGCAGCAGGGGACTTCTTTGCCGCCTTTTGGTTGGTTGGTTGTTGGGGGGGAAAGAAGAATTAGGAGGCGCTCTCAGTCCCGCTCGAATGCCTCATTTGTCCTGGATGCGTGCCTACCCGTGAGTTTGTCGCAGCAAATGACGCAGAAGGATACGGGGCCTTCCAGAGAGATGTCGTATTCAAACATGGTTCTGAGGTTGTTATTTCAGGGGATTTTTTTTAAGACTCAGAACCGTTTGAAGGGAACCCAAAAAACAAAAGAAAAGTTGGTTCTAAACAACGTCTTGAACGAGCGACAAGACCGTGTCAATATCCTTCTGCTTATCCATCTCCTCACGTGTGGCGCCAGAGGCAGGAGCAGCGACGCTGGGATCATGCTTGCGGCCCTTGGCGCCAAAGCCAAACAGCCACGACTTCTTCCCCTCTCCCAGCGTGGAAACACTTGCTCTCAACGCGTCGTCCGTACTCTTTGCAGAAAACCCAGCATCGGGGACAGCCGCCTCAGCCGCATGTCCCTTTTGTACTCTCGCGCCCACAGTACTGGATGGGCGGGACAGATTCCACCACGAGGAACCCCCCTCGGCCCCAGACTTTGGAAGAAACAACGCCTGCTCACAGACGGGACACGTGCCAACAGAACTACAAACAACACGTGTTGCCGCGCTGGAGCGGGCAGTTGCATCTGCAGCGCAACTGCTTTCACGGGGATTCACTGCAATGATTTCTTCAATTTTGGTGCTGGAGTCGGCGGGTATGATGTCGCTGTGTCTTGCGTCCAAGCTGGCCCTGCTTTCCGAAGTTTCTGTCGTCACGCGTCCATTTCGATACTTGCTGACGTAGCAGCCTTGGCATACTTTGGTGCTGCAGCATGGGGCGTGTCTTCCGACTGAAGCGCGTTCTTTTTTTAGTGTCGCTGTGTGTGGGTGGGACTTGAACAACTCAACTCAGACACGCCTTGTTGCATGAATAGCAGAAGAAGGTCGGGATTCTGTAGTCCAGCAAGTCGCTGTGCGAGACGGGGATCGTCCCCATCAGATCCATTGTTTTTCTTTTAAAATTATTTTGGGGAACTTTTTGTGAACCCGTTCAAAATTATCTGACAAACTTTTGACATTTTTTTAAATATTTTCAGCGCCTGCCTTTTTTTGAGGCATTTCTCAAGAACCCTTTCCAAACTGTTTGCTGAACGCGTCGTACTGCTCCAACATTTCAACACTTAAACTCGGCTTCACAGTGTTTAGCGCTGACTCAAGATGCCGCGTCTCAACATATCCAGCAGTTGCATGCTGGCTCTCTCTCAGCGCAGCAAACGCGGCTTCTCTACAAAGAGATTCAAGATCTGCTCCAGTGTACCGATCAGTTTTTGAGGCTATCGCTTCAAGGTACTTTGATGCGTTTGAGGAAAGAGGCATTCCTTTTGAATAGAGATGCAGGATCTTGAGGCGAGATGGTTCATCCGGCGGTGGAACCTGAAGTCCGTCGAATTAGAACTCTGTACAGGTTTTAAACGAGACGGGACGTACGTATAGAATCTTGTCAAAGCGGCCGGGCCTCATCAGGGCCGCATCAATCATGTCCGGCCGATTTGTGGCGCCCTTGTAACCACATCATTCAAACAAGAACCCGTCAAGAAATGTTCTTTCGAGATCAAAGAGAGAATGATACAAACCACAACCAGGACATCTTTCGCACCCTCAATTCCATCCATTTCGTTCAGCAAAGTACTCAAAACACTTTCTTGCGTGGAATCCCGTCCTCCACCGCCGCCACCTGATAGATCTCTGCTTCCCACAATCGCATCGATTTCATCCAAAAAGATGACACTCGGAGAAGATAAACGAGCCCTCTGAAAAAGAGATCGCACTGAAAAGCATCATGAGAATGAAGTATAAAAGGATAGCAAAGTAGCTCCCAAAAATGCTCACCAGACTGCTCCGAATCTCCCACAAAAGGTGAATACAGGCTCGCGCCATTGATTGATAAGAACGTGGCATTCGAAGTGGACGCAATCACACGCACAAGAGTAGTCTTACTACAGCCGGGAGGACCGTAGAGTAAGATGCCACGCGGCGGCTTCAACCCTAGCCGCTGAAATACGGCGCGTCTTGTGATGGGCCATTCAACACTTTGCTTGAGTTTCAGTTTTACGTCTTCGAGTCCGCCAATGCTGTCCCATGTGAGACCATGCGGTACACTTACGGCGTGTCCCCGGGTTGTGGAGGGGGTGGTGTTTGCGAGAGCGTACGTAAAGTCTTGATTTGACAGGCTGTTTTGAGGGTATGAAGTCAACCACATGACAGCTGTCAGTATCAGGAAAACAAAAGGGCATATACCATGCGCGCTCATTTTCCAAGCAGTGAACCCAAGCTTCTCTCCACAAGGCAGCCAAATCTGCGCCGACGTATCCGTTTGTTGAAATTGCCAGTGCTTCAAAATTCACGTCTTCAGCCAACAGCAGGGTATTTACATTGCTTGTTCCTTTTGACGCCACCGCCAGGTCCTTCAAAATAGCAAGCCGCGATGACTCATTTGGCGCATCGATTGCAATTTCCCGATCGAAACGACCAGGCCTCCGCAAAGCAGCGTCGATGGCGTTTGGCCGATTGGTCGCGCCAATGACAATGAGACGGTTTGAGCGGGCCTTCATTCCATCCATTAAAGTGAGAAGAGTTGCTACCATTCGAGATTCTGACTGAGAAGCGTTGTTTCGGTTTGGTGCGATCGAGTCCTATTTTTCGAAACAAACAGTTTAGAAATAGGATATCTTTTCCTTCCACAGCCAAAACAGAGACTTACAATTTCGTCAATGAATAAAATGCAGCTTTTCTGGTGTCCCAATGCATCCGTTTCGGATGAAACACCGACGGCTTCTTCAAATTTGTCACGGATCCCTTTTTCGCTGTCCCCCAAGTGAGCCCCAAACACGTCACTGCCATTCAACACAACCAAGTGCGAGGCGCAATTCCGGGCAACTGTAGAAACAAGCATCGTCTTTCCGACACCCGGAGGTCCATACAGTAACACGCCTTTCGGATACTCAACGTCCAATTGCGCGACCAAATCTGCGTGAAGCAGCGGTATTTTGACAAGATCAAAGAGGGAGTTGTAAGCATGTTCAAGGCCCTTTGGAATTGCAGAGGGAGCGGTTGGCGAGGAATCGGGGTTAGCTGGTGATGTGTTCGAATGCGGGGTTGGTGATTCCTTCTTGACGATGCGAATGATTGATTTCGAAGAGATGAGCGCTTCGTTCCTCCCCTCGAGCGAGGACTGCATCGACAGTACGCGCAAAATGACGGCGCCGTCAAACAAGGAAACTGACGCGCCTTGGACGATAAAATTGTCCAATAGAAGAGGAATGAGAAGCTGAAGAACAGGTTCAACAAAAAGAATGAAAGCATGTCAACAGATTTCGCTAAAAGAGCAATAAAGTCATTAGGAAGCACACCTTCGACAGCACAGGCATTGAAGCGCGCGAGATTCGACAAGCGCACACTTGCATCTCGTGCTCTGCGTCTGCGAATGCAAAGTCCACTGAGAGCGTTGCAGTGAGCACCACTGATTTTACGGGAATCTGAACAGGTACGAGCTTTGGATTGAGCTGGAAGGATCCAGAAAGGGGCCATGCGCGTGCGAGTGCGTATTGCTCGCCTTCCTCGATGCTTCCTTCGCTCTGCTGAGATACTCCGCTGGTTTCACCATTCTCTTCTCTAACAAGCAGAATACGCTCGTCGACTTTGATGCGCTGGAACGCTGCCTTGTCCAAACCAACGACTTGCATCTCTCACGTTGGTAAAAGTAAAAGTAAAAAAATGTTTACGAATGAGCAAATGGTAAATATATTCCCATCTCCACGCAAACCATGTTCATCGTCAAACTGGACCCGTGGTGGCAGCTGCCTTCGCCGTCAGCGATCGCCATCCTCGAGGAGGAAGCTGCATCGCTGGAGCCTAATGTCGTTCGCATTCATATCCAACTGACCGAGAGTGGATCAAAGCAACTGGTTCAGGCCCTTCTTGACGATGCACCTGGCCTACTGCATGCATTGGACGACCACTTTTCAGAGAGTGAAGAGAGCGGATTTGCCGAATCGGTGCATCAGGCCTGTGTGGACAAGCTTGTTGCTACGCTTGAAGCGGAGGCGGGCCGCGTTGACACAGGAAAGCGTCCTATCCTCGACGCTGTCTTTAGTCGCGGGCAACTTCTTACGGCCTTGGGAAGAGAAGGAGATGCTGCAGCACTGTTTGGCAGAGTAGTGACAGAGTGTAGAGAGCTGCTCGCTACTGGTACCTCTGACGCAGAATGGACCTCGTTCCGGTTGCTGTGCGCGCTCAAGTCCTTAGTGATTCTCGACCAGCGGAACTCACGGTTCCCTCAAGCTGAAGCACGTCTTGCTGAATCTGTTCACGTTTGCGAAGAGCGATACGGGCAAACCGCACTACCCACACTCGACGCGCTCTCATCGCTGGCACGAGTACTTTCAATCCAAGGCAAGTATGACGAAGCTGAGCCGATTCTATCAAAAATCTTGGAAGCCCGCACAACCACGCTCGGTCGATCTCACGAATTAACCATGGCTGTCGTTGATCGACTCGCGACCGTTCATCTGCGCCAATCCAACTTCATTCTCGCGAAACCACTCTGTATAGCGTACGTTGAATTCATGACTTCGCAGTTTGGCGAAACGCATCCGGCAACAATCAAATCTTGGACGCGTCTCGCCGAAGTCCACTTTAGTCTCGACGAACTCGTGGATGCTGAACATTTCTACAAGCTGTGTGCAGAGTACCATACAATTCACGATCCGTCAGCAACCGCTGCGTTGACTGCGCTCAATAATTTGGCCGTGTGTTTGCGCGACCAGAGGAAACTGAAGGACGCTGAGGGTGCTTATATGGAACTTGTGCAGATGAGCACGAATCTATTGGGGCGCGATCATGCGGACACGTTGGTATATCAAGCTGGTTTGGCTCAAACTTATACTCTCCAAAACGAGTTTGTCTCTGCCCGCGCAATCTTTGAAATGTGCGTTCGCGTGTCAAGAGAGACTGCTGGGGACAGTGATGAAGATACCCTCTTTTTCGTTAGTAGATTACATGATTGCGTTGCGGCTGAGAAAGCTTACAAAGCTGTATAATTGATAAAAGTTCAGTTGCGTCACGCTCATTCTCTCGACAGCCTTTTTATTCGCTCTTCTTTGTCAGCATTTTGCGAAAATCATCATTCGATTTGCCCCCTTCACTGCTGCCTTTCACAGGCCCCGACACGCCGGCGGGTTTCACGGGAGCAGCAGCAGCGGTAGCATTGACAGCCAACCTTTGCGCAGGTGCCTTGAGCTTGGATGCATTCCTTGGGACAAACGAAGTCACAGGCTTCACCTCACTGTTGCATGCATCGAAAAAAAGTTGTGAGAACATTGCATCGAGTCAAAAAAAAAAAAATACTCAACGGTGCAGACGCAGCGGATCCCGCTGTTCCCGATCTACTGGAGCCCCGGTCTGGGCCACCACCGCGCCCACCACCATGAGAAGGATGACCCAATCCAGGTCTTGCTCTTACATTTCCTGCTGATCCATGAGACGACCCTTTTGCATTCTGCTGCTCTTTCGGGCTGATAAATGTCGAAAAAGAGTTGCTCATGAGTGACCAATGAACATGAAACTTCAACACGACGTGACTCAACTGCACACCCCCTCGAACATTTGGGTCTGATGGTGCAACACCAATAAACTTTCCATCGAGCTCCGTTCCATTCAGAGCAAGCGCTTGTTTCGCAGAGGCCTAGCAATCATGGTTATAAGTCAGTTCAAATGTACAGCATCTTGAATCTCTGACGTACCTCATCTTCATACTCAACAAATCCAACACCACGCGAAACTCCAGTTTGGTCTTTTAGGATACGAATATCTTTTACTGATCCATACTGCAGGAGAGGATGGATGCTGAGAATGAAGGGCATTATCGAAATGGAAGAATTGGCTCACCTTGTCAAACAGCTTCATCAAGTCATCCTTAGTTGTTCCAATCGTGAAGTTCGTGACAATCAGTTCTTTGGGGTCAGCCACTCGTTTTCTGAAAGTATATATGAGTGAATATACGCGTCACACAAAAAGAAGCAAGTTGATTTACTTTGTCTTTGTCTTGTCGGAGATGGCAACAGTCATCTTGCGGCCGGGGAACCCTTCCAGAGTGCGATTGTTGAGTTCCAAAGACTTTTCAGCTGAGCGACCCGATTCAAATTCGATGTACGCGAATGCGATTGATTGCCTCATCACAAGTCGGATCTCTTTGATTTTCCCAAACTGTTTTTTTTTTTAGTTTTTCTGTGACATTGAAACGAGGCACAAGCTACCTTTCCAAACGCTTCCCGGAGCAACGGTTTAGTGACGCCGCAATCAAGATTGCTCACGTAGATTTTAGTCTTCTCGGGAGTCTCTGCAGGAGTTTCATCAAAATCGGTCCACTTTTTGGATGGAATGCATCGCTGGATTGGCACCGATTCTCCATACACCTTGGCCGTATTTTTAAGCACCGCTTGAACGGCATCGTCCTGGTGAAATCATAAAATATGCGTTTGAGGGATGTATCATTTGCCTTTAGACATGCTTTAACTTACTGTTCTTGCGAATTCAATAAACCCGTCCGTGCTTCCGTCGTCGTTTGGTTTTATGTAGTAATCAATAGGAGGGGTCTACAAGAAAAAGTGCGCGAAATGTTCAAAAAACCTCTATGTAATTCACGCGTGAAGTACCTTGGTGCTGAAAAGCGTTTTAAAAAATGAGGGATCCGTTTCAGGTTTGATGCCGACAAGCCGAATAATATTACCCGCATTCGAACTGAAAGTAAAACGACATGTTATTTCAGCAAGAGCATCGATGAAAAATGGGCGATAGTTCAAACTCAACTCATCCATGACATGGAATTCTTTTTTTTCTGCGGGTTTTTCTGAGTGATTTTGGTCATCCACCTGCATCAAGTCTGGGTGATGATGGTCGTCGCCAGTGCTTTTTACTTTCTTTGAAACATGCTGCACCTCTTCTGGTACTTCCACAGGCCTTTTGTTGGAGTTCGACGGCATTTCATACTCAGTCTGGTTATGCCCCGGTCAGTTTTGTTTGCATGAAGAGAAACTAGAATTAGACTTACCGCAGCTTCAACGACAGGAGCAGTAGCAGCAGCTTCGGTATACCCTGCCCATCCTTGTTTTTCTGCTTGCTGATGAAAACAAAAGGCCCAATATGAGTGGTTCTTTATATTGTTACAATCCATAAACTGAGAAATATATGACCAACCTTCACGCGTTGAACAATGCACATCCATTCTGCGTGTTTCGCTTTCGCCAAAACTTCGTAAAATGAATCTTTTCCGTCGATTCCACTGTATCCGCAATCTCTTTCCAAGTCCACAATCGCCTTCAGCAGAGTCTCCCTGGTATCGTTTTTCATCCCCGGCTTTCCCAACGCTTGCTGCAGAATCCAATGCGCACGCCCCAAATCTCGGCCGTGATGCCTCTCGAATCCGGAAATGAGGATATGAAGGGGGATGGAGTTTGGATTCGAAAGCAGGAGTGTATCGTAAATTGCGCGCGCTTTTGCAACGTTGTTGAAGAGGTTGATTTCATCGTGAATGCACGCTTCTTCAAGTCGAAAGTCACCGTTGTTGCCGAATGCTGACAGAAAAAGGGTTTTTTTGAGCGAGTTGTGAGAGAAAAACTCTCCAACATGCAGATTGGATAAATACCTTCTCTGAACACTTGAATTCCAATCTTATGCGCCATTCTGAGCCCTTCAGCAATTGGACCTGAGGATGCGGATGAATCGTGGACTTTTCTTCGCGAGAATCCCGTCCAATTACGCATCAACACAACAAACTGGTCTGCACTCTTAAGCTCCGTAATGAATGAGCAGGCTCTTCCGAAAATCGCTGTAACCGAACCATTAAGAAGGTTCAGAATACGATAGAAAAAGAAAGTGTCACTTACCCGTGGACTCTTCTTCTGACTCCCCAAAAATCTCCTGTAGTTCAAAAAATTGATTCTCCATGAGCGCAGAAAAGGACACAGTCGTTTGTTTCTCACCCCGATACGAAGCCGATGTCCCCAAAGCTCGCCTGACCAGTTACAGTTTCGAACAGCCCTATCCAACACACTCATGATGATAGATTGCACTCTCATTTTAGTCATCTGAATGGCGAGAGGTTCGAACCATGAGAAAACAAAGCATCTTCGGGAAGAACACAAACTGACCAAAAAGACGATATAGGATTCCCACACACTCGCGTCAAGGAAATGAAGAGCAATTGCGCGCTCGTACAGCGTTCGAACATGGAACGCATCTCCTTTCTGTTTTCCGAAAAACTCAATTTGCTCCAAGAAGGCGTGGGCACTGTTTCCAGCCGATTGCTGCATAATGTATAAAAGATTCAATAAATTGAAGCGTCTAAACGTTATCTGGATTCATACCAGTCTGCGTTCAGTGGCCTCCCTTTTAGAGCACTCGCGGTCCGTTTTGGAGCGAATAGAGCTCGCATTTTTAAGCCGCGCTTCGTAATTTGCATTATCGTAACGTGTCTCAAATGGGGAATAGTCGTTGAATGTTTGCGCAATTTCTAAAGGAGTGAACAGTCAAACTCAGCACGGAAACGAAAGCAACTAACTTACCCGAATGCGGCACCTGCAATCGCGCATTATACAGCGCCCGCACGGTTTCGATATGTTTGTTGTAAGATTCGCTTCCCTTCGGGCATCGTTCCAAAGCAGCCACTTCAAAATCGCGGTACATGTTCCACAAGATGTGACTTTTTTGAAAATGAAGGCCTGTTGCTTGAAGAGCCGATTGGAAAATAGTTCTCGCTTCTTCTTCAGTGAGCCATCCGTCTGAAGCTTTCTTGTCAGTCTCGTCCTCATCGACCGGTGGAAACACGCTCTCTGAGACAAACTCCAAGTATCGCTTCCAAATCGGGATCGCTGAACGCAAAAAATATGAATTAGGTTCATAACTGAACCTTATTCGAACATACATAGGTAGTCTTGAACAGCGAGTTCAAACAATTCGAGAATTGCATGACCGAGGGTCTGCACGCTCTCGGAATCCGTTCCCGGCCTCAGCTCGTCAAATGAGTCGATTTCCGCCTGAAGCCACTCGAGCCACAGATCTTTGGGAAAATATGCGGAAGCGTTACAAGGGTGAACCCAGCGACATGCGTAAAATAAAACTCAAAGCGTGTTACCCTCGGAGAGAGGGAAAATGGAGTGCATGGACTGCCTTGCTTGACGCAACTCATCGGCCATGGCAGGTCCAAGAGCCTTGAGGAGACTGATGTAGCGCGTGTGGCAGTCGTAGTTGAAGGGGGCTTTGTTCAGCTATTCTCGGCGTACATGCTGTCAATAATGCGCATGCATCGATATGTGAGTTGGTGGGGGGGTAAAAGTCAACCTCGTCGAGCACAGAAAGTAGTTCATTCTCGCTCTCGCCCTCGCCGTCCATTTATTCAGGTGGGTGTGGTTTTATTTCTTTTTTTCTTTTACCAAACAAAACCCGAATCATGGCCAAGAAGAAGTCAGCAAAAGCAAAGGCCAAATCCGCATCAGCAGCTCCTGTTTCAGCTGCTCCGGTCGTTTCGATGCCTAATCAGGTGCTTTCCGAAGCGATTGCCGCCGCACGGGCGGAGCTTGACCGTTGCAACCCTACCGCAGCCAGGGACATCCTTCTTGCCGCCGCTAATGCCGACCCAGCTGCCGCCAATGCAGACTTGCTCGAGCTTCTCGGATTCACAGAGATGGATCTCGCAACATCGTATCACTCCGAAGTCGCCCACTCGGAGATCGGCGACTCTGTAGCGGCCTTGATTGCGAACCACTCAGAGCAGGCGGAGATCTATCTTCGGAAAGCAGTCGAGCTGGGCAAGGACCGTGTCGAACCTGCCACGTATCTATACCTGGGCCAGCTGTGTTTGGGTGCTGAGGCTGCGACATTCTACGAAAGGGGAATCAAAGGGCTCGAAGACGAAATTGAAATCATGGTACTTTCTGGTGCGGACGATGAAGATGAGGTATATTGCATTAAGGTTGATGCGGATACCATGCGCTTTCTGACTTGCAATCGTTAGATCAACAACCTGAAGCGCAAAATCTCAGCTGCTCTATGCTCCATGACTGAAATTTACATGACAGACTGCTGGTAATATATCAAATCGCCCGTTCAAAGTGACTCGATGGAATCTAAGACTTATCTGAACACGTCACATTAGCGATGACCCTCTTGCGGAACAGAACTGCACCGAATTCATGGCTCGTGCGCAAACAATTGATCCATCTTCACCGGATGTTCACTCCACCACTGCCAGTGTGCTCCTTTCAAAATGCCAGCCAGAAGCGGCCACTGAATCTATTCTCCGCAGTATCAGCCTATGGAGTCTCGAAGAACCGAATACATGGCCAACGTACCCCACACGATTAGCATCGGCGAAAGTGTTGATGGAATGCGGCAAGGATGAAGAGGCGAGCGGAGTTTTAGAAACGGTTTTGAAGGAAAATGACGAAGATTTGGAAGTGTGGTACCTGTTCGCATGGTGTTACTACCGAATGGGCGGAGGTGGTTGTGACGAGGATATGATGGGTGATACCAATGCGGTCTCAATAGATGACAAAGTGGATTGCTGGGTTGACGCAAAGGAATGCCTGGAAAAACTGTTGGAGGTAAGAGATACTTGCTGTAACTTGTCACCAAAACCATTCTTATATATTTTCCTTTTCAACTTCAGCTGGCGGAAAAAGACGCAGAAGCAGATCCTGGAATGCTTCAGCACGCGTCCGAAATGCTTCAAGAAGTTTCCCTGCTGCTTGCACAGCATCCTGACATTGTTCTCCGGGTTGAGGAAGGACAACGAGAAAACGTTGGAGATGAAGACGAAGATGATGAAATGGAAATGTAGACCATATTTTTTTTATATTCTCCAATAGCATTTGTCGTTTATTTCCAAAGTAATGAGCTGGAACCTGAAGACAAAAAAACCGGTTTTTGAAATCCCCATAATAAAATGGGCTTATGCACGAGCTTTCTTTCCCGGCGAAGCGCCGGAGGATCCACCTCCTTGGACAATTTCTAAAAACTTTTCCTCAGACCAAATTTCGACACCAGAATCACGAGCCTTGTCCAACTTGGAACCAGCATCAGCGCCTGCAACTACCAAATTACAGGCTTTCGTGATTGAAGAGAGGACTTTCGCTCCGGCTGCCACAGCTTGTTTGGACGCGTCTGCTCTTTTCAACTGAAGAAGAGTACCAGTGAAGCAAATGTTCTTCCCCTCCAAAACACTTGCATCTCCACTGTCATCTTTTGCAGTTTGAACAGTGTCAGCTTTGGGAGCCGCCTCGTTGTCGTCATCCTCATCCACGGCAGCAGCACCTCTTTTTCTTTTGGATCCAGGTGCGCTTTTAACAGCCTTTCCTTTCACAGGATCAGAACTAGAACCTTCCTCAGCCTCTCCCAATTTTTCGAGCGCAGAAGCAAACTGCTGCTCAGTCCAAATCTCAATCCCTTGATCTCGCGCCTTGTCCAACTTTGCCCCAGCATCATCACCACCCGAAACAACAAGATCCACCGCCTTTGTCAAAGAACTCGCAACAGTTGCACCGGCGAGAATGGCGCGTTTCGTGGCATCCGCGCGTTTCATGAGTTTCAACGTGCCCGTGAACAAAAGATTGCGGCCATCCAGCGTCAAGTCCGCGTCATTCGTGTCTTCGCCGTCTCCATCCTCGTCTTCCTCGTCTTCCTCGTCGTCGTCTTCGCCGCGTTCAATTTTCCCTTCTTCTGCTCTTTTTTGGGCCTCTTGATCGCGTTTTGCTTTCACGGCTTGGCAGACAGTCTCAAAGTGTTCCAGGCTCCACACTTCAACGTCGCCAACACCCAGTTCCCGCGCCTTCGTGACAACATCGGGTGAAAAATCGAGCAAAACGAGAATGTCGGTTGCATTGTTGGCGGTTTCTTGGACATTGGCACCAGAGGATTCGGCAGAAGTTTTCAAAGTGTCCAGCTGTGCGGATCCAGCAACAGCCCCTAGAAACACGACGTTTTTCGCATCAACAGAGTCACTGAATCGGGGGAGTTGATTGATGGAATGAGTGACATGTCCGTTTGACTTTGAAATAATCAGATATGCACACACCTGATTTCTTTCAACAGGTTTGACGGGATCTCCAATTTCTTCGTCACAGCTCCAGCCGATTTCTGTTTCTTACCATCACCGCCACTCTCTTCCTCTTCCTCATCCTCATCATCCTCCTCGTCGTCGTCATCTTCATCTTCACGAGCCAATCCACAAGCTTCACGGAAATCATTTTCACTCCAAATCTCAAGCCCCAAATCTTTCGCCTTGTCCAGTTTGTTTCCAGCATCCGACGCGGCAACGACGATTTGGGTGGACTTTGTGATGGAGGATTGGACGTGAGCTCCCTCCTTTTCCGCCATGGCTGTAGCATCGGCGCGTTTAAGAGAGATTTTCCCCGTGAAAGTAATTGATTTGCCGTTGATGGATGTGCTGTAATGGTTGTTGAGTTGAGTTCGCTCCCCCTTCAAACAATAAGTACTGAAATAAACTAACAAAAAGTATGACAAACCTCTTCTTGTTGTAAGGGATGGCCCCATTTTTCAGTGCCCTGTCAATTTTGCGCCCCGGGGAAGAAAACTTGCCTCTTGAAGGAACTGAAAATGATGTGGCCGCAGGATCGGCAGCAGGTGGGGGAGGAGCCGCCTCTTTCTTTGCACTCTTCTTGGCTGGAGCAGGGGCAGGCGCGGGGGCAGAGCCGGACGCTGCGCCGCTCCCGTCCACGGCAGCAATGAAGGCCTCCTCGTCCCAGATTTCGACTCCTTGATCGCGTGCCTTGTCCAGCTTGGAGCCAGAGTCCTGGCCCGCAATAACGAGATCCACCGACTTGTTGAACGAGGCGGCCACAGAGGCGCCAGCTTTGCTCGCCTTCTTGGCGGCGTCGGCCCGCTTCAGCTGCATCAGCGTGCCCGTGAATAGAATCGTTCTTCCTTCAACTCCCATTTCTTTCTTGTTTTACAAATGACTTTGATTCGAGTCAAAAGTCGGGGGTGTCTCCACAAGCCCTCCCCATGTTCAACTGAACGATAATGGCTGGCTCGTCACAAGAAGATAAATGTCCCAGCCGTTCACAAGAGATGTATTTATTCACGTATCGCACGTCAAACAATTCACCCCTCCCATTCCTTCAGAAAAATGAAAGCGTACTAAAACAGACTAGCATCCGTTTAGTAGTTTCTCTTGACGCTCTTGGCAAGGAAGTCAGAGTGCTCCTGGTAAGGGGTCTTGGAGAAGTGGGTCTCGGTCCAGAGGTCTGGGGTCAAGAATCCGTAGGTGGAGCAAATAGCCTGGAAGACAGCCTTCACAAAGTTACCAAGGGTCTTGGTGGATCCACGGGAGGTGGTGTAGCAGTCGAGGATTCCAGCCAACTGCAAGAGACGCTTTGGCTTAGGGGCGGCGACGATACCGGTACCACGTGGGGCTGGGACAAGACGAGCAGTGACGGAACCGCACTTTCCGGTAACCTTGGCTGGGACGGTGTGTGGCTCTCCGAGAACGGTACCCCAGTATCCACGACGGACTGGAACGACGTTCAACTTGGCGAGGATGATGGCACCACGGATGGCGGTGGCAACTTCCTTGGAGCATTTGACTCCGAGACCGACGTGTCCGTTGGAGTCACCAACGGCAACACAGGCCTTGAAACGGGTACGCTGACCAGCGGTGGTCTGCTTCTGAACTGGCATGATGTTCATGACTTCGTCCTTAAGTCCTGGGAGGAAGTGGTCGATGATCTGAAACTCCTTGACAGGGAGGGAGAAGAGGTAGATCTCTTCAATGCTCTTGATACGCCCGTCCTTTACGAGACGTCCCAACTTGGTGACTGGGACCCATTCGTCCTTGCCTTCGTCCTTGCGACCACGACCACGGCCTCTGCCACGGTCTCCTCTGCGTCCACGTCCACCACGTCCACGTCCTTCGGCCACTGCGTTGTCAGCCATTTTTATTCTGAAGGGAAGGAAGAGATTTTAGTCAAGAGTTGCTGGCAAAGACTGATGAGAGCCCCCATCCCCATCCCGCCATCCATCGCGGCCTGGATTCATTGATGAGAATTCGTTCGGTACAGATGACTGCCGCATCCGGCGGAGTGTCTCCAAGGTTGCGATGGGGGTGATGAATGCGAGTTAGGCGTGTACTCAACTGAAGAAGGTTTTTATTGATTTGCACAAAAATGGATGCAAGAATTGAGACGTAAAGTAAAATGGAAAATATACCATTGAACTGGGCACAATGAGCAGCAATGCTGAAGGCAACACATTTGTTGAAAGGAACAGAAAGTAAAGCTGGATTCATTAACGCGAGTTGTTCGCAGAGACATGAGCTCAGCAGAGGAGGCGTGGTTGTTGTGCATAGTTTACAGGCAGAGACACACTCACGCGTTGGATGTGAGGGAACGGGAAATGGCAGGGAAGAGAGTTGGAGCGAGAGAAGCCAGCCGCTATTTTGGATCATCTCCAATTTCGATCCGATGCAAAATTTTCCATCGGTAAGGACAAGGTTAGTTTTACAGCATTGGCAGCGCAGGAGGACCAGACAGCATGTACGGCAGCGGGAGGGAGTGCGGGTGTGAGGATACCAGAGGGACAGCGTGCCGGTGCTGCAGACAACCCCTGCCAGGGTACGCCGTAACGCGGCGATGCAGAAGTTGTGTCTGCATGGATCGATCGCAAGTTTCGACCAATCAAAAGTCGTGATCCAAAAACAAACTTCGTAAAATCGTCATCGTCCATCAATTCGTTCGAAAATCTTCCACTCGAATAATTTACTCCAGAAAACCAGCTCCGTCCCCAGTCTAAGGTTTTTGCACACCACATGGCTCCAACACAGCAACAACAACACTCGGCCCTGCCCATCGTGCTCGTCCTCAGTCGCGACAAGGTCCCAAGCGTCAAGCCGTGTTACTGCCCTCTGGACACTCCGAGGGACCGGGTCATCAGGCAGTCCTATCTCGCCCTCCTCGATCTCTTTGCCACAACCAAAGTACACCCAAACAGGCTGATCTACGCAATGGCCGGCATGATATACACCCTCCACGCTCCCGCCCCGTTTGGCGGTGTCCATAAGTTCTCTACGCTGGCCACCGATACTGGCACAACCGCCAACGAGCTGTTGCTGTACACTGTCACCCGCGGCTTTGACCACTACTTCAAGTTTCGCGACCGTGGCGCCCTGAAGTGCATCGTTGCGCGCGCCAATAAAGTGCTGCACTATCAAACAATAGGGCTGAAGGACGCTCTTGACGAAGCCATGCTCAAAGGAATGAAGAAAGCTGGACGGATAACGACATACAGCGCTGTTGTGATTCCCGAGTCCTTGAAGCATGTGGACGAGTCGTCGGACACTGCGCGAGTGCAAGTCGAGTTTATGGCAAACCGGCACAAGATCGCTGCTCACGCCCGCCACAACATGCCCACCCCGTTCTCCACACCGTCTC
Organism: Chytriomyces cf. hyalinus JEL632; assembly: GCA_025435555.1. Classification (NCBI taxonomy): domain Eukaryota; kingdom Fungi; phylum Chytridiomycota; class Chytridiomycetes; order Chytridiales; family Chytriomycetaceae; genus Chytriomyces; species Chytriomyces cf. hyalinus JEL632. The sequence continues at coordinate 671,098 of JAIWWG010000002.1, read as the reverse complement.
CGTCAAGTTCTGCATCGTAATATAATCCCGACCCTGGTTCATTTTTCTCATATTAGTTGACTTCTCGTCGCTCTACTCCCCCCTTCCAACCGCACTCTGGACTAAATTCTGTGATATAAAAAATAAACTTCTTTTTGACAATTGCCCAACTTTGTTGTTGATTTCCACGCAACTGGCTTCAAGGGCCGCCCAAGAAATAACGCGAGTTCCATCTCTTTGGCAAGCAGACATCCCTGCTTTGCACAAGTTGAGCAATACGAAAACGGAGCATCCGTCGCCCTGCAAATCCCTCTCACAACAGGCCCATCATCACATAAAGTACCCGTAAACTATGGCAAGCCAAGCAGAAAAGTAGAACCATCAAACATTTTGTACGCGTTGGAGTTCCATGAGAACATGATATCCTGTGACTTTTGTTATTCAAGGGTGCCATTTTGGAATTCATGGCTCCCCGCTGTGGATTGATTTGGAAAAAAAAAAATAAAAAATAAAAAACCCGTTTGTCTGTCTGTTATTGTCCTCCTTTCATACCCCACTTGGAATCAATCATTCGTTGCATACATGAACTAGTAAGCCTTTGTTCCGCGCACAGAACAGGAGCACTGTCTAACTTCACCGAACGGCGGGCGAAACAGCCTTGAAGAGATTGACGCAACAGACGCCGTCTTACAGAATACATTACAGCAGAATGCAATCGACCTCATCCGTCTAAAGGAACTTATGGACAAAGCATTGGACGATCCCGTATGGCTGACTGAAGGGCTGCGCAACAAGGTGGTGACAGCCCCATATGCTTGGATTTGTTGTTTTTTGCTGACATGCGCTTTTGAGCAATACAGTCTATCTCTGTGCCGGAGAAACTCAATATTGTGGCGGTGCCGCGCATTGACTTTGACAATTTTGCATTGCCGGTGCAGGCGGAAGTGGTTGCGAGTGATGGTATCGGACGAGTCTTCTTCTTCTCTCTTTGTGTCGCGGCACCCTGTGCTGAACACAGCTTCCACCAAAAAAAAAGCAGACAGCCAGGCAGCGCGAATGGATTTATTTGAGCCTGTGCACTACCAAGTGTTTCCAGAGATTGTGAGTATTCAAGCTTTCATTTTACTCTCATTTCATTAAATATCATTGCCCCCACATCAGAAGCAAGAAGGCGGCGACAGCGCAGAGCCCGAATTCAAGGTCTCTTTTTTATATTCCACGCGCATCCTCCATGAATGCCATCAATACAAAAACAATAGCTGACATGAAAACTTTGCTTTACAAAGCAATCAGAGCAGCGCTATTGGAGCAAAGAAGAGAAGGTGCGCGATTTCTCCTTATTATCATGCAGCAACATTCTAAGCAGGATAAAATGGACAATTTTGAAAATCAGGAACTATTCAAGAAACTCTTGGAAAAATACCCGCCTGAACAAACCCACATTGGTCGAGCACAAAAAATTTCGGCAGAGTTTCCATCACGCACAATTCAGCAGGTTTTTTTATCATTTCTGATTTTATCTAATTTTCTTCAATTTCGTTTCACTCATTGCCGCTCTGTTGAACAGATTTCCAGTCAACTGGGCAGATTGATGCAAAAGGGAGATCTCTTTGGCGATTCCTTGCTTCGCGACGTGTACGTGTGTTTGATGCGTAGAGTAGTTTACCTTGGTGTGCCTGACGAACCACAAAAATCTCCGAAAACCCAGAAAACTGTCTGAACTGGATCCCATGAGCAACAAAGCAAGGACACTGGCGTCAGGGTCCATCTACATTGGTACTCAAGCAGATGAAATGGAAATGAGCGACAGTGAAGTTTCGGACATTGACATTGATCCCGTCTTGAAAAATTCGGACCAGTACATGGTAATCTTTTTTTTTTTTTGAGGCGCGCCTTTCGCCACGAAACTGAACAACGAAGGACAAATATCTCTTTTTTCAAAACAAAGGAACTTATGCGGTTAAAGTCACTTGCGAAATTGCGTGAACTTGAGGAAAAGGGAAGCGTGTCAAAAACTGGAACCGTGCATCATAATGTATCTTGCAATGCGTGCGACAGTGATCCGATTGTTGGGGTACTGTCAGACTTTTTTCTTTTTGTTTTTCCAAAATGTTGATTGAGCAATTGGTGCAGATCCGATGGCGGTGTAAAGATTGTCCTGAAGGCGATGATCAAGTGGATCTTTGTAATGAGTGTATCAAAACTGACTACCAAAATGGTGAGTGCGGTACAGGATTATCTTTTTGCGTCAGATTTACCGTCGTTTTCGTTGCAGATTTACACAAACTGTCGCACGATTTCGAAAAAATGGAGAATCCGGAGCCTTGGACCGAATAAAATAACGAAAGATGGCAGCATATCTTATGAAAAATAAACTGGGTTTGCGAAGCTTGAAGTCTTTTTTATTGTGGTCGCCAATAAATACAAAATGAAGTTGAGGAAAAACTCGTGTCCGACGCGTCGAACAAAACAAAACAGTGAAAGTATGAAAAAAAGAGAAGCTGAGCCCTGGCTTTTCTTTTTATGCACCCATCGCAATCTCAGTTCCCTTTGGCAACCGCTCCCTCTTGACAAACAAGCTAGAAATGAACATGGCAGCCGCGAATCCAATTGGCAGGTAGAACAGAACTCGCAGCGTTTCCAAATATCCATGAATCAGCGCCTTTTGCAAATCACTGCCGTCTTGAATAAACATTGGGTTGTGAATCACGGATGAGTCTTTGAAGATAATGTCCATAGGGACTCCCGGTGGGAGGATGATGGACGTGTTGTAGGAGATGAGCGACTTTTCAATGTTGGAGGCCAGGTTGTTGTTGAAAAGAGTGGAGCAAACGGCGAGACCCACGACGGCACCAATAGTCTGGAAAAAGTTGGTACTAGAAAAAAGAGAGAGCAGAGGGAGCTCAGTTTCACAGTGTCGTTATGAAATATTTTTGGGGGATAGACAAAAACTACTCACGTGGATGTCACTACGGCCAACAGTTCAGGTCCGACAGAGACTTGGCCAGCAATCAGACAAGTCTGGATTCCGCATCCAACACCTGCACCAGCAATCAGGAGGAAAATGACTTGTTTCCAAAGACCGGCGCTTTCGTCCATGGTGGTCATGAGCCCAGATCCAACGGCAAGAATCACGGCTCCGACAGGCAGGAATGGCCAGAAAATGCCCGAAACTGTCGCAACTGCGCCAGAGATGATGGACAAGACAACCAGACCCATGATCAGAGGAATTGTGTGCACACCAGCGTCAGTGGCGGAAGCTACAAAAAAAAATAGAATCAGTTTCATGTGTTGCTTAACAAGCAGAACTTATGTGTAAACTCACATCCAAGAACAATCTGGAACCAGAGGGGAGCGTAGAACACAAGGATAAAGAATGCGCATCCCAAGAAGAATGTTGTAACGAATGTTGCCAATGCGTAGCGGTTCTTGAAGAGTTCAAACGACAAGACTGGGTTGCTTGCGACCCATCCTTCGACGAAAATGAAGGCAGCGAGGAGAACTCCACCCACGATAAAGAGCGAGATGACGATGGGACTGTTCCAAGCGTACTGGGAGCCACCACCTTGAATAGGGATCAAGAGACAAATGACACAGGCCACCAGCAAGAATGTTCCGAGCCAATCAATCCTCTTCACAGCGCCCATAAAGTCCTTGGTACGGTCAGAGTGCAAGCGGAGGAAAAAGACAACCGTAAAGACAGTGATTGCACCAATGGGCAAGTTGATGTAGAACACCCAACGCCAGCTCACATGGTCAACAAACACTCCACCGAGCAATGGACCTGCAACGGAAGCGAGACCGAATGTTGCCCCGACAATTCCGAGGTACTTTCCACGATCACGAACAGATGTCAGATCGGAAATGATGATGATGACGAGAGAAAAGATTCCACTGCCGCCGATACCAGCGATGGCACGGGCAGCAATGAGGACGTTCATTGTGCCGGCGACTCCACAGAGGAGGGACCCGATTTCAAAGATTGTAATGGCTAACAGGAAGATGGACTTGCGTCCGAAAATGTCGGCGAGTTGGCCATAGACAGGGATGAAGGCCGTGGCAGTGAGAAAGTAGGCGGTAGCAATCCAGTTGATTTCAGTGAGAGAGTTGAATTCGGAGGCAATAGCTTGCAGAGCGACAGCGACAATGGTCTTAAATACCAAATTTTGTTAGGCGACATGACCGACAGCAAAACAGCGGGAGTTCTTTACCTGATCCAGAGCGGCCAAGAAGACAGCGAGAGCCAATCCGACAAACACGAGTCCGAATTCCAGCTTGGACAGGGGCGCAACGCCATCGGACGGTTCGGTTGGGATGGGAAGGACTTGCTTGGCTTCGACAGCGTCGTTGGATGTGGTTGCCGTCAGGAAAGTGTTCTCCTGTGACTGAGGCGTTGAGTCAGACATGTGGTTTTTGTGGTTGTTTTTTTGTGGTTTAGCTGTCTTGTCAACAGCGGGTTTATATATAGACCCGTGTCCGTGTTACAAATTCGCTTCCAAATCATTTCCAAATTTCTAAGCTGTGCATTTGTAATTGCCCATGATTTGGACATTTCGAATGACATCCGCCGTGTGTTCTTGCGAGTGCATGCATGCATGCGAGTGTGTGTGTGTTTGTGTGTGCGTGGGTGACGCTCCCACCCGTGATAGATGCGTGACATGCAAGCATGCAGGCGATGCATGCACATGCGATCGAGCAAGAAAGTCTCCGGAATTTGTAATTTCTGCACCAGTCATTCTTTACCAAACACATCATTCTTTACCAACACATCACGCGCTCCCATTCATCCCACACGGGTATTTTCTTTTCAGCAAACCTTGTCGGCATGTATCTTGTGAATATAAGGAGTGGCGTTTCAGTTTTCTTCCTTACCTTTGCAAGTGTGTTTCGGGCATCTTGATCTCAAAGTGCAGTCCAAAAAAAAAACCTCACTTGACCACACAAATATGACCGAACCCAGCTGGACAGACGCATTCCCAACACCCACTTCGAAGCCAGCCCGCCTGACACGCGAAGACTGCGCTGCCCTTCTCAGAGACGGCAGCCTCGTCAACGGCAAGGACTTCATCTTTGTCGATGTTCGCAGAACCGACTTTGGCGGAGGCACCGTGCGAGGTGCTGTCAATGTCCACGCTCAGACATTCTTTGACAACTTGGATGCATTCATTGCCGAATACGGCGCCGTAAAGAAGGTCATCTTTTTCTGCAACAGCAGCAGCTGGACAGATACCAAGATGGGAAGAGGTCCCAGATGCGCCGCATGGTGATTACCCTCATCAGACTCGCCGCATTTGTGATCGCATCGAGAATGTGCTCACCCTTTTCACTTTTTTTTTTTTTTTTTTTTTTTCTTGTTAGGTATCAAGATGCTCTCGATGCACGCGGTATCAAGTCCTCACAAGCGCTTATTCTGTCCGCCGGGATTAAAGGGTGGATGAACGAGTTCAAAGACGATGCGAGCTTGACCCAGGACTATGATGAACAGTTTTGGTTGCAAGCGTGATGCATACCATCAGCAACGGCATAGCAAGGAGGAAGGGACCATATGCGATGTGAACCAGAGTTGTTGATGCGATGAACATGAACATGCGGGATTCATTCTCACTGGATTTGTTGATCCTTGGACGGCAAAATATATTATGTACATTACAACTCTCATCTTCCAAAGCCGTCTCTCCAATTCCACCTTAGTCAAGATCCATGTTGCTGCAGCTTACTTCGTCTGCATCGTCGCTTTCGTTTTCGCCAATCTCGCCGTCATCATGACTCATCCCAGTATCTCGGTTCCGCGCTTCATCCGTTGCACTCTCCAGCAATTCCTCAAACTGATTCCGCCGAAACAAAACCATCTGTCCACCATGCGCATCGCCGCCGTATAATGCACTCGGCATTACAACGTGTCCGTCCCGCATCGCGCTCCAAGAATCTGTAGGCATTGTCACGGGCGCATGGACAGTCCACTGCAAAAGATCCACAGACTGAGGCTCAGGAAACGGAAAAGGAGCTGGTGCTGGTGTTTGTGGCTTGTATGGGATCAGTGCCATCGAGGCTTGACGCCAGTCTTGCTGAAAAGGCTGCGTGGGTGCAGGTGGGGCCGGGGCAATAGGTCGAGGAATGGATATCTGGGTCTGTATGACTGGTTCTTCCTCGGATGATGGTGGTGGTGGGGAACTCGCGGAGAGTTGCTGTGGGATCGATTCAATTGTTGGAACTGCCAAGTGTTTCACCCGCTTTGATGGATTCCAGGCAGGCTCTTGTTCGTCCAAGGCGCGTTTCGCGATAGGAAATGGGTATATGCGAGGATGCAGCTGCGGAGAAGGTTCATCGGAGACAGCCTCGAACTGCTTGGCCCGTTTCGGTGTCTGGATCCGTCTCGCCGGTTCAGAGTCGTCTGACGGTGACGCACAGCGTTTGAGCGAGCCAGGGTTGTGTGCAGAGGGCATGTCTTTGTGGAAGAAGCTTCTCGAGAGAGCTGCCATCGCAACTTGTGCGCGGGGTGTGGTGGCTGGTGCTTTTTATATGATAAAGTTTGAAATCTAAATTACTCGAAACTTCGAGAAAGTAGGTGCATCTTCAAGATGTTTCCATTCTCACAGTATGTATCCCAAAAGCCATGCACGCGTTGACTGAGAGGGAATATGCCGTATTGTTAAATATAGGAGGATGACAGCCCTCGCACACATCTCGGGACAACCAGAAAAGAAAGAAAAGCACACACAAAAAAATAAAAATAAAATAACATGTCTAAGAATATAGTTGTAGAATAATGTTTTGCGGATCATGCGTGATAAAATTGCCCCATCAGGCGGGTGAAGAGTGCACATTCCTTTTTTCACCTTCCCGCAGACGCTGCTCGTACGCAGTTATAAAATCTTCTTGTCGCATCGTTTCGATTGCCTTCAAGCTCTGATGAACAGGCACGAAGAGTTAGATGGGCGACATGCATTGAATGAATGGACAACGCTACGCACCCTGCGGATCCGCACAAATTGAATCGCCCGCTCTGCATTTGCTACAAACTTCTTTTTCAGTAAAAGACAACACGCAATCAGTCCTGCACGACCGACACCTGGGTTATTCAAAGAGTTCAAAAGTTGAGTGAACGATCAGTTGCACATGAAAAAATTATAAATCCCCCCCACCTCCCCGGCAATGAATCAAAACATTAACTCCTTGTCGTAGTTGCGCGTCGATCGCGTCAATGACATCCACTACATCCTCCAGCCGTTCTGGACAGCTCCCTTCAATGATTGGAATTCGGACGACGGCTATGCGAAACTTTTCGGCAGCAGCAATGTATTTCGGAATGGGCGCGCCAAGGTAGGACAGCTCGGCGTCATTTAAGCAGCTAAAACATTAAATCAGTCCAGGAAAAAACTTCGTTCGCTGAAATTCGTTACCAAACTACGCATTTGATATTCAAACTGGCTAAGCGAGCAAAGTCCGAGTCAAGGTCACGATTGATTGCAGCTGCAAAGGTTTTAGCAAGTGAGTAGGAGAAAGGTCCTTCAGAAAAATTTAATTACATACCACGCCCATTCACAGGTCCTGTGTCTAACCGCACTTTTTTTCCAGGACAACTGCTGAGCCCAACATTTCCATATGCGCCCGTTCCACCAACACTGTCGCCGCGTATCGACACACCATTTGGCAGCGTAACAAACAGCGAGATTGGATTGACAGCCGGTAGTGCGTCTTCGAGGTCTTGCTGTGTGTCGCCAGGAAACGCGTTGGTTGCCTCGAGAATCTCAATGGCTTCTCGCCCATGAGTAGACTCTTGCGCAAGACTAGATTGCTGTTGCTGCTGTTGAAGATAAGGGAATGAGGGACTGCGCGAGTTGTTTGGGCTGTGGGTCGGGGCTGGTGGAAGCGGAGTTGAAGAAAACGAATTGGAAGATCCTAATGACGCTTTGTCGCTTAGAATTGATGCTGAGACTGATGGTCCTAGGAGTTGATTGGAGGTTGACGGTGTTGTAGCCGATGCAATTGCTGTTATGGCGGATGTGGATGTCGTTGGTGGCGCTTTTGATAGTTTGAGTTGACCGGATGACGTAGAAGAAGTCGAACTCTTTAAATTCGAATCGTGAGAGTCTGCCTGTTTTCCTGGCACGTCCTTTTTCGAACTGGAACCCAGCACAACACAGTGAGATGTGAATAGCAACTAACAACAACAAAAGTTGTACGGCACCTCATTGTACGTGCGACTGCAAAGCCTCCAATGAAGCCTGACGAAGAAGGCGCGCGTCCATTGGGGTACGAGGAACGTGGGACGCCGAGAAGGTCGAGACAGTCGAGCTGGGGGAGGAAAACAGCTGGTGAGATTCCATGTGGGACAGCTGATAGAGAGCCCAAAGTATACAAAGATGAAGATTCACAGTGTTGGTAAGTGTTGGTTGGGATAGGGAGGCGGCCGACAGTTTGAGAGAATGGGGAGGTAATTAAATGGAGAACAACGAACAACAGGCAGCCCGTCATGAATACGCCCATGAATTCCAACAGACGTTGAGTTTGGTGCCAAGAGGGCGTGCGGAAACAGCCATGACACGTTGATTGGACAGGTGGCGGAGGTACGCGCAGTCCAGTCCTTGGCCTCTCTGTCCCTGTCCTTCTCCCTCTCCCGGAGTCTCTCTGACGGCGTAGCAGCGGCCGTGACAGTGCTGGGATTAGCGGATGCACTTGTGGTGGCGGTGCTGCTTGTGCTATTGACAAGCACGCTCATTGTTTGTTTCAGACGACGAAAATGATTGTTATCACGCATATCAATTTTGAACAAGGACAGCTACGCGAGGTTATCTGAAGTCGCAGCTGCGGGGATTTCGCATGGTGATTATTCCATGCTGTGTTTGGAAACGATGCTTGCAGGACATCTCGCCCCGTTGAGATGGGCCTCATTCATTCGCACGCGTAACAATTTAATTGGCTTGGGTTCGACGCAGCAGACAGAAGGAGGACGTTGAAAGTGGAAAATAGGGAAATAGAGATGATAAATAAGTAAATAAATAACAGCAAAATACGTGATGGAAGATGCTTGTCAAGCAGTTCTTCCTTCTTTCCCTTCCACAGCTTTTTCTTCCGTTTCGCATTTTACATCACGCACCCCCTTGACACGAATTATTCATTAGAAAAGGCAAACAGAAACAGCACACAGTGCTCGAGACAGCATGAGCAAACTCAATCCATTCTCGGCTGCCGCCGTTGTCGAGAGCAGCGCCGGCACCGGCGCAATTTCCACCGACGACATCGCGATTGCCGCTTCCAGCCGCTCCCAGACTCAAACCCAGGCTACCCCCGACACCCTTTCCGCCACGCTTCGTGCCCGCTCCCTTGCAGCGCTGCCATCCACTCGCATCGGCAGCCGTGCCCTTGTTGCCGTGCGTCCACTCTCGGCCCAGGTCTCAGCGTCGGCCCTCTCAGACACTCATGCAAAAGCGCACGCTGCCTGGTCTCTCTCCCTCGATAAACTGCACCAGAAGTACTCTGCCGATGCCGCTCCTGCTCCGAATGTGCCCGCTGTGTCCATCTTGGATCTGTCCGCGTCTGCGTGGTGGCATCTTAAACGGGGTGCTGAGGATCAATCCATCTTGCTCATGTAATTGCCAATCTTATTCTCCATCCCGTTTTGCACGAGATGATGCTTCATGCATATCGCTGTCCTGGCCATCATCACATGACGTTGCTTCATTTGCCTCCCTTTTTTTTTTTTTTTTGTATTCACACATCTCCCCTTCATGCATCACAGGGGTGAAACTGCCACAGGAAAGTCGGAATCCCGTCGTCTCATCACACGCCATCTCTGCGAAATAAGCACCATCAAACCGAACGCCCCTTCCAAAAAGAAGAAGTCAAAACTTGTTTCAAGCCTTTTGAAGCTTGACACGATCCTCGCTGCATTCAGTCGTGCATGCAGTCCCGCGAACGCGAATGCAAGCAGCGGAGGCTCCTACTTGGAATATCAGTTCAACAAACGGGCGAAAATTGTTGGTGTTAAGGTGATTGATTTGCTCATGGACAGAGGTCGTGTCACGGGTGCGAGTGACCACGGTTGCAACTTCAATGTCTTTTACCTTCTCGTCGAAGGCGCAAGCAAAGAAGAAAAGCTACAATGGCAGCTCGGAGACAGCGCGCACTACCATTACCTCAACGTGAGCGGTATTCGGTATACCCCACCTTCTTCAACTGACAGCGGCGGATACGTGGACTTGGGTACTCTTCGCGAAGCTCTCAAAGGTGTCGGAATCGGAAAACGCCATCAAACTCAAATCTTTCAGCTTCTTGCCGCCATTTTGCATCTCGGCAACATTGCATTTGTAGACGACGGAAACAAGGCGGATGAACCTTGCACTGTCAAAAATAGCCAGCAACTGAGTCTCGTGGCCGACTTGCTTGGTGTGCACCCTGCTGCGCTGGAAGCTTGCCTCACATACAAGACTCAAGTGATTCGAAAAGACAAGATTTCGGTGTTTCTTGATAGTAAAGCAGCCTCAGAGCAGAGAGACAGTCTTGCCCGCGCTTTGTATAGTGTTGTGACGAGTTATCTTGTGGAGCAAATCAACAACTCCTTGTGTGTGACGGATGAGAGCCAATGGAGCAACTTTATTGCCCTCGTCGACCTTCCTGGATCATTTTTTGGAGGAAACGCTGTTGGAGGCGAGAGTGGTCATGCTCTTCAACGCTTGCTCGTAAACTACGCCAACGCAAAATTGGAAGCTTTCATGGTCGAGCAGGTGTTTGTGATTCCAAAGGAAGTTTTGAAATCGGAGGGCCTTGGAGCACCCCCAAGCCTTGGACTGGTCAAAAAGGGTCTTGTCGAGGCGCTTGAAGCTGACACGGGACTGCTGCGCGCGATTGATTTGGAATGTGCGCTGGGAACGAAAAGTGGAAAGCTAATTGATAAACTCAGGGAAAGAGAGAGTGCCCTCGGAAGCAACTCACCTCATTCCAACTACATCAACTTGGCTCCTCAAACTACCAACACAGAATCTAAGCGAGTGAAACATATGTTCACCGTTACACATTACGTTGAACGAGCGACATCCAGTTCCGGATACCGCAACGGACCCGAAATGCAGGAGCTGCTTTCACTGCAGTACGACGCGCGTGGCTTTGTTGAATCAAACACGGACATTTTGCAGAGTGACTTTGTCACGCTTGTGAGAGGAAACACTGACAGCCCTGGGACTTCAAGCCCCTTTTTGAGAGGTTTATTCAGTGACCGCATGGTTGCGACCTTGACTCATGCTGGTGATGCGAGCACGGTGGTAGCGGCGGTGGAGCGAAGTCGATTCCCAAGTTTGAAAAGGGCCAATAGTATCAACAAGAAGGAAGTGATTGGTGTGGATAGCACTGTGAGCCAAAAGGTATAAATCTTTCCGTTATGGTGAAAGTCATGTGTGGCTGATGACTTGTCTTTTTTGTCCAGTTCCGCACCTCCTTGGACGGTATTTTGGAAACCTTGTCGGATACTCAGTCGTGGTTTATTTTGCACATGAAGCAAACGGACGACCCTGCCAACACGAAATTCGACGCAAGCACGTTTTCTCGGCAAATCAAGAACCTGGCTCTTGTCCCTCTCTCGCAAAACCCCGCCATTCTTTACAGCGCTGCTTTCCGCCATGCTGAATTTCTGACTCGCTTCAACCCAATTTTGGTGACATTGTTTGGAGACTTTTCAGCAGCTTCAACCCCGCGCACGCAATGCGAGGCACTGTACAAGGGAGCTGAATGGAACTCCTCAAAGGCTCACGTTGGTGCATCTAAAATCTTTTTGAGCGAACGCGTTTGGCGGCAGCTTGAAGATGGACTCTGTGCCTTGGAAGAGGCCGAGAAACTCGAATCTGCCCGCCAAAGTGAATTTGGAGCAAGTGAATACGGCGCCAATGAGACGGACTTTAACGGGGAAAGTGTTGCCGGGGACTTTGAAGATGTTGAAAGTCACTTTGAGAGCGAGTTTGGGGGACCCGGAGGTATTGCGATGGGTAACATGAAAAAGGGAGTCACTGACGCGCATGACAGTGCTGAGCAAGGACAATTGTTGCCCAACCGAAATGCTGCTGGCGCCAAAAAAGCTGGAGGCAAAGGTGAACTCGTCAAGAAGAAGTTGACGCGCCAACGTTGCTGTTGGCTGTCATGTACTTGGTGTCTGACCTGGTGGATTCCGAGCCCATTCCTTAAATTTTGTGGAAACATGAGAGCTGAAGATCGGAGGATGGCGTGGAGGGAGAAGCTCGCTCTGTGCATCATCATTGCCTTTCTCAATGCTTTGATTCTCTTTTTCATTATCGGAATCGGTCTCATTCTCTGCCCTATCCGCAACCAGCTGAGTAAGGGGCAAATCAGTGCCAAGAACAAGCTGGGTCAGAAGCCGCTTGTGTTCATGTACGGCAGCTACTACAATGCCCAAGATATGTTCAGCTCGCATCAGACGTTTTCCGTTTCTCAATCGCTCCTGACGCAAGGGTACTGGGAAGCGCAAGTGTTTGGTCAAGATGTGGCACAAATGTTTGACAAAAGTCAATACTGGGGCACTTACTGTTCTGGATTCAACAAGCCTGCCGCGTTCCAACTGTTCCCAGACCAGCTGCAAGCCATCACCACTGGGCAATGGTACCAACACGGACGTCAAGCTCCAACTCAAGATCACATTCCTTTGTTGGGTAACGCCAAAGGAACTGTTGTTTGGGACCCTGATAGCGTTACTTCGTACATTGCATCCACAAAGCGAATGGTGATTGCGTATGAGCGAGCGTATGACGTGAGCGCCTTCTACTCGACTGCGTACAAGGGCCAAAACTTTATGGGCAACTATGTGCGCCAGCTGTTTGACGAGAACAGTTTAAAAGGCACGGACACGACCAACCTGTGGGAGTACTTGAAAAAGAACGACTATGCGACCTGGCAGAATGCCATGCAATGCATGGACGGCCTATTTTACGCGGGAGACGTGGATCACAGAAATGACTTAAAGTGTCAAATTCAAAACTACATTTTGTTGGCAGCAAGTGCGATTCTTGTGCTTGTGATTGGAGTCAAGTTCTTGGCTGCGTTGCAGTTTGGAGGTAATAGGGTTCCTGAAGATCATGACAAGTTCGTCATTTGCATGGTTCCTTGTTACACTGAGGTTGGTTTCCAAGTTAAGGCGCAGAATCATGCGAGTCCTCACACTACCTTTTTTATCCTTTAGGGTGAAGGCTCTCTTGTGAAGACGATTGAATCACTGGCTGCTCTTGAATACGAGGACAAGCATAAGCTGATCTTTGTTGTCGCTGACGGAATGATTATCGGTTCTGGAAACGACCGACCAACTCCCCGTATCGTTTTGGACATTTTGGGTGTCGACCCTGCGCTAGACCCAGACTCTAAATCATTTGAATCTCTTGGTGAGGGAAGCAAGCAGCACAATCATGGAAAAGTGTACTCTGGTCTGTATGAGTCGAACGGCCGCGTTGTTCCTTACATTGTCGTTGTGAAGGTTGGACGACCAAGCGAGAGGCAGAGACCAGGAAATCGGTGCGTTTATTTTTCTTCCTCTTTGCGAATGTTTGACCGCGATTATTAATCATCGGAATATTTTACCCAGTGGAAAGCGTGATTCTCAGCTTATTCTGATGCGATTCTTGTCGCGCGTGCACTTTAACCAACCCATGAATCCCCTCGAGCTTGAAATGTACCATCACATGAAGAATGTGATTGGTGTGGACCCTTCCTTTTACGAATTTATCTTTTCGGTTGATGCAGACACGGAACCAATGCGCGATGCATTGAACCGTCTGATTTCTCATATGGCTCGTGACTCCAAGATCATTGGTCTTTGTGGTGAGACAATGCTGTCCAATGAACGAGAGTCTTGGGTTTCCATGATGCAGGTTGGTTCCTGTTTCCAGTTTATTGTTGGAATCAAGTTGTTAATAACTGATGTGCTCAGGTTTACGAATACTACATCTCCCACAACCTTGCGAAAGCTTTCGAGTCCCTATTCGGCAGTGTCACATGTCTCCCTGGATGTTTCTCTATCTACCGTATCCGCACCCCAGTCAAGAACATCCCTCTGTTGATTGCGCCTGGTGTGTTGCAAGACTACTCTGAAAATGACGTCAGCACTCTCCATCTCAAAAATCTGCTGTACCTCGGAGAGGATCGGTACCTGACCACACTTCTCATGAAGCACTTCCCACACATGAAAACGACGTTCACGAATGATGCCAAATGTAAGACTGTCGGTCCTGCCAAATTTGCCGTCTTGTTATCTCAGAGACGTCGATGGATCAACTCTACCGTTCACAACTTGATGGAGCTTTTGCTTCTTCGAAATCTTTGCGGAGTGTGCTGTTTGGACATGCGTTTCGTAGTGTTTATTGACTTGTTTGCAACGTTTGTTCAACCCGCGACCCTGGCGTACATTGCGTACCTCATTTACGCTGCCACTTCGTCACCCGAGCAGTTCTCGTTCCCATTGATTTCGATTATCATGATTGCCGCCATTTATGGTTTCCAAATCATCATTTTCGTTCTCAAGAGGGAGTGGCAGCACATTGGTTGGATGATTGTGGTATGTATTTTTTTTCCTTTCTGGCGTGAAAATCATTTCTTGCGACTTACTTTATTTCCACTCACAGTACCTGCTTTGCATTCCTTTCTCTGCGTTGTACATTCCCATCTATTCCTTCTGGCACTTTGATGACTTCTCTTGGGGAAATACCCGTATGGTTGTGGAAGACGGACAAACCAAGGAAGTGGATGCTGAATTTGAAGCATATAACCCGGCCGAAATTGTGCTTCAAAAGTGGCCTGACTTTGAAGCTCAACGATTGAAGCAAATTGAAGCAAACCCAACGCGGGGTATCACACCCGTCCCAACCGTCGCAGCTGCCGGCATCAGCGCTTACGGAGTTCCATCGTATGGAAACGGATCCGCAATGTATCCCGCTGGTGTCAGCGGAGGGTACGCTGGAAGCGCGTATGGTGGGACTCCCGTCAGCGCGTATGGCGGTATGATGCCCATGCAGCAAGGACCTGTTGCGGGCAGTGCATATGGAAGCGTCTATGGCCAGCCAATGGGTGTGCCGGGCGCTCCTGGATCTGTGTACGGCGGTGGATATGCGGCGCCTGGGTTTTCTCCGCAGATGATGACGCCTGGAGGTCAGATGATGCCAGGTGGGCCACCACAATTGCAGCAGCAACAGCAGTATGCTCCGTCATTGCTTTCAAGCTCTACGAGCCGGAGTCAGCCGTCGGATGAGCAAATCTTGCAGCAGATTCGCCAGATTCTGAGTACGGCGGATTTGATGACGGTTACACGCAAGAGCGTCCGAGAGGAGCTGGGGCGGGTGTTTGGCGTAGATTTGTCGGGTCGTAAAGAGTACATTCATTCGTGCATTGATGGAGTTTTGAAGGGAGAGTTGTGAGGGGTCTTTCTGTTCTGGTTTTCTTCTTTTTTCTTCTCTTCATTCATGGTCATGAGGGTGCCCTCGAGAGATGACCCTGTTTAACGTCATACCGTCTGTCTTCTTTCCTTCCGTGCCAGGCATTTCACCCGAAAAACGCGCTCCTCTTATTCTTTTCACTGGACCCATATTTTTTCAACATTCTGTTTGCTTCATGACACTTTCCTTGTCGTTGTTTATGAAACTTACTACAAAAAAAAGTTCAAAACGGTTATACGTTTCTGTCAAAAGTTTTGGTATACACTCAAAGAATGAGGTGAACAAATAGGGCCAAGAACCAAGGAAAAAAAGAAAAAAAAGGGGAAAAAAACAGTCCATGTTGTTTGTTCAGAAATGATTTGAAAATTCATGCGTTGTTCCAATATCCATAGGTTGTCCCTGGGAATGTCTGCCAAAGCCGGACAGTCCCATCTTCCGACCCGGTAGCATAGAGTTGACCGTCAGGGCTAAAACTCGTGCAGTGCACAGGTCCATGATGGCCCTTATACACTTCCAATTCGGCACCCGTGTTAAAGTCGTATTCTCGAACCCACAGGTCGTCGGTTCCTCCGACAACGAAGCGCGATTCGCCCGGATGCAGGGCCGCACATGAAGCGTCCACTGACACGTCAAATTGCTTTTCGAGGCTAGCGCTGCAGTTCATGGTCCATGAATAAAGGACAAAGGTGAGGGGGAACAAGGGGAAACGAGACAAAAAAAAAAAAAAAAAGAGCACTCACGTAATTGCATTATAAAAAAAGACGCGTTTTCCGGCTGTACATAGAATGTATCTTCGATCCCATGAAAAGCGCAAGCTCGTAACCTCGTGTTCAAAGATGCGCGAGCTGACTTGAGCACTCTTTCGCAAATCCCAGACGCGCATTTCTTTTCCATCGCCATTGAAGACGAGTCCATGGACAGCATCGAGAAGGACAGTTTTCACCCCGTTTGAGCATGGTTCGAGTTCGCGAGCAGGTGTGGCCTGGGTTGGGCTGCGGAGATCAAAGAGCTTCATCTTTTTTTCCATTCCAGCAGTGAGGATATAGCGAGCATCATCTGTAATGAGATGAAGAAATACATGTTTCGGATGAGTTTTGGGTTTTTTTCAAAGAGACAGACACGCGGTCGATTATTACGCAAATACTTTTTATAAAAACCGTTTCTTACCCGAGACATCGACAGCGCGGACGATATGAGTGTGATCGAAACTTAAGACTGGCAGACCGGTGACGTTATCCCAGACCTTGCGTGAGACCAACGGGGTTAATTCAAAGCAATGAGGGGCAATGCAATGCAAACGAAAACCTTTGCAGTAAAATCTGCGCTTCCAGTTACGGAAAGTGCTGCATTCGGGGTGATACGTGTGGCCCAGACGGCGCCCTTATGGCCTGTGTGTGTTGGAGTTTTGCGAGAGTGAGTTGCAGTCGCACGCCTTATTTTCAAGCAGAAACCTTTAAAAGAGCCGACCCAATCGCCGGTCGAGCCTTTGCGCAGAATGGCGACACCATCTACATCGGAAAAGGGCAGTATTGGTTCAGTTGGGTTGTGAGGAAGGGAAAACATTGTGCTTAATGTTGAAAGCTACCTTTGCATGCCGATATGAGATACGACTCGCCGGTCGCTTCAACGACAGCCGAAAAGGCCAAGTCGTTGACTGGGCGAGAGTGGCCCGTGCATGTCAACGGCGGCTGCTTGCTGGCACTCATGGCACACGATTTATGAATATGAATATTTAAAATTGCAAGATGGGAAAGAAGTCCAACAAGTCAAGCTCCGCATCGACGCCGGCCCCGGCACCGGTACCAGCTGAGCCTGTGAAGCTGACACGACATCAGATGCGCGAACAGCGGGCCAAAGCTGAGGCAGCGGAAAAGACGCTGTTGTTTGGTACTTGGAGCGGAGCAACACCAGAGCAGCTTATCAAGGAGCAGTGCCTCAAGATGCGTTGGTCTCGCCCAGCCATTTCTGCGCGTAAAGCAGAGCGTGGGTTCGTGGGTGTAACTGTTCTGTCAAAGGAGGATCCTAAAACGAGCCAGATGCGAACTGTCAAGTACGAGGACACTACGAAACAAGTCCCAACCGAGCTTGAGGCACGGCAGTGGGCATCTACATTCGCTCTACATCGCGTAGCTTCTCATCTGTCTCTCAAAATGTCCCTGCCTCCTGCGCACCAGGAGTACTGGGTATCGCTGGAAAAAATTAGGAAAACTGCATCCCCAGATGCTCAGAAGTACGACTACACGGACGATCCATTCACAGCAAACGAACGGAAAGCACGAGAGCAAACGGAGCAGCTGCGCCTCGAAAAAGAAGAGAAGGAGAAGAGGGCCCGTGAGAATGACAAGAGCTTGCGACCCTGGGAGGCATTTCAGAAAGTGAGCTTAACGGCCGAAATGCGCAAAAAGATTGAGGATTTGATTCGAGACGATTTTGGGAACACTGATGGAAATACCGACAATGGAACTGCGAGCGGACTGGTGCCAATCGAGATGGATCAGACTGAGCGTGCTGCCCTCGTGAACTCTCTCCTTCAAAAAGGATTTCTCAAAATACACGCGGAAGAAGCCACTTTGTACAATTACGATTTACCAAGTTGCATCAATTGGCTGTGTATCTACGTTCCGGAGGACGGTAAGATCAAGTTTCTGCTGTTTTTGTAAAATTGATCAAAATAATCCCCCACCGCAGATCTTCCCTTTGCCTTCCATTCGAAGGTCAAGAGTGAAATATCGCAAGGAATGTCAACCAACCACTCGCTGAACCGCGACTGGGCAGTGCAGCATATGGTTCATTCGGGTTTTAGCGCTGATATTTGCCAACGCGCATACGATGAAAACAACTGTAACGAACTCGATGCGTTGGCACATCTTTTCAAGCAATTTGCATTCTCAGATACCGAGATTGAAGCAGCAGAAGTGGATCCAGCATCAATAGACAAAGAAGAGCTCATCCTCACACGCCAGGAAGAGCTCGAAGCCCTCGAATCAATCTACGGATCTGAAGCAATTGTTCGAGACAAAGAACATCACATGATTTCCATCAAAATTTCAAATGATTCCGAATCGCTGCATCAGAACGTTTCGCTCTGCGTCGGATTTTCCGTCAGCAGTGTGTATCCGTACGAATTACCCGCAATTATGATCACATGCTCAGAGATCCCAGCTTATATTCGGTTATCAATGCTCAAGTGTTTGGCAATTGAAGCTAAATCATGGATCGGAATGCCAATGATTTTCGAAGCGGTTAATTGGGTCGATACCAATCTTCACGACTTTGTCAGCAATCCCAAAGTTTCTTTGGTAGACTTGAAAAATGCTCTGATGAAAAGCGAAAGAGGTGCAGCAAAATCAGGGATGGGCGGCGCAGGCGATGTGAAGGTCACGTCGAAATCCAAATCTTCGAGAAAGAACCTCGCTTCAAGGGTTCTCAGTCCAGAAGAATCTGCAGTCGCGGGCAAATTGCTTCAAGAAAAGTTTTCGCAAAAGGCAAATTCGCAAGAATACAAAAAAATGCGGACTATTCGTGATCGGCTTCCTTCTTTTAAATTTAGAGACGAAATTATTCAGGTGTGTTTGACTAGCGCTCGGTACTTTTTTCTCATTCTGACTCTAACAACTTATCCCTCGTTCTCAGGCAACTGCTTCCAACAAAGTTGTCATCATCTGCGGAGAAACAGGATGTGGAAAGTCGACTCAAACGGGGCAATTTTTATTGGAGCATCTTCTGTCGACTGGGCAAGGCGGCTCGACAAACATCGTTTGCACTCAACCAAGGCGAATCTCCGCAATTTCACTTGCAGAACGTAGGAACCCTTTTGGAAACTTATAGCACGAGCGTTCAAACTCACTTCATTTTTTTTTTTTTGCGCAGGTGTTGCGGCGGAAATGGCCGAACAAGTCGGGAAAACTGTTGGATACAACATTCGTGGCGAGTCTGTTCGCAGCGCAGACACCAAACTGACATTTTGCACGACCGGTATTCTTCTCCGAATGCTTCAAGGCGACCCATCTGTCAACCATGTCAGCCATATCATTGTGGATGAAGTGCATGAACGAAGTGTCGATTCCGATTTTTTACTCGTCATTCTGCGCCAACTGATTACGCGACGGAACGATATTCATGTCATCCTGATGAGTGCCACAATCAATTCTGAGCTTTTCTCAAATTACTTTAGTGGAGCCCCTGTTTTGAATATCCCCGGTTTCACACATCCTGTCCAAGACGTGTATCTGGACGAAGCCCTGCGGTTGACAAACTACGTGCCTGAAGCCTACAAATACCGGCCAGCTCAGGATGCGAACGAGCCAGAATCAACCCCAACCACATCAAACTCGCTCAATTCAAAAGCCGCAAGCTGGGTCTTGCGAAAAGAGTCGCCCAACAATCCCGTGGACTATTCCCTCATTTCTGCAATCATTCGATATGTCTGCGAAACGGCGGATAACGAAGGAGCCGTGCTCGTCTTTTTGCAAGGTGCCATGGAGATTAAGCGATGTATTGACACGATCCAATCCGAGATTGGCGCAATGTTTCGGCTGGATTTGATTCCGCTTCATTCGCAACTCTCTGCGCGTGATCAGGCCAAAGTGTTTCGCCGACCGGTAAAAGGTGTGAGGAAAATCGTCGTATCAACCAATGTTGCCGAAACCAGTATCACGATTGAGGATGTTGTGTATGTCGTGGATGCCGGGCGCGTGAAAGAAATGCGGTACGAGAACAGCACTCTTTGTTTGATGGAAACGCTTGCCAGCAAGGCATCGTGTAAACAGAGACGTGGACGTGCGGGTCGTGTGCGGCCTGGGTTTTGCTTCAAACTGTTTTCGAAAGGGTTTGAAAATCGGGAAATGAGCGACCATTCAGTTCCCGAGATTCTGCGTGTTCCGCTGGAGCAACTGTGTTTGACGTTAAAGGCGATGGGTGTGTTGAATGTGGAAGAGTTTCTTGGAGATGTAATATGCCTTTCTTGTTTTTGGTTTTGAATCTCACAATGGGATTCTCAATTTGATTTTTACACTTGATCACATAGGCTATCGATCCACCAAGCGCCACCAACATCTCCTCCGCAGTTTCGCTTCTGCACGACTTGAATGCGGTTGATCGAGTTTCAGGGGAGCTTACATCGCTGGGGCGGCATATTGCAACGATCCCCGCGGATTTAAGAATCGCAAAAATGCTCATGTACGCATCGCACCTTGGTTCTCTAAAGTTTTTTGGTGCAAGTATCTCAACCTTCATTTTTCAATAATCAGATTCGGGTGTATCTTCCATTGCATCAGCCCTGTTCTTACAATCGCAGCTATCCTATCGAGTAAATCTCCGTTTGTAATTCCGCATGACAAGAGAGCCGAAGGCCAGGCGGCCCGGAAAAATTACATGTGGGAAAAAAGTGACCTCCTAACGGATTGCAAAGCGTACGATGCATGGGTTGAAGCATGTAAGAAAGGGAAAAAGAGTGAAATGATGTTCTGCGAAGAGGTAGCTTCTTGTTCGTGAATTACCGGACGCTTTCAGCTAACCTGAGTTTCTTTCAGAACTTTATGTCCTCAAATACTCTTGTCTCCATTTCTGACTTACGACGCCAGTATCTGGACACGCTCATGGACATTGGTTTTATCAAGCGATCTGATTTGAATTCCGCAATTTCTGGCGACGGGCCGATCAACAAGTTTTCCTCCAATGGTCGCATGGTCAAATCGGCAATTGCTGCAGGATTATACCCGCAGTTGGCGACGGTGCAGCATCCCGATGTTCTGTACATGGAAACAGCGCATGGAACCATGGCGAGAGATCATGACGCCAAGTTGATTCGATTTTTCACAGCAACTCAAGAAGTGTTTTTGCATCCGTCGTCGTGCATGAGTTCAATTTCTCTGTATGAGGACCTCGTAGTGATGTGAGTATCAGACGAATGGTTTTTATCCATGTTTTCTTGATTTGTTGTTGCTGACTTTTTTGAAAAAGGTATCACTCCAAGGTTCTCACGTCCAAAGTGTATCTACGGGATGCGACGATGGTATCTCCGTGGGCAGTACTTATGTTTGGAGGAGAGTTGCGTGTGGATATGGAGGGGCGCACACTGGCAGTGAGTGAGCTGGTCAAGTTCCAGGCGTTCCCTCGCATTGCGGTGTTGGTGAACGGGCTTCGCAAACAGCTGGACCGACTTCTTGCACTGAAGGTGGAGCAGCCGGACATGGACGCTTTGCAGACGCCTCTCGGCGCAGTCCTGACCGAGTTGCTGTCTGTGTGAATCCGTATCGAAGGTTTTTGCGGCTGAAAATTTAAAAAATTGTTTGCGCCCACTTCCGATTGGTCACGTGACTTTGAAAGTGATTGTCGTGAATCAGCCCTTTTTATGCTCGCGAATTTGTTTCCCTTTTTCCCGACCACAACACCTGGCCCCCATCCCCATTCTGCACGAGCCAACCTCCCTATAAACGCACGAGCCAGTCAGCATGACCAGCAAACAGTCGGAAGTCATACACATACAGCCAGCACCAAAGCTCCAGCGCAAGCTGAAGGCAAGGCACCTGGAAATGATTGCTATCGGAGGTGCCATTGGAACTGGACTCTTCTTGAAATCAGGCTCTGCAGTGTATTCAGCAGGTGGGTACCTGTTGCACCAGCTTGCCTGTCAGTTATTTAACTGGACGGCTTTCCCTCTGCATTGATAAGGACCCCTGGGTGCGTTGATCTGCTTCGTGCTGGCAGGGATCCAGGTCTTCTTTGTGTCCAGCGCCATTGGCGAGATGAGCGCCTTTCTGCCCATCGAGGGTGCCTTCTCGCAGCTGCCTGACCGCTTTGTGAATCCAGCATTCGGTGAGACTTCTCTTTCCTGTTCCGTCAAAGCGGCCGTTCAAACCTGCTTGAACACTTTGCAGGCTTCGCGTCTGGTTGGAACTACTGGTTAAGTTGGGTTCTGGGTGTTCCTGCTGAACTGAGTGCCATTGGTGTGTTGGTTTCCTTGTACCGGTTTGTTGTGATGTCATTCATATTCACCGAAAAAAAAAAAAAAAAGGTGGATTCATGTCATTCTGGATCACGACGGTACCTACATGGCTTTGGTCAGCAGTGTACTTGGTCCCGATTGCTCTCGTGAACTTGGCGTCTGTTTCTGCTTTTGGGGAGACAGAATTCGTCCTTTCGTCAACAAAAGTACTGGCCATCATTGTATTTCTCATCATCAGCTTTTTTGTCTGGTTTGGCGTTGGTACCGGTACCAAACCACTATGGTTCACCAACTGGGACCCTGCCATCAACGGTGCTACTCCCGGGGACCAGGTTACCAACATTGCAAATGCAATGCTGTCCAGTTTCTTCAGTTTCGGAGGCTGTGAGCTTATCGGTCTCACAGCTGGTGAAGCCGTGAACCCTAGAACCACGGTCCCTCGTGCAATCAACGGTACATTCTACCGTATCCTCATCTTCTACGTCGGTAGCATTTTCGCGCTTGGAGTGCTGGTTCGCTCCGATTCCGCGGTTCTAGACCCAAACAATCCTGATGGCTTGCTGCAAAGTCCGTTCGTCTACGTGTACTCTTTAGTCGGCATCCGTGCGGCATCTCACATTATGAACGCCGTCATTATTATCGCTGTGCTGAGTGCTCTCAACAGTTCCATCTACGCCTGCAGTCGAACACTTTCACAGCTTGCAACAGACGGCTACGCGCCAAAACTCTTTTCGTCCGTCACTTCAAACGGAGTTCCAATGCCGGCGGTTCTTGTGAGCATTGCGTTCGGAAGCGTGGCCATCATTGGAGGATACGTAGCTCAACGAGAGGGCCCCGTCTTTAACTTCCTTTCCAACTTTATCGCCCTTTCCATCATGATCAACTGGGTCTCCATGTCGTACGTGCACTTGCGTTTTCGGTATGGGTACCTGGCGCAAGGACGGAGTCTTAAAGACTTGCCGTACGTGGCTCCCTTTTTTCCGTGGGCGGATTTGATTTCGATTGTGTTTGGGATCCTTGTTGCGTTCTTGCTTGTGTTTTTCGCGTTTTACCAAGTCACTGAGTTTGGCATGGATTGGTACATTTACAATTCGTGGTTGTACTGCGGCATCCCTGTCTTTGTTGTGTCATTTGTGGGCAAGGGTGCTTATGATGGAGCCAAGTCAGGGAAGGGTTTGTGGAGCGGTTTTTCTCTTGTCAAGTTTGAAGACATGGACTTTGAAACGGGAAAATGGGTCGAAGATTCTGAACTTCACGAGGCAAGCGACTAGCCGAATTGGTGGGGTCGCGCTGAAAATCTGAAAAAATAAATTTAACTTAAAAAAAACGAAAGAAAAAAGAATGAATAGCTTGGCCGCCCCCAGAGGGACGGCGTCGTGTGTGTGGGACATTGAGAGCTGCCCTATACCATCAGGTAAGTAATCCAGCTCGCTTAGGTTGAGGAGAAGGAAACTCAGAAACGTGGCAAACAGGCATTCCGGGTTCCGTGGTTGTCCAGAGACTCAACGAGCTCCTTCTACAGCGCAAGCAGATATGCACCGGACTCACCGCTGTCGCGCGCAGCGAGTATCTCAGCTTGCATTTGCGGTCGGAGCTCGACAGCGGCGGTGTTGCCGTGTTGGGCGTGAATCCTGTAAGTGCTTGTTATTGTTTTTTGCATACCTACCCTCCCTCACACTCAACGTGCTTTTCAAAGTCAACGGTCGATATTGCCTTGGTGAACGAAATCATGAAGGACGTCTTCTTTCGCAGGGTATGTTTTACCGTATAACCTCACGTGTGTCTCTGAAATAATCCAATTTTTTTTTTGGATCAGCCTCCCCACTCAATCGTTTTGATTGGCGGCGACCGAGATTTATCTTCCGTCATCCATTTTCTTGAGACGGTCAAGTACTCCGTCACGCTGATTCATAACCAGAACGTCCTTCCCCTCCGTTGTAAGGATGCCTTCCCCTGGACATCGTTCCTTGCGTTAGGCAGACGAGAGATTTTGAGTTCGACTCTTATGGGCACCCGTGGGAATTCATTCCCGGATATTCGTTCCCTTGAACTTGCAAGTGGCCGCAGACAATTGCTTTTGCCGCAAGATGAACATTTTATTCCGCCACCTCGAGACACTAGTGCTGCAGCACGCATCGCTCCGTCGCAACCCACTTTTCAACCGACACGAGCTCCATCACAATCTACACAACAGCCAGTGATCAATTCAAACAATATGGCCTATGTTTTCAAGCAGAAAGTTGTCAACTCTGCTCGCATTGTTGAATTGGAGGGAGCCCATTTCCCGGAAAGTTGTGAAAAAGGTGCACAATCTGAATTTTTTGCATTTACAGGCGCAACTGGCTCGGGTCAGAGAAGAGTACCATCCGCCTTCTTTGCTCGTCAGGTCTCAATGGAAAACGCTGTGATTATGAATCAGCCCATTCCACGGAAAGTGTCCAGCCAAATGTTCAAGGATCCAGTGATGAGATCTCCAAGCGCCGTTGAGTTCAAGCCTGCCCATGAATCTTCACCTACTGGCACAGCTTCTCCCACAAAAAGTTGTCCAGGCACTGGCTTTGAATGTGCGGACGTCACTTTGCCATCAAACTCGTTGAAATCCCTTCATGCCGTTGAAATCAAGTCTGCTCATGAATTTTCAACTACTGGCCCAGTTTCTCCTATAAAGAGATCCTTAGTCACTAGCTATCAAACCGAAGGCATCACTTTGCCATCAAACGCGTTGAAGTCCCATATTGCCGCTGAAACCAAGGCTGCCCATGAACCTTCAACTACTGACGCAGCTTCTCCTACAAAGAGATCTTCAGTCACTGGCGTTCAAACCGAGGGCATCACTTTGGTGTCAAACTCGTTGAAATCTCCTGGTGCCGTTGAAATCAAGACTGCCCATGAATCTTCAACTACTGGCCCAGTTTCTCCTACAAAAAAATCTCTAGGCACTGGCCTTGAATCTGCGAATGTCACTTTGCTATCAAACTCGTTATCTACTGAGCATTTCATGAGGAAATCAGCTCTTGAGAATCGGGTTATTGCAGCATTACCTGCCAAACCGTTACTCGAAGCGCCTCAACTCACGGCTGCCCAGATTTTCAAGCAACAAGTTCTGGATGCTCTTCGGGCGAGTGAAATGAAGTCTGCGAGTCTGCATGCAGCTCCCACCCCCGTTCCAACAAAAACTCCTCAACAGCTTGCCATCAAGCCACAAGTCCCTAGTGTGCAACCAGCCTCAATTCCTGATCGCGATCCGTCACCAGCGCCAAAAACTAATTGTAGGACTCAGCTTTCAACGGCTGCTCAAATTTTTAAGCAAAAAGTCATGAATTCTATCCGTACCAGTAACAAGAAGACGGTACCCTTATCTCACGTTTCTGAATCTGCTTCTGCCAATTCTTCATGCTCTGCCGGTTCTGGATCACTTTCACTCGACTCATCATCACCCTCGCACTTAAAGGAATATTTTCCTGAAAACGCAACTCTTGTGAATTTCTCTCACGCTTCTGAAAGTGCTTCTGCCAATGCCTCACGTTCTACCGGTGCTGGATCATTTTCACTCGACTCGCCATCAGCCTCGCGTCCCACGGAACATCTTGCTGAAAACGCGACTTTTGTGAATTTTTCTCACGCTTGTGAAAGTGTTTCTGCAGTTGTCTCACAATCTACCCGTGCCGGATCATTTGCAATCGACTCCCCATCAACCTCACGCCCCAAGGACCATTTTGCTGAAAATGACACTCTTGTAAACGGCCCGAGCGTATCACCAGTTTCAACACACATACCCAAGATGCTTGACACAGGTAAAATCAGTTTATTCTTACTTAATTCATCGCCATTGACCAATCATTTCAAAGATAAATCGAATGCATCGATAAAGAAAACTGGCATCGCATCCAAAGATGAGAAAGCACCAAGAGATGAGGAGCGCCGTCAAGTTGACGCTCCGACGGAAAAGGAACAATCTTACAAGAAATATCCCAAAAGTGGAGAACGCGCTTACAATCTTCTCCGAAAAATCCAACAGCTGGCCGTTGAAAAGAGGCAGTCAATGCGAGAGAAGCCAGTGCTAGGAGCGGATCCGCGAGTTCACCTGTCCGATTTACCTGACACCCTCCTGCAAGAGTCTGGTTTCAACTCGCCCGGAGACTTTGCCATGTGGGCTAGCGCTGAATGCAATTATATCCACTTTGACAGTGTAAAGAAAGTAATCAGCTTGGCGGCTGGGGCCACGCCTGTTTTAATGCAGCTTCAAAACTGCGATGGATCTGATTTGATTGAACGGGCAAATGTTCTCGATCTCGCTGACACCCGGTTCCATGTGCTCGTTAATTGCATGTTTGACCTGAAAAGCGGCGGTATTTCGGTTGCAAAAGACGCGTTACTCACGATGCTGTCTGTGAACTTGAGCCGTTTCGTGGGGCATGGATTTTCTACGCCATTGCAATATTGTGCAGCTGCTCTGGAGGCGAATGTCATTGCTGGGGATGTTACCACGGGATTGCAGAGTACCGCGTTTTCGCTGGTGCAGTCAAAGAAGACTCGCATGGCCGAAAATTCAAACAAGGCCAGCGCCAAAGTTTCCAGCATCAACACTCATGGGCGAATCAATCCGGATGGCGTGCTGCGCGCTCAGTTTGACTACTTGGTAGAAATTTTCAAAAACCGCGGAAAGAGTGCTCTATCCATGCCAGTTTTGATTGCAATCCTTGGTAATCGCAGGGGCCGTTTTGTCTTCAAACGCGGTGGTCGCAAATTCATCGAAACTGCTGCGGGTGCTGGGGTAGTCACCATTTATCGGCCAAAAAGGGGTAGGACGGGCGATATGTTTGTTAGACTGATGCCCCAGTCCTTGACCCCGTCAAACCCAGCGTCATCATCCCGTATTGTTTCTTCCAACCTCGAAGGAGCTGTGAAGACTTGGGCTGAGGCGGCCGGACTGGAAGAGTTGGATAAAAACGAGACATTGTCTGATAACGACGATGGGGGTGCATCAGAGAGCGAGAGTGGTGGCGAATCTGAGCAATTTTTTCAAGCAGAGGAGTTTTTGTGACATTTGTGACTCATGTTTTCGACATGGCTCGTTGGATTGACACTGGATTACTTGCGAGGAGGTTATTGGCAAAAGGATTGGTGTTGTTTTTTGAAATAAACCTCGGACATATTTATTAACATATGAAGCGCAAAGCCAACAACGAACAGGAACGCTACGCACACAGCGGTGTCCGTCTCACGGCACTAGACAGCGAGACAGGCAGCGCTACAATCAGCCTGACGGGGCTCCTTTCGATGGGTGCATCCGATATCACATCCATGTGGCAGTTCAACTACAAGCTGAATCCCGAATTCTTCATGCGCTGCGTCCCAGAAAGCGCAAAGAAAGCGCGTACAACCTTTGTCGTGCATCGAAGCCCCGAACTCGCCAAGCTGCGAAATGAGTTCAACTTTGTGTTTCCTTCAGTCGAACAATTTGGAACGCATCATTCCAAGATGATGGTTCTGTTCTACAAAGACTCGACTGCGCATGTTGTGATCCATACGGCAAATTTGATTGAGCGTGACTGGGGCAAGAAGTCGCAGATGGCGTGGGTGTCGAGCTTGTTGCGGAAAAAGACGGGCGAAGGAGCGACTGGACCTAATCGAGCGTTCGAGAGCGATTTGCTAGAGTACTTGAATTCGTATGGTGTGTTCAGCTTGCGCGTTTTCTTTTTCATTTTTGGATGAAAGCTCAGTTTTTGTTTCCCAGGAAAGGACTTGGCCGATTTGCGAAGTCAGTTGAAGGAGTACGATTTCAGTCATGAGGTTGGCATGATTGTTGCGTCGGTACCGGGTCGTCACAAGTCCAGCGGATCATCTGGCAATTCTATAAACCGCTGGGGATACCGACGATTAGGCGATCTACTCAAAAAAGATGTGCACCTCTCAGAGGAAATGAAGAAGGAATCCACGCTGATATTTCAATACTCAAGTGTGGGGTCACTCGGCAAAGACGATTCATGGCTCATGAAGGACTTTGCAAAAACCCTCAACAACAGCAGCAACACGATGAATTCACCCTTCTCGATGCAGCAACCGATAAAAGTCGCGCTCGTGTTTCCGACGGTTGCGCAGGTGCAATCGTCACTGCAAGGTTGGAGCGCTGGAAACTCGATTCCATTTTCGAACGAAAACTGGGAGCGCCAGAAATCGTACATGAGGCCTTTATTAAAAAGCTGGATCGCCAAAGACGCGGAGAGAGCGAACGCCATGCCGCACGTTAAAACGTTTTCGCGAATAAACGAGTCGACGAGGGAGATTGCTTGGATGCTTGTCACGTCGCATAATCTGTCAAAGGCTGCATGGGGCAGTTTGGAGTTGAAAGGAACGCAGCTTTTTATTCGAAGCTATGAAATTGGCGTTCTTTTGACCCCGTCGTACTTTAAGGTAATTATTGCAAATAACTATCTTTTTGCCGCTCTCATTCAGTATGGGATTTTACCGCAGGCCTTCAAGCATCAAAATGCAACCATGGAAGCAGTCACCGCGAAAGAGCTGCGAGAAACGTCGCTCATATCACCGCAGGAGGTGAAAGAGGATCGCACAGTTACCGACATAGTTGTGTCCATCTGCATGCCCTTCGACCTGCCGCTGACACCATACTCGAGCGATGATGAGCCATGGCGGTGGGATGTCGCGTTTAAAGGGCTCGACTCTCAAGGTCTGGAACGAACCCTCAGTTGACATTTTTCGTGGGAGAAAAGGCGCAACACCCATTTTCAATCCTTGTTTGCCAATAAATCATAAAAACCCTGTATTCGCATGTTCTCGGTCAGTTGCCCACACACAGCAAAGACACCCCCAAAAACAACTAACCATGGCACCTTCCCATAACCGCGGATACCAGTGGAAGAAGGATAAACCCGTGGACGACGGATCGACCGCCCCGCCCAACCATCCACCTCCAGACTCCGATGGCCTGCACGACGGAGCAGGCCACGTGCAAGGCCGCATCGGGCAAGGCTTTGGAGGCACCATTGTCGGTGGATTTCGATCTATGGCTGCAACGATCCGTAACGCGGAGAGTCGGGATCTAGAGCTGTTTATTAAAGAAGAGCGCGATGTTGTCGAGGCGTACACGGCTCTTATGAAACAACGGGCTGGATCCGTCGATGCAGAGATACGGTGGGCTTCTACCAAGGAGGAGGACATCAGGGTGAGTGTCTTGATTCAAAGTGGGTTTGCCTGTCAGTGCTGACCAACTCATTGTTTAGGCCGTTTCGGACAAGCTGAACCAAGTACAGCAAGCGTTTATTCAAGCTGAAAATGGGTACATTGAGTCCCTGGAAGCCTCGCGGAAAGTGATGAAGGAAATAAGGAACCGAGAAAAGAAAATCCACGAAGCCAGAGGTCGCCTTAAAGCGGCTGTCTCGAAGCGCGACGCAGCAGACAAAAAGAGCCAGCCAAGCGAGGCGCTGACTCAGGAAGCCCGTCAGATTCAAGCTGAGATTCGAGGAATGGAGGCGGAGCATTTGGGACTCACGCGCGCTGACTTGAAGATGGCCCTGCGTTTGAAGCACGAAGCATCCGTCAAGTACGCCGTACGTCTAAGCGTAGCATCAAAATTCAGTCTGTATCTTGCCGATCAGATCCCGCAAGGCGTCTTGAGTCCTGGCCAGGACCTGCCTCCATTTGGTGGAACCGAAACATTGGAAAAGATCATGGCGGATTTCAACACGGCTTTCAACTCAAACGAACTTGTTACAAAAATCCCTGCGGCAGCTCCTGCACCGACAATTACAAAACCTTATAAGGAACCAGGGCCCACGAGTAACCGGATGGAGTTGGAACGCACCCATTCAGCTGCAGGCTCTTCCACATCCGAAAACGAATTCTATGTAGAGGGCGGAACCATTCATAATGCATCAGCGGAAATGTACGCCGCTCCGAAGCCGGAGAAATATTTGGCCGTGAACCCAACGCCATATACTGCAGGGAAGGCCTCCCCACCTGCACAAATACCATTCGATTCTAACGGCAGCAGCAACCAAGGATATTACCAAAACCAGGCAATTGGCCACAAACCATCCTATTCAAATCTGCAAGAATCAATTGCCGCAGCACCACAAATGCAAGCCTACTCGGTGGGATACACCAATCCCAACACATCTTACGCTAGTACAAGCCAGCCAGGTTCCTACTATTCACAATACCTTCCGCAGCAACCACCGCCTCCTCAAGGATACGCACAACAGGGATATAACATGCCATTGCCGCCCCCGCCTTCGTCTGTTCCGCAACAATATTATTCTCCCCCACCGCCCTCTCATCCACCACATCAGCAGCAGCAACAAATGGGCTACCAGCAATATCCTCAGCAGTACGGAGGAGACCAGCAACAACAACACCAACAACAACAATACTCGCCTCCTCCACGAGGTGACTCGCAGTACCACGTTCCTGCATCATCGAATGTTCCACCGCCTCCCTCTGGAGCGCCTCCTTCCTATTGAGTTTATAAGAAATAAGTTTTGAGTTCATTAAAAAGCAAATAAAGACAAATAAACAAGAAAATCACGTTTTTTAATATTTTTTCAAACATTTTACTGAAACGAATTGCGCTGCTGCTTCATGACCAAATTCTCGCATTTTTGGCTGCAGAACATTTTTGTGCTGCCATGTCCCGTTTTCTTCACGCCGCAGTCGTCTCGCATGCAAACCGCGCCGGGAGTCGTGGGACTTTTCGAAAACCTCCAAAACTTGGATTTGGACTGCGCCGGCGGTGAGTTTGCAGCCGACGCGCCGGGCAACGAGCTCGTTGACGAGGATGAGGATCCTTGATTCAACGCTCCTCCCGAGCCCAACTGCGGTGTCACATTTCCAGTCGACCCGCCAAATTGCGGCGTGGCAGAGACTGACGCGCTTTGTCCATTTGCAGCCAGAGGCATGCCGGAGACCTTGGAGGAAGCGCGGTTCCCAGTCATGGTGCCTGAACTTGAACCCATTCCATGCATGCCTTTTGTATCCTTTGAACCACCATTTCCTAGAAGCTCTTTGATGAGGGGATCCCGTACATCGGTTTCGAAACAACGCATTGCGGCTGTCCAGATTCGGTTGGCAAGGATTTCGAGATCGCGACGCTCAGTGTCGCGCATTCCCACGTAAAATACGCTGTCGGTGAGGTCCTGACGGAGAGGTTTAAGCGCCAAAGCACACTGTTCGTGTACTTCGAGATCGTCTTTCACGACGCCGGCTGCAATGGCGGCTTGCAGGCTTGGATAGAGAGCTTTCACTTGGCGAAGCACTGACTCTCTTTTGTCTCTTTCAAAATCCATAATTACTTCCTTATCTACAGTCGCGTATTTCGCCTGCACCATGCATGTCAGCGCACGGGATTATTGGTTTTGATGATCAAAAAAATACAACTCACATTTAAGCGATCCAATGCAATCCGAGTTCGTGCACCATCACCAAGGATACCACCCACAAGTCCACTAACTTCATTTGCAATGCGTGCTTTATGAATGTCTCTATCTTTGGCCCCCATCAAGGCCTTGTAATTTCTTTTCACTGCTGATTTATAGTCGCTCACTGCTTGCTCGAAAATTGAATCCACCAGCTGTTCTGCCTCGGATTGGGCTTCCTGATAGCTCTGGGGTGCAAAATTCGTCCTACCTTGAGAAGGCATGGTTCTGGAAAATGTATCGTTGAATTGGCTGGGTGGACTGGATGGACGCCCCAAGGTTAGCGGTGCCGGCGTCGGGTATGCATGCGTTTCTAAGGCGGGGCTCTGTCTGGCAAGACTGCCCTGCGGTTGTTGGAGTTGACTAGATGGGGAGATGGGGCTCTCTACAATGTGGTCAAACATGGATGAAGAAGGTGGAGCAGGAATCGAAGCTGTCTGAACGTTTGGAAGACTCGTTGCACCACCACCAGCAGTTGGCGCACGCAACGACATGCCAGCGTTTGAATATACAGGAACTGAAGACCCCGCATATGATGCATAAGCGGGAATGGAAGCAGAAGGAGTGGAAGACACTTTCGCAAGCGGCACACCCGACTTCATTCTCTCAACCTGTAACCTCAACGCCAGAGTTTTTTCCCGTTCAATCTTCAACTGCCGATCCATTTCGGCTTGCGCGGCATTTCGGATGCGCGTTTCTTCTTGCCGCTTGCGCTCGAGTGCGAGTTCACGCTCACGCGAAGTTTCGAGCTTGACGCGTTCGAGCTCGGCGTGCGCTTCGGCAATGCGCATGGCCTGTTGCTGTGCCTCGCGCTCCATATTTGCGCGCCGCATCATATCATCTCCCGTGTGAACGGACTGTCCGCGGACCGGCGCCGGGTTTGTCCCAAATCGCATTCCCATCTCCATTCCCATTTCCAATCCAGCGACTGAACTTCCAGCCGCTGCAGGTCCTGGTACCATGTTTGATCCTGAAGAGTGCATTGATCCGTTTTGAAATGGGAGAGATGTTTGCGCAACAGGCCTCCTTTGTTCTGGCGGAATCCATTGCACCAATTCGTAAATTCGAGGTCGAAATCCTGTCCCCGTTCCAGAGTTGCCTTCGAGAAGTTCCACCGCTTCGTCATATCCTGCCATAAAACAGAAACAATGACAATATTCAACAAAGTGGGATTCTTTCAAACAAGGGTCTCATAAAAAAAAATCACCTGCAGGAAGATCCAATTTCTGGACTTCGGGTAAGATTGAAATTTCGATGGGTCCCAAGATTTCATGGCCTCCATTTGAAAATGTCGAAACAACTCTGAGCAGGTATGAAATGTCAATAGGTCCCAGCTGGATCGTGGGTGGAAGCTGCGGCAATGAGGGTAGTCTGAGAGTGTATGTGCTTGTCATGCCGGCAGGTATGCTTGGAATTTCGAAAGTGCTGATGATTCGTTCAATACCCATGCGATCTTGCTTGCCATTTGGTCCTAATATATCACTCAGACGGATGGGAGAATGTCACAGGAGAAAGTTTTCCAAACCAGGAAGGCCAGCCCTCTGAACCAATTCCAAGTAGCTCCCAGTAACAGGAAGTTGGACTGGTGCATGATGCGTGTAGAGCATGAAAATGGGTTGCAAGGGCAAGAATTGGCTTCGCCGTGCCTTCAGAGTAAGAACACTCCCATACTGACTGCCCATGAAATCGACCAATGACATGGGCGTCATTGATTCTTCGGTGATTTTAGAAGTTGTCATGATGACTGGATGTTCAGCGACTGGGAATTCGCCGGGGGTCCGTGTTGGAAGCCGCACTCGCAACACGTAGCGGATGCTGTAAAACTCGGACTTGTCTTGCGTGGCGTATGTAAATGAGGGAAAGAGACTGTTTGGAATGTCCATATTGAGGGTGTAGGTATGAGCGCCTTTCGCAAATTTCTGTGATTGATACGGGTACGGGGGTTAAGATGGTGCGTCCAATGAAAAGAAATGTGCGCAGATGGATGTTGCAACGTAGGAGAACCTGGGGATCGGCCAGCTTTTGGGACACAGTGACAAACACCTCCTCCGAGTCGATTCTGCGCATCTGACCGGCCATACGATCCGCTATGTACGGCAGAGATGTTCAGAGACAAGGTTAGCTGCTGTGATGAAGATGTGGGATGATCTGCGGGCGTACCTGGGGATGCAAAGAGGGAGTCCGGGGTGACAAACAGGGACACTTTTGCGTATCCGACCAGTTCAAAGACAACATCGGCAACGGCTTCCACGCCGTCCGAGGCAATGACGAGGTCGACCCATGGAGCCGGTGAGGTGGGAAGGGAGGAACCGCTCCGCAGTGTCGCGGGTAGATTTTTGAACACGAACATGCAGTTTTGTTGCTAAAAATTCATGGCTCTTTTGGAACTTGTGTTCCTGTTCACCAAAGTTCGGACAGAATGAAGGAACACAGGAGCGAGTTTCATTGAGCGCAGTGAATGGGAACATGTCCGAATTTGTTGCTTTCTCCCGCGTGTGCACGAGAATCCTGGGTTCCGGATGAGACAGCGTTCGACTTCGATACTCTCTCACTGAGTCAAGTACTCACATGCCCAATTTTACTGCTACTTGCCCGGTGCCATCCCTGTTTCTCACAAGAATGGCCGAGCGTTGAAGCAAGCTTGGTAACTTGGAATTCAACTACAGTCATACCTATCTTCGCATCTCTTTTTCTGTTGGGAAAAGTGAGTACTGCCCTGACGTTGCGGTGCTTAAGTCGTTGATTCCCGTATGCAAGCTACTTGGGGACGGCTAACGTTCTGAAAATGAAGGGAGACATGTTGCTTGAACAGGGGACTGGTGAAGGTCAACAAATATCGATGAACTCAGTATCCGCCTGTATTGAGCTATACTTACTGCACCGTCGGTAGCGTGGACTGGTATCTACATCATCAATGCTGTCTCGCAACTGCCACGGTAGCGAATGCGTTCAAAAAGGGAGGGCCTTGGGAGCGTAACTCTTCTTCAGCAACACCATATTCCAGCTGATTGTTTGCGCTGATCGTCTTCAGCAAAGTCTGATTTCATCAGTCGCGAATCGTTATTTTCTTTTTTCACAAATATCAAATCCTTGCACACACAAAAAAAAGCATTCCTTCCCACGTATGCACATCCACGCACTCCGCACTCTCGCACGGGGCATCCGCAGCACCGGCGTCTCCACCCAGACCCACCTGCAACACACCATGAACTCCCAGATACGTCGTCTCGCATCGGCCCCACTCCTGCGCAAATCAAAGCCTGACAGCAACGACGACGGCATGGACTTGTTTGCACGCGCCTTGGCCGCCCAGAAGGCTAAAGCAAAGGCCGAGGCAAGTGCTGGCTCTGCGAATGCGAACTCGAATGCACCGAAAAAGGAGAATCCGTCCAAGCCTGACGATCTTGATTTGGAGGAGGAAATCACTCCCGAGGAGGAAGAGAGACGTCGGAGATGGAAGGAGCAGTCTGAACAGGCTGAGCGAAAGCAGATGGCAGGCCGAGGCAAGGGAATTGCGGCCGTGGCTGCAATTGCTCTTGCTGGTTCTTATGCTTACATGGGTGAGCTTGCAATTCTCTTGTGACCCGTCGATGTTCGAATGGACTTGCCTTGCGCGAATTCGCAAACTGCTTCAACTGCGTGAGCTTGAAACGCTTACCTTGTTCTTCTTTTTTTTTTCCATCAGGGCAAGCAACAACCGAGGACAAAGAGACTGGATTCTCAGGCCATCACAACCGTGTTCGAAAGTTCCTGAATATGGGTGCTAAAAGCGTTGTCGAACCTCCTTCAGTCAAGTTGCTGCCAGATCCGCTTCCTGAACCTTACCAGCGTCCTTACACTCTTTGTCTGGAACTGAATGACTCTCTTGTGCATTTGGTGTGGGACGTGAGTAGCTATGTTTCATTGTGGATCGAAAAATGCAAATGGCACGAATCTGACACAAGCCTGCCGATTGACAGAAAGACTTTGGTTGGCGTATCGCCACAAGACCTGGTGTCAATCAATTCATTTCCTACCTGTCCAGATACTTTGAAATCGTCATCTTCACTACATCTCAAAATTTTGTTGCCCAACCCGTTATCGAGACTTTGGACCCTTACCACTACGTCATGTACTCTCTTTACCGTGACTCCACTCGTTTGATGGGAATCAAGCACGTGAAAGATCTTTCCTGCCTGAACAGAGACTTGGGAAAAGTAATTGTTGTCGACACGGACCCGGAAAACTTTCAGTTGCAGCCAGAGAACGGAATCGAACTGAAGGCATGGAAGGGAGAGGAAGGTGACATTGAATTGTCGAAACTGATGAAGCTCTTGGAAGGTACAAAATCTCTACCAAGTTCTGAAAGTCATTTTTCGAAATTATCTCTGAAGCGTGTTGCTTCAATTTTGTTTAGAAATGGCTCTGTTGGCGACCATTGTGAACCTCAGCGATCTCCGTCCCCTTTTGAAATCATTCAAAGCGTTGTCTGATGCCCCCAGCGACCCATGGAGCGGATGGGTTGCCCGTAAGGAACAACTTCGCGCCGACTTTGCTGAAGGAGAACGCCGCGCGTCAAACTCTGGAACTTCCGAAACCACCATCTCCGCCCCAGCTGCAGAACCTAGCACGGTCGCATCTTTGATTGGCAGCATTACTGGAGCACTGTTTGGCGGACGTGGAATGACGACGCCACAGAATCAACAGCCTGCAGCTCAACCAGGATCCAACGTTAGCGGATCAAGCCTGAAACGGACAAATCTGATTGATTTGATTGAGCATGCTGGAAAGGAAGAGTATGCACTGTTTTTGAAGGAGCAGAAGGAGCAGGTGAAGCAGATGGAGGAGGCCAAAAAGAAGCATGAGGAGGAGCAAATGGCACAGCTGCAAGCCATGAAGGACAAGAAGGTGAAATTTGAATTCTTTCCTGTGATTGGGTGTTTTTCGTTACTGATGTTTCGATTTCCGCAACAGCTGAAACTGTTTGACTACATGATGGGCGCTGGAAACGAGCCACCCGCAGCACCAGGAGCTGCTGCACCTGCACCGCAACAAAGCTGATTGGTTTCTTTTTAGATTTTGATTGGATTTATGCACCTTTTATTTTCCCTCCTTTTTTTCCTATTTGTTATTTTTCTGTTTTTTTTTTATTTTCCATCTTGTCTTTTTTGCTTCGTGGAAGCATCTCAAGGAAAACAACAAAGCGATCATTCGCTATGGGTAATACACACGGTAAAAGTTATTAGCGCTGTCACTGCCAAAGCGTAAGAGAAGGTTTAGGAGAAAAGGACGAGTGAGAAGTGAGAAATGAGAGGGAGAAAGGGATCAGGCAGGTCAGTCGGTCACAGACGGGCAGGAGGAACGACGGACCAGACGACAAGCAGGAGCCCTGACAGCCAAGCCGTTTAAATCATTTTGATTGGTCAGTAGCGTGGCTGAGTTTTCCATCCGCTCTTTTCATTGCCTGATTTGCAGGATTAAAAGGTCAGGCGTGGGTCGTCAAAGGCGCCGAAGAAAAAAGTCTTTCTTCCTTCCACCCTCCAAAACAACACCCCCCAATCCACCCCCCCTTCTGTACAAAAAAGAATAACATCCCTCTACGTACTGTGCCAACATCAACCTCTACACCGACTCAGGAACCTCTCCAAAAATATGAATCCCCTGCCATCTCCAGCTCCACACATGCATCATCCCACCACTCCAACATCACATCCCACATCCACTCGGTGTTCCCCAACCCCACTACAACTGAAAGGTCCCGGCGGCGTGGCGCTCTTGAATTCTCCGCCGCTAAGCTTCACTGCAATGGATGTTGGCCCCACGATTACGCGATGCCCGTCGGAAGATGATTTCAAACTGCCATGCAGCGTGATTGTACCAGGACAACAGTTTGCACGGTATGAGAGTGGCTGGTTATTGCAATCCGTACCGTTTCCGTGGAAGAAAGAAGAAGCGCTGTTGTTTGGCGCGGAGTTTGGCGTGCAGCTTGGGCATGCTTCAAAAAAAAATGGATGGCGGGCAGGACGGCATAGAAGCAGTGAAGCTGATTGTGTTCCAAGTGGTAGTTGCGGTGGCGGTGGTGGTCGCAGTGATGGGTTCTTTGAGATTCCTGATTATGGTTCAAGGTCAAGCCGGCATCATCGCGGAACAAAGGATTCGGCCGCCTACCATAGTCTTTCGCCCGAATTCCACGCTAGACGGCATAATATCAGTTCTTGGAACTCTGCCAGCGTGTTTGGGAAATCTTCGTCGCATGGTATTTGTTACTCCTGCCTGTCTGCCTCCCATAAAACTGAACCAAAAAACAAAAAAGTTCTGGGCAGTACTAGCAACGACAGCACAAGCAACGAAACCGAGCTCGCATGCATACCATGCGGGGTGCGTTTTGGAAGAAAGTACGAGGCGCAGCGGCACCAGGAAACAGTCCACAACAGCCGGAAAGCCATCACGTGCAAGCTGTGCAACAAACGGTTTGGTCGAGTTGATTCTTTAAAGCGTCACCAGCTTTCATTCTGTGAGAAGCGATGATAGCGTTTCTTTTGTTATTTTTCTCATATTGGTTGTTTGCATAAAAGTTTGGGGTAATTTGAAAAACGAGAGATTGGTTGAAAATCACTTGAATGGATTTACGCAGCCTCGTTGATAACCTGGACGGACCCGTTCTCCTCGCCGGACCCAACGGCACCTCCAAGCGCCAGATTATAAACAAGCTTCGAAGCCATATCTCAGCATCGACAGGCTGTCGCGTAGCCCTGCACTTTCTTTCTTCAAAATCCGTACTGAATGAGCGGGAGCAGAGCACTACCCTGGAACTTCTTCTTTTGAAGTTGAACCGGATATTGCAGAAGGAAATGGACGCGTTTGTGCAGTTTCAAGCCGCTCAGAACGTGTCCGGATCTAGTCACAGTGGCAGCAGCAGCGCCAGTTCCAAATCTAACCCTTCTCAAGCTTCAGTCACATCAAATTCAAGTTTGCTGGCTCGCAAGAAACCGTTTGCTCGATCGACAGAATCGGTTTCATCGGCGTGTTCCTCAAGCCAAAGCTCATCTCACAAATCATCACATCAACAGTCTTCAGACAAAAGGAAAGAAATCTGCTCTTTGGAATCATCAGAGACGAGCTCGAAAGACGCGTCAAAACGCACTTCATCAAGGACAACAATCCCAGGTGCAGGACTCAAGCAGAATCAAGAATCGCATTCTTCAATTTCCTCCACGATACAAACACCCGCTTCAACCACTCACTCCAGGGCAGCAAAGGAAGTGCAAGAAAGTGTAACTACAGAGTTATCCAAGTCCAGCGAATCCCATTCGACCAATCAAGACACCAGCGGGCCACAATCGCAGCAGTTCAGCAACTCTTCTTGCAGCGAATTCACGCCACCTCCTTTACAGCAAAAGCAGTTCTTCACAACACTGGATTGGTCAGATACATCGCAGTCTCCGTCGGAATCAGCGCCACCACAACCAGCGCAACCAACGTCAAAACTGAGCTCAGAAATCCTTCACAAAGCTTCAATTTTGCGCCATCAATTCAACACGCTCCCCGTAATTGTATTCAACACACGCCATATATTCCAACCGTCCAACCAGAAACCCACCATCTCCAACACCACACAACAGCTCCCCCCTCCACGACAAGGCAACAATAACCCTTTATCCCGCCAGTCTCGTCGGCACAAATCAGCGCTATCCACGCTCGAAACCTTAATGGCGGCCGGCATCGAATCCGCCACACTCTTCCCCATCATCGTGACAGACCCGTTCAATCTGCCATCTTCAAAACACGCCACAAACGAAACATTTACAAACGACGCAACAACTGCATCAGACGTTCTGACCATGGACTGGATCATGAACCCCATCGTCCCACCAACAGTCCATCAACCGCCAAGCAACTTTTTTGAAACGATGCGAAACTTGCATTTATTTGGAAACGTGGATAAAGAGATGGCCGCGCGTGACCGGTTGATTACTTTCCACCGTGGACTTGGCAATGAAGGTTTCGAAGTCGGTGGTGGCGGAGTATCACATGTGTATTCGCTACATCGTGTGCTATGTGTTGCACCGCCCGTTGCTACCGTCCAGAAACCTGTACAGCCTGTGGATGTATGGGAGGACCCACACTTCGTGTATAACAGGTTGCGCCACAGTGCGCCAACTGTACCCAAAGTCGAGCTACTCTTGAAACATTTCGCACACGCGCCGTTAGATGCCGAGATGCGTGGTGGCGCCAGGTATCCCCACATGTTTTACGCGACAGTTGCCGAGTGGCTTTGGCGGCAACTACGTGGAGACGGTGTGCCTGTTGGAAAGAACGGCGGGATGCGAGGGATCGGGGTTGCTTCAGATGTGGAGCAAGCGCGGATTGGGTTTGCGTTACGGAATCGGAAGCTGTGGGAAGCCTTGTCGCGTGGGGTTTCAAGTCCACACAGCAACGTGCTTGAGAGAAACGCGGCTGGGAGATTGTTGATGCTGTTAGTGGAACGGTACGGCATATGTCGAAGAGGGTTCTGGAAGTATTGCGCTGGCGTGCGGTGGCTTGTCAACACGGTCGAGACGTTGATTCAAACCGCCATACGGCTGGAAGGCTTGCAGCACTGGAGCACGAGGCTGGAGAAAGGGTTGCTGGAAGAAAAGATTCGGCTTTTGTGTGTGGCCGGGGGCATGTTGGCCCTGTTTCTGGAATGCGGCAAGGATGAAATCAACTCTCCTTTAAACAAGAGCATCAAAGACAAACTGGTGGCTCATGTATTTGCTGCGATTTCTGAGTGCTGTATTTTGGCTGCGGCTATGGAGGAAATCTGCGAAGCGGCTGTGACGCTGGTCGCTAGCCTTGTCCAGTTGCTTCCTACCAAACACGACCAGGAATCCATCCCAATGCGGGATTGGACACTGCTACAAAACATGGCCAGCAAGTTTCCAAGCCAAAAGTGCAGGAATACGGCCGTGTTTGTTTTGCGCAAGCTCAACATTTTTGATCTCAAGGCAGGCGTCAATGGTACATGGACAGTAGCGCGCAGTTGGCAGGAGGCTTGCCAGACCAACAAGATACATCCATGCATGCTGTCCTTCAACCGGATAGAGTATTCGCATTAAGTAGCAGTAAATAAAGTGTACCGTGCGTGTATTGGTAGTCCGGACAGGCTGTGAGTTATGAATCGTTGAATTATTTATTTCCACCAAAGCTGCGCTACTTTTGCAACCGAATTTGGCTTCTCTTTCGCTCCGTTTCATTGTTTCTGATGACCATTTCCTCAATTGCGTTGAAGGATAGCGGTGCGGCTCCTGGCTTTTCGCGCAAAAAGTTGACCTGGTCCCCTCCCTTGCTGAACCCAGGCTTCACGCGCTTCAACACTTTGATACGAGTCACCATCGGGGAATAAATGGGATAGACAACCTCCACCCCAGTTCCAAGCACATAGTTTCGAACAGTAATCGACGAGAGAACTCCCCTACGCTTCACATTGAGCAACACGCCAGCAAATGCCAGTTTTCTAGGACTGCTTCTCGATGAAATCTGTTCCACGAGGATAATGGAGCCAGGCTCGATGGCCTCGGGGGAACCTTTCGTGAAGAGGGCCGTGCGGTTGTCCGTGTCGTGGCGTTTACGCAAGTCGGCATCGATGGAGCGGAGGAGACGGTGTCCGTACATGGATGCACGCGGGTCAGCGGGCATGTCTGCGGCGGAGGGGGGTGTGGCTCTGTTGAAAATATGGAGTGGTCCGTCGGTGGGTTTCGGTTCGAAGGGTGCGAGAGCGTCGCCGGCGTCTTCGTCTCGTTCTGCGAGTGGTAACAAGAGTAAGTATGAAATATCTGCGGGTTTGTAACATAGAAGTAACTCAACTGGCTGCCTTCTTTTGACCCGTCTTGGCCTGCTTCACATCTGCGTAGTGTCGGACACCGTTGATGCTGGCACACACGCGGAGACCGGCACCAAAGCTGGCGCCGAGACCTGACAGGGACGGAATGGATCTGAGCAGGGACAGCATGGATCCTGAGACTGTTTTGTTTAAACTAAACAGAAAAGGGAAAATCTGTAAAATAAAAAAATGAAGGGACAGCACTGGAACGCTCAAGCTGTCGGATCCCTTCTCCAAACAGCAACTCGACCTTCACTGCTGGTCCCGCACGTGCGCGTGTCGGGTGTTGATGCCATCGATTTCGCACGGCTGCGGCGAAGCGGAGCCACTGCTGTCGTCTTTGACAAGGACAACACCATCACCGCTCCTTATGCGCTGTCCATCCATCCACCCATTTTACATGCATGGCAGCAGTCCATCAGCGTCTTTGGGCGGGAGAATGTCGTTATTGTATCAAACTCGGCTGGCAGCAAAAACGATAAGGGTCACAAAGAGGTTATATTGTTAGTTTCAAAAACTCAGTCATACTGCATTCTCACACACTTTTTTTACTCATCAGGCGTTGCGGATACAGGAAGCTCTAGGTGTCCATGTGTTAAGACACACGGAAAAGGTTTGTGCCTCCTTTGATCTGTCCGAAAACTCGCGTATAACCTTGTAGCAAAACCTCAAATCGATTAGAAACCCGGCGGTGCGCATGAACTCCTTGCGCATCTGAACAATCGACCACCATCTGAAGTCGCAGTTGTTGGCGATCGGCTGCTCACCGACGTCGTTTACGCAAACAGGATGGGCGCAGTTTCGATCCTGACAACAAACATCATTACCGAAAAGGGCGATAATTCGTTTGCGATTGTGTTGAGGCGGTTTGAGAAGCGCGTTTTGCTGCCAATGCTTGAATTATTTGGCGTAAAGTCACCGCAGAATAGTGTCGCGGATCGGTACAAATCAGAAGCTTGAACTTGAACTCAAATGTGTAAACATGCCGACTGTCTGGGGTCGCTTGTCGTATCATACCTAAAACAATAAATAACATCAGTTCATGGCCATCAAAATGCACCCCCACCTCCTCAAAGTTTTCCGCCTGTCCACCACCGGCAGGAGCCCGCCCCACGAAAGGACGTGCAAGCTGTCTTGGGATAACTGACGCTTCAAATTGAATACAAAGTTTATTTAATATTGTTCACAGTCAGGCAACCACAACCAACAACGGAAACAGTTCAGAATCAATACATCAAGCAGGAGCAGCCCGTTCTCTCATCCACAACAAAATCGCATCCGTTCCTTTCTCCATAATCGCACGACGTGGAACACGGATCGGGTTCCCTTCAAGAAACAGCCGCTTCAACGAATCCATCTCCACCACAACCTCCGGCACGCTTGGCAACGAGTTGTCCCGCACATCAAGCGTTTCAAGGCCTTTCAACCCGCTTTCGAGTAACCCACTGCCGCATACATCTGTGAGCAAGTTTCCTGAGGCGAGCAGTTCCTTCAGAAGCGGTGTGTAAATCAGGAGCCCGCTTCCAAGGGTCGCCAATCGATTTATGCGTACATCCAAAAGGACCAAAGAGGGCAACAAAATCTTGGACGCTGTGTTGTTTGTAAATAAGCTGGTGAGCACGTTTTGAGATGCATTCAAGTCTTGCAATTGCGCGCAGCCCGTCAAATCTCCCAAGTTTGAGAGTTTGTTGTGAGACACGTCCAAATGGGTGAGAGTTGGGACACACATGTAACCAAGCGAGCCAGCCAGTTTGTTGCTTTTGGCTGTGAATTTTGTGAGGACGCGGAATCTGCCGAGACTGGCTGGTAATGCCGAGAGGTGGTTGTTGGATACGTCGCAGTTGACGAGGGAAGGCGCCAGTTTGCTGAATGACGGCGGGATTTCGGTGAGAAGGTTGTGGGCAAGCTGCAGTTCTGCCAGGGGCAGATCGAACAGCGAGTCAGGCAGAAGAGACAATTTGTTGCTGTTGAGTTGCAGGATCGTGAGGCACTGCAGCTGTGACAGATCAGGTAGCAACGTCAACTGGTTGTTGTGCGCCTGTTTCGAAACAAAGGTTTCACAGAGGGTGGAAAGTCAGTCGGGCAAACATAGGAAAGGCGACACTCACATCGATCGAAGTAAGCGCCCCGAATTGAGATATTCTTTCGTCAATCGCCGCAAGTTCATTGTCGGCAATCGTCAGCTTTGTCAGATCCACTTCCTCCCACCAGTTGGCTTTGGCCTCTGCCGCCGCCTTTGCAGTCACGTCTTCCCGAGTAAAGAGCGCATTGGGAAGTGCTTTCAGCGACTGGTTGGACAGATTCAGTCTGCCGCTTGTCCGGGACTGCTGCACCAGCTGTTGACAGGAGCATGTCTTGTTA
The DNA here is from genome assembly GCA_025435555.1 of Chytriomyces cf. hyalinus JEL632. Taxonomy (NCBI): domain Eukaryota; kingdom Fungi; phylum Chytridiomycota; class Chytridiomycetes; order Chytridiales; family Chytriomycetaceae; genus Chytriomyces; species Chytriomyces cf. hyalinus JEL632. The sequence continues at coordinate 627,121 of JAIWWG010000002.1, read as the reverse complement.
GGGCAGGGGGTTCATGAAGGGATATGTCCACGCGTACGGTACCTTGATGGCCGTCTGTTGGTTGGATTCTTCCTCGCGTCCAGTGTTTGCGGCAAAGCGGTTGGGGCCACCACGGTTGCGAAGCATCTCAAGTGTCGCTTTGTGGATTTGGTTTTTTTGAAAGGCCGGTATATTTTATTTACGGTTTACGAAACTGGGCAACAAACAAAAAGTCCAGAAATGCAAAAAGTAAATCTCCATTCGTAATCACGCTCCAATGGCAACCGTCCAAGACCTGCTGCGTCTCCTCCAAGAAGCCCCTCAGTTTGTGCAGAACCTTCTCACTGAGTCGCGGGCATCCGTGCCATGGCTCGCTGCAAACCCTTCCGCCCCGCTCGACCACATCTGTCTTCGAGTAGGGTCCGCAGACGAGTACCCGCTGTTCAAGCAGTCCCTGGAAACCCTCGGCGCCGTTCTCTTGACGGAGCATCCAGTCGGCGGCCGGCCCATTGCAACGTACAAGTTGTCCGAAGAGTATGCAATCCACGTCGAAGATCCGCTGTGGCCCGGTGACGGCGGCGAGTTTGGAAATGTGCCCAAAGTGCGCTCGATCCGAGTCCTGGAGCTGCCATCGCCAAAGCCTGGCCGGTTCTACGCGACAGGCTGGGAGCATGTGGAAGTTGCAGTGGGTGGGGTGATTTCTGGAGTGGATTTGGGGGAGGTGGTTCGTGGAGCTGTTGCGATGAGCGATGCTGAGAGGGATGCGGCTGCTTTGGTGTGTTTGAATGCGTTTTCAGGGGATGCGCTGAATGCGGGTGTGGTGTACGATGTGTCGGCAATGAGCAAGGGTGGGTTTAACATTGACCTGCGCTTCTCTGGGAAGGGGTGGGCTGTCAAGTTCCACTGGATCCCGCTTGAGAAAGTGATTGGCATTGAGACCAAAAAAGTCTGAATAAAATGTTTTTTCTCCTTCAAACATACAACGTATCTGCGCCCATCAAACACGCAACAACATCGAGCACATGCACTGCCACAATCCCAATAATAACGTTCCCGTTAAGCGTCTCCCGTGCCTTGTACGGCTCCATGGCTCCCCACCAGCACTCCACAACCACAAGCAGCAACTCGTACCCAAACCCAAACAACAGCAACCCAATGATCCTCAGCCAGATCTCCCAATCCGTAAGCATCTGTCCAGAATGCGCCAAAAACTCGTTGCGATAAATCAGCGCAATAAGCCCAGCAATCATCGTGGCCATGTAATCCCGGAAGGCATCATCGCAGCGAATCATTTGATTCCATTTTCGCTCGTCTTCTTCAACAAGTCGAGATGCCGCCGTTTTTGCCGCGTTTGCTTCCTCGACAAATGAAGCTGCCCGTTCAAGCAGCTCTGCTTGCGTCTGTTTAATATTAAGAAGAACGTTGCTCGCACTCGAAGATGCGCTGTCAGAGCCATTATCTCGATTGAACGGCATCACTGGGTCTGTTTTGCTGCGTTTACGAGTCTTGGAGGTGGTTACTTCCCGTTTCAAGTGCTGCAATGTTGGGTTGCGGATGACAGTGTTGGACGCCGAGTGTTTCCAGTCGATGGCGGATTGAGCGCGTTGGTGGTGCTTTCGTCTATGTGTTGATGTTCTTGGGGCGTCAATGTTGAGTGTGGTGATGGACGTTTCGCTGCTAATGATGATGGAAAAGTCTGAGCCGGAGCTTTGCTGTTCCGATGCTGAGTGCATAATCTCGGATTGCGCCCGCTTGGATGTGAAGCTGCCGTACTGAACCATGTTTTTGGATAGAATGGATGCTGAAGCTGTTCTCGCTGAAGTCTCGAAGCGAGGCAGTGACGTTAAACTTGGGCTCAAACTGTTCACAGATTTGGAGTAGTTGGGGGCAGCCAATGAAATCTCATCGTCATCGTGGATGTGGACTTGGTTCCGCAGCGTCGATTTCCGTGTTGGCAGTTTGCTGGTGTACGCGACAGAAAGGGAAGCATTGGAAGCGTTCAAGCTGCGAACGTCGCCGTTAGAAGGGTATACTGTCAAGCTCATCTGGCTTGCAGACGGAGATTCCTGCACAGCAAACTTGGAAGGCGCGCTGAATGTTTCGCTCCCTGAAAACTTTGCAGTCTTCAAAATAGTCCCAGTTTTACTGCGCCGATTTGTTTGACTACTGGGTTCAATCAAGATAGACTCTGGCTCAACATTAGAAAACGCGACACGACTCATTTTGCGGGGCTCATTTTGAGCAGCGTCCGTCATTTTCACGCTGGAAGTTTGTTTCTTTGCAAGCGCCGCATCACCTACTTGCGCTTCCAAATCAAGCGCGTTAATTTGCAAATCCGTTTCCAGCGATGGAGATGTCGCTTTTTCCGTGTCCTCGTTGGAAGGAAATGCGGGGATTTCAAGTTCATATAACGCCGTGTATTCGGAATGCGTTTTCCTTGTTCGCGCGCGGATCGTGAGCCAGAGAGATACGAGCCTCGGTGCAAGCTTCAATGGTATAAACGACAAAAACGTCAACGCCCATTGCACTTCAATTGCATTTTGAACATCCGTTATGCGAAGAAGCTGAGGAAAAAAGCAGTCAACCAAAACGCACCTCTTTTCCAAAGAGAACAACAATGAACAAAAGGCACACCTTCACAATCGGCAAAAGAAACGACTGCGACGCCGCCAAACATACATGAATCACCAGCGATCCCCTCCCAATAATAGCAACCCGGGTTCTGACCTGCCACGTCAGAATCGCTTGACCAACCGGCAGAATCACGACACTCGCAACTGAAATCATGTACTTCCAAGCTCCTGGTGCAAAACAGATTTGCACGAGCCCAGCAATAATCAAGGCAACGCCCGTCACAATCAAGGCGAGAAACACGCTTCGAATGATGATAAATTTTAACGACCGTTTAATCGCCGGGTTGAACCATTGCTGCTGGATGCGGCTCTGTGAGTGGCGGATTCTGTGGGGGGAAAGTAAGCTTTTGGTGTTGCAAGTACGTATGCTGTCAACTCACATCGTATGCACAAAGAGAGACGCAATGAAGACGTAGTTTGTAATGTCGGGGCGAAACTGGAACGTTATCAGCGGCCACGCAATCGTACCAAGCAGCCACACGAACAGGTTCCAGCAGGAAATCTTGATTGCTATTTTCATCTCAAGCTACGATGGATTTGAAGGACAGATTAAAGCTACCTCAGGGTACAGGTCGCGTAGGAAGCAGATCGAAGTCACCTCAGGGTGGAGATACGCGATAAAGAACAGTAGCTCGCTCACAGGAGGAATCAGAAATCCGATCGTCACACATTTTGGAAATGGAGCAGCCAGGTGCTGAAAGTACTTTGCCTCAGCAAACAAGAGGTATAGAATGGCGGAGACGGCTACAGTCAGAAGAAGCAGTTCAGCTTGTGATCGCAACGTTTCAAGGACCCGCACTTTAAACATTTTTTTGGTGGTTGGTGCGAGGATGATGGCTAATTTAAAAAAGTTGGGAGGGGGAGTTGCGATTTTCATCCAACCACCACACAAAATTTGGAAAGCTCCATGAACCGGCAAACCAGCCAAAACAACACGGACTTTGAGCGGCTCGTGCGGAAGGACGTCAACGGCAGCGGCGGTCTGAGCCAGCGTATGGGCGTGCCCATGAATGCAATGGAGGTGGACTCGGACTTGAGCGACATCGACGAAGAGCTGAACGAGAATGCTCGGTACGGGATCGGCATGGGCGTCAATGGGAATCAAGGAGCGCAACGAGGGCACCCTCAGATCCAGCAGCAGCAGATGAACTATGGCGGCCAGCAGCAGCAGCAGCGGTATGGGCCGGGCCAGGGCGGCCCACCAAATCAACATGGCTTCTCGCAGCAACTGCCTGTCAACCCATCCCGGGCCGCCTCACTCAATGGGCCACCCCAGCAACAGCAGATGCACGCACAGAACCCACATATGCAACAACAACAGCAACAACAGCAACAACAAGGCCCCACCCCACAACCACCTCAAAAGAAGAGTTTATTCAGCTTTGGCAAAAAGAAGCAGGACGACCACCAGAACCACGGCCCGCAGCCTTTCTCTCAACAACCGCAGCAGATCCAACCAATGGGCAGGCCCATCGCGGATCCGCAGGTACTGTCTTTTTGTCAATTTGTTTGGTCGCTCTCAATCTCCACTTGTGTCTTTCATCGTCGGCGCACTAAGCCAACCTGCTCTTCCTTCTGAAAACACAGGTCACCGATGTTAACAGGCAGAAGCGTATGAGCATGGAGAAGCGGCTCAGCATGGACCAGAAACGCATGAGCATGGACAAACGAGGAAGTCTCGAAATCAAATTACATGATGGCATGATTATCGTGGACGAGGAGGAGCGCAAGATCCTTGCCCGGAAATACGGATCGAATCCAAGCAATATCACCACATCGCCCACTGGCGCCAACGTCATCACTCACAACCAGGTCCAAAATCATTTCCCAGGCGGGCCACCCCCTCGAGTCCTCAGCTCACCACAACAGCAACCTGGTATGATGGCCCCACCTATGCCAGGTCCAGGAAACTTTGACCCGCGTATGAGACCACCTCCTGGCATGTCTGGACCTCCGTTCAATCCCAATATGCAGGGATCACCTAATAGCCGCCCCATGCCTTTGGGATCTGGACCTATGCCTGGCGGATTTCAAGGCCCACCTCGAACAGGAAGTCTGAACTCACCTCCGCAATTTTCTCAGCAGTATCAGCGGCCACCGCCCCCGACGATCAATCAAAAACCATCCCCGTTCATGCCGCAGCAACAGCAACAAGCCTATTCTATGCAGCAGCAACAGCCGCTTCCCCCACAAAGGCTGAGCTACATGGGGAACAGTGTGCAAGGCGGCACACCACCTCTCAATTTGGGTATGCCTGGAAGCCAACCCTTCCGCCCACTTCCCTCAGGTCCAAATGGCCCACCACAACCTTTGCAACTAAACTTGAGACACAGCCCGATGCTCTTTGACCCACTGCAGCCAATCCCCTCTGGAGCCGATCAAAGGTTTGTCCCGCAACAGCTGCCGCAACCACCGCAACGCATGCCGCTAGCATCGCAAGGTCCACCTCCGCAGAGTATGCCTGGAAGCATGAAAACAGCACCTTTTGAAAAAACACCGCCGGTGATTCAAGAAGAGGCATCACAGCAGCAACCACAGCAACCACAGCAGCAGCAACAGGACTTGCAAACACAGCAGCAGCAGCAGCAATTTACGAAAGTCGACGACGAAGACGAAGAGTATTACGACGACGACGAAAGCGTGGGCAGTTTCATCTCGTTCGACGAAGTCACGGAAGACAACACGGAATACAATGCAATTGTCGACTACGACTTGTTGGACGCGGTGATGGGCGGGAGTACGGACTATGACGCGCTTTTGCCGCGTGTGGTGCATGATCGCAAAGTCGTGTTTGGCGCCCTTGTCAAGGCGAGCACTCTTGTGCGCGTACTCGCTGATGGCGAACTGTTGCAGGAAGGCGCTGATCCAGATGGGGATACTGAGTTTGAAACGGAGGGAGATGAAGAAGATGAGGATGAGGACGAGGAGGAGGAAGAGGACAGTGACGATGGAAGGCCAGAGTCTCCCATGACTGAGGTTGTCAGTATGATTCCGTTGCGGCCACCTGATCAAGAGGCTGCGCCTGAAATCATGCCGCGCGGTGTATCGTTGAAGTTGACGGAAGGTGGTGTTGCTGGGGTGGGTGTTCCTGGGGAAGGTCTCTTTGCTTCTATGGCAACGGTTGGAGCATTACCGGCGGAACAATTTGCTCAACAACAGCAATATCAGGTTCCTGCAGTCGCGGCTGCTGTAGCGGCTTCCAAGGTTGACCGAGAGTCATCTCCTCAACCGCCACTAGAGCCTGAACACGAATCCGTTTTGCCCGGGGCCGACACAACCCAACGGAAAAAAGTGCGGCATGTTCAAATTCAAACGCGCGGAGCAACAATGAAGACGCAAACAACGCTTACAGAAATTTTTGGGTTAGAGCAAGATCTTGATCTTGGGTTTACGCCGGACGATATTTTGGGTGCGATAGAGGCTGGGGGTATGGACGCGAGTATGATACCCGGTGGGAATTCTGGAGTTGATTCGGCGCAGGTGGAGGAGATGGAGTCTGAGCTGGCGTTTCTGCGGGAGCAAGCGGCTGCTCTGCATCAAGCCATGGCTGCGATGCAAGCGGAGGCAGCTGCCAAGCAGACTGAGGCTGAAGAGAAGCAAGCGCGGTTTGATAAACTCTCTGGCCAGGCGATGCGGAAAATTAAAGAGCTCGTTGCGGAGCGGAAAGTGATGGAGATTGAGATTGACAGCCTGCGCGGACAGGTGAAAGGACTGGATGAGCTGGTTCAGAAGTGGACCCTAGATGCAGAGGAACCGTAAAAAAACACTGGTTTTTTTATTTTTATTTTCTTTTATTTTCCATCTTTATTATTTTCGTTCTCATTTTCCGTCGCTTGTATTTTGTTGCTCCGCCATTTGGATAGAAAACCTTAGTTTGAAATCAGACGCAATGTTCCACGTTCAAACGATAGCCACAGCGGATGAGATGGAGCGGGCCTACGATATCCGATACAACGTATTCTCAGTGGAGCAGGTGCGGCGTCAGAGGCAGTCAGCGGGGGTGCCGCATCCGCGGCTTGTTTCCCACCTGCTGAAACCAAACTTCTTGACAGGGATTCGACCCATCCATTGACAAGGATGACACTGACGCCGTCAGCACACACTTTCTCCTGTATGCAAACAAAGACGCAACCGCCGCAGTGGAGAATGCTATCGGCGTGGCCCGGCTGTATGAATACCACGGAGATAGCGACAAGACAATCAAAGTGGGCAAAATCGGACGCGTGGCTGTTCTGAAGGTTGACGTTTTTTTGTCGTGGCACTGGGCTCCCCTTTGGGCCTTGACACTTTTTCTTTTGTAATCAATGTTCAGAGCGGAAGGTTTGGCGGCGCTGGAACCGCTCTGATGAAGGGAGTGGAGGAGGAGGCCAAGCGCCAGGGCTTCTCGATGCTGAAGCTGCATGCGCAGACGCAGGCCGAGTGAGTCCTTTTCTTTCCTTCCAGCTCGCTCTCCTCAACGCTGTCTCTTGAACCAGGCGCTTTTACTCTGTTTGCGGATTCGTGGTCGAAGGGGACATTTTCGACGAGGAAGGAGCACCGCATGTGCTCATGATCAAAAAGCTGTAGACGATAAACCCCAAGTCAGGTTGGATAAAATAAATCCAAAAACGAATAAAAAACTCCCTTGAAAAATATCATCTAAAAACATGGATCGCGCCGAGTCCAAATCCGCACCGCTCCCCTCCCGGTCCTCGCGACAAACCGCGACGCGTTCACTCTCTGGAAAGGCTCCCTCGACCACCGAGTATGGTCCTCGAGCACCATCAGGAGGAAGCTGGGGAACGCCCGTCAACTCCAGCCGCACAGGCACGACCACAGCCACCGACAGAATGACACGCGCAACCACCGCAGCCTTCCGTACAGAGAGCCAGGATGAGATTGTGACGAAGCTGGTCGACTTTGCCGAGGAACTTGCGATCAAGACTTGGAACCTGATGATGCTGGGCGATCTGGGCGAGGGGCGAGCGTTGTTGGCGTCCATTGAAGAGCCAGAAGTGCCGGACTTTGTGAAAATTGAACGGTTGGCAAAAAAGTCGCGTCAGAAAACGGTTTGTCGTTTCCTTCAAAAACTCCTGAAACTACCATCTCAAATTAAAACATTGGACTCTGAAAGCAACCAACCGACGCAGAAGCTGCAATCCCGTCACGGCCCGGAACCCATTCAACGCACTCCCACCCTTCCGCAGACACGAAACGCACACCAAACATCAGCTTAATCGCACCTTACGAGTCCCACGATCCACCTTCCGCCAAATACCCAGAATCCGGCTCCAGACGAGGATCCAAATGGAACGTGACATTTTCCCGCAAAGAATCCGTGGCGGCCGACGGAGAAAAGCAGCAGTCCGTCTCTGGCGCCGCGTCCGTTGCAAAGATCCAAACAGACTTGAAAGACTACACGCGTTCTGCGTCCGTTGCGAGATTATCGCAAATCAAGTTGCAGCAACGCAACACATCAAAGACCGAATCTTCAGGAACTAGGACACATTCGGTGACGCCGGGGTCCGCGAAGGCCGTTTCTTTTTCTCCGAACGGAAGAAGCAGATCATCAGCGATAGCGTATATATATCTTCTTTTTCTTTTAACTTAAGGGCTCTGGCTAACTGAGAATGTGGGCACTCGCAAACAGCAAAATGCGCGCGAAGAAACTGAAAAATGAAATCATGATGCAAATCAGTATGCACGAACGCATGGAGCGAGACAAGGTATTTCTTGGTGCAAAACACGAATCGCGTTTAAATCATTACCATCATTTGTAGCACCTCGAGAGCGTCTACGAACTGTTGGAACAGAAGCGGAAGGAGTACCACGATGCCGTTGCACTGGAAGTCATGGAACGAGCGGCAAAGTCCAAGATGCGGCGCGCGTTTGCAGAAGAGCTGCACAATATAAATCTGCAACGAGAGATGAAAAGGAAAGAGCAGGCAAGACTGGTGAGTCTTTATCCAAGTTCGAATTCTTCAACCTCATTTAAAATGCAAATTTTGTGGGTAAACCAGGATGCTATCAACAAGCGCCATTTGCTGATGGCACCCTTCAAAGGAAAACCCTCCCGAAAATTGCAAATCGAAAAGGAATCCAACTTTACCAAATCCCAAGCCAATCTGCCAGCCAGCTGGACTGGATCTCTGATTGGTCCTGCATTGACACATATTCCCGCGCCTGAAGGAAATGGTGGCCTCATGCCCGGCGGAGGGGACATTACAAATGCAAGACGAAAATCGGCACTTTATATTGACCCCGTGTTGATGATGGTGCGTCAGGGATCCACTGCCACATTAAATGTTTCCGAGATTCCACTGTCCAGAACTCGAACTGCTTCATCCTTCAATATCCCATCAGTCTCTAGCGAGGCGAAACTTGAACTTTCACTGACAGTGCCGAATGCGACAGGCGTTTCACAAAACTCGTCAGTGGAAGTTTTTGCAGCGGATACACCTGGCGAAATTGGATCGGTTTCACTCTCTGCAGCACGAGAACGCGACGCTGGATCCTCGGAAAGAAAATCAAAGCAACGAACGCCGCAAAGATGGCCAATGGAGCGCAGAAGCCGTGTAAAAGAGGTTCTTGAGCCAGTCCCCAGCATCGAAGACATTCGACTGGTGAGTACAATAGCAAAACCGCGTCACCCGTATTTTAAACCCTTAGCGTGAATGAATAATGAAAAACACGTCCAATCAGAAGCTTCCAGCTCTTGCTTCTCTTGACCGCGAAATTGTAACCCTTGATAAATCGTCCGTATTCTGGGACGCGTCTGTCGCTCCAAGCGCAAACGTGAAATGGGAAAAGCACCACGAGAAATACAGCGTCATGGCAGACGCCGCCGTCCGCAACAAGCAACTCACTGTCAAACTATTACGCGCAGTTGAGCACGGGCATAAGCGCCAACCAAGCATTTTCAACTCTTCCGATGGAATGACGTCCCGCACGGCTCGCGGCAGTTTCGCAGACACTCGACCAAACCAAACTCACGATGTGCTTCTTCCTGTACCTACCACAATCACCTCCACAGCACCGTCTCTGGCTGTGGCTCCGAAAATTACGGTCAACGCGAATCTTGCGTCACTGGCACCCTTCGACGATACTATACAGCCTCCACCCGATACTGCGGAGCTTGTTAAATTGCGGCACACAATTCTGAGTGCTTCTCGAAAATCGAGCGTTTTGAGTGCAGGAATTAAAGGTGCCACAGCGTCTGCCTCGACCCGAGCGCCGGCGACACGGACGCCTATGAAAAGCGCGTTAAAGAAACCAGAGGTTACTGTCACGGATGTAAATGCCAAACACGACGTTATACCCGTCATCAACCAGGAATCTAATGAAACAGCTCCTCCACCAGCTGCATCCATTGCTCAACCTACAATCGATGTTGTAGAAGCACCTCTTGTTGTTTTGGAAGTGTTGGAGGAATCTGTTCAGCCGCCCGAGCCCGTGCAGCAAGAAGCACATGAAACTGGAGTAGACCCTTCACAGCTCGAAAATGAACCTCATGCACTCGAAGTTGAAATCGCAACCACACAGCAGCACACTGAATCTGTGCCAACCCCTGAAAACACATCACCACATGAAATTTCAGCCCTACCGTATCCAGAACCATCCAGCCAAATTGAAACAACCTCCGAAATAACCTCTAGCGATAAAAAAGTTCCATTGATTCCAATTTTCTGGGAACCGGGGACCGGTACTGTTAGTAGCCGTGCGATATCATGTATTGGAGGTGCTATAGCAGCTGAAGAAGAGCCACCTCGAGTTGCATCCAAGAAACTTCCAGTGGTTCCTTTGAAAATGGATGACCTGTTCTCAAGCAAAGAAAGCCAGGTTCTTCGAGTCGCGGAGGGTCAGTTGCATCGGCAGATGAAATGGATTAATACGATTTGCAAGTAGGAGGTATCTCTCAAATCCTGTGATGGTGATCCGTTGTGTACAAGGGAGGGGTCTCATATTTGTTTTACTTCTCGCGTTTCCATTATTGTAAAAACTGGGCCACAACTTCAAAAAGGGGGATGTACAAACGAAAAAACAAAAAGTATAAAATATGTGCAAGTGACACTATTACAGATATAGAATAATTATATACTTTGAAGGACAGGAACGCTCCATTTTTCATGAATGAAAACGCTTGTCCAAAAACGCAAGTTTTACAAGGCCGACTGTGCGGGGCTGAGTTCACAGCTTCTCGAGCGAACGTCGCGCGGGTTCAAAACCAAATGTGTCGAGCAGACTGGAATGGACCTCGTAAACATTCCAAACGCAGTCACGTATCGCACGCTTCCAGTGAGGAGGAGCTGGTATGGGTAATTCATGTATATTCTTGGAGAGTTGAGGATAAGTACATGGAGTGGAAACAACTGGCGACATGTCATGCTCACATTTTCCCAACGGTGCTCTTTGGATGATCGATCGCGACCCGCGCTGTTGCGTTCAGTGTGATTGAATGTGGTCCAAAAACAGCAGGAACATCCAACACAGTCACGTGTGCCAACAACTCCCTGCTAGCAAGAGAATCCGTTCTCTGTCCTTGTCCGCTTTCACCGCTGGATCGCCGATGAGAGCCGCCACCATCATCCGGCTCAGGAATCACGCCGCTCGCTTCAACAAACACTTCCAAGTCAGCCGATGCAACGACAGCGTTCCAGACAAGACCCCAGTTCACAGCCATAAGTTCAAACTCGAACGCGTACAATTTCGCTGTCGCATTCGAAACGCGTGTCACGTGGGGGTGCCATGTCTCCGTGGGGAGGATCCAAGCAGGGTGCGTCCGATTTCCGTTGGAAGGAGCGACAGGTGTAAGCGGCGTAGTCAGGGTTACCATCAACGTGAGAGCGATAAACACGCACGTGATGAGGGTGGAGCAGAAACTCCAGACAGTCAATCTTCGCAACACGGTTGATACACGATGAATCGATAACGGCCGTCCAACTGATGTTACTGCTGTGTCGTCCGATACAGATACTGAGACTGTGACACCACCGCCGGCATCGATTTCCACGTTACCCGTCGCCAATCCAGTGGCACTGCTCTTCTTCTTCAAAGTCCCGCTTAAAAGGTGCGTGCGTTCGCTGGCTGGAACGCCGCCCGAAGTATGTCGTACATACAGGTTGTGTCCGCCGTTGCTGCCACCATTTATACTTTTCGTCTTGTTGAAATATTCGTGGTCCTGCAAATTTGTTGAAGTGACAACACCGTGTCCTTTGAAATATGATCCATTGATACAGGCCCCCGAAGCAGCATCAGAAGCAGATCGCGCACTGCTACTGCTGTTACCCCCGCGAAAACGCTTCTGAAGAACTGGTTTCGAATAATAACTAGAGGTCGGAGGTGATACCGGGGAGGCGGAGCCAACTGCATTGTAATGAGTATAATGAGGATGAAGAAGCTGCTGATTCTGCTGCAGTGTGGCAGACCGCTTCTTGTCATTCGCTTGCAGATAGTCGGCTCCCACAGACATGGATGAGGTTGAGCTTGAGAAGCTTGCGCTGAGGTGAATGTGGCCAGGAGATTGCGAAGATGGGGATTCGGTGAGATAATGGGGTTGATTCGAGTGTCTGTGCTTGTGCAGCTTTTTTCTCAAGCGAGTTGCATTTGACTGATTCGAGTTGTTGGCGCTGGCTGCCGTGCTGAGCCGGACAGCGAGCGGCAGACGGACGGGAGGCGGATTGGAAGCAGCGGAATCTGTGGGAGGATAAGAGTTGAGGGTTGCTGCTGGTGTGTCGTTGGGGTCAAAGTTGGTGTCGGGATTGCTCGAATTCACACCACAGTTCACGTTATTTGCCGGTGCATAAACAAAGTCCTCCGCATCGTCCGGATCGTAGTCTGCTGAGCACGTTAGCACGCATGCCCCACCCTCTCAACCCACTCATGAAGCATGGTACTGACCCGTTGTGCCGCCCGAGACTCGAAACGCCGTCGCAATCATACTCCGCAGCGGTTTTGTTTGTCCCGTTAACCCGCCTCCATTTGCCCCACTTAAGCCCCCCAATCCTGTCGCGCCGTCCGAGCCTGCTGCTTGAGAGTGTGGATGCGAGTGCATGCCCCCCTCGCCCACGCTGCTCTTCTCGGCCTCCACCTCTAGCCGGTCGCCCTGCTTCGCGTAGTAGCTGTGCGCTTCCTTCATTAGTCCGCTTTTCGGTTTTGTGTTTGGTGGCTCTGCTTGGTTTGTTCAAGGCAAGCAATTTGACAGTTTATTTTATTACGAAAAGAACTTGTTCAGCCCCCAACCGACACGACACTCCAACGCAAGAAGATCGATGCAAGCATACAGCAGCAGCCTCACGTGCTGAGCATGCGCGAAATATTTCCAGTCACGCTCTTGATGTCCCTCAGAAGATCGTTCTTTTGGTTCCCTGACGAATGCGCCATCATTGCCCGGTCCACGCTTTCAACATTCTGACGACAAAGGCAAAAGTGTGCGTTTAGAATTCACGCGTCTTCATGTATCGCGATATCCCCAGACTGACTCACCACACTTTGAAGCATGTCAGCCTTCAACTTTTCAAACTCGACATCATCCAGTTGCCTGAATTTAATGATGGATTCGTCTTCCTCTAAATCATTCGAAAACAAAATTCCATCGCTTGCAGACAATTGCGCACATTGGGAGGCAAGTTTCGCAAAGAGCGGGCGTTCGAACATGAACCTGGCAAGTTCGCGGACAATCGTTAATATGAGCGCGCATGTTCGGCCAATTATAATTATCCACTCAACATGTTGTAAGCGTCTCGGTTCGGGCAATTCGATTCTTTAAGCGAGCGACAGACCAGCGGTTCAGCGTAAACACAAACAAACAAACAAAAAAGAAATCACCTTCCAAATTCGCCAAAACAGCCTCTTTAAACGAATTCTTGATGTAATGCAACAAATGACAGATAAAGTCCTTATTTGCCCGCCACGCGGGAAACTGCTGCCGCATATTGAAGAACCCGCTTCGGTCCACCAGCGGATGAAACATGTCAGTTGTGAAACGAACAATTGGGCCTTCGCTAGGATAATCTTCGGGAATTTGAACATGGAACTTGAACACGCCTTCTTTGTAGTAGCCGCGGTGGAGAAGTAGGACACCCCACCATTCTGAAGAGGGCGGCATAGTTGATGGAGCGATAAGTTCCGCGCATATACACGACATACCGAGATATGAATGAATTCGCACTGTACCATTCAGATTATCCGCTTCTGGCATAATGTACATTCCATGGGGGCAGTGATCCGGGTTCCTCAAATTCTTGCTGAACAAAAAAAGAGGGAGTGCCGGGGTCAGTTCCAAAGCCGTGGAGCAGGAAAAGACGGAATCCAAGTTCGATAATGTATCGTTGACATGGTGGAAAGAAAAGGGCAATCCGAAAACAGCAACAGCAGAAAGTGGCTCACTATTCAATCAAGAGCTCGTAGCGCCGAAAGTACTGGGAATAGATACGAATGTCTCTTTGGCTCTGATCGTGGATCGCCGACTCGGTTGCGGCGGGTGCTGCGGAAGTCACGTCGGCGATTGCCTTTGGGATGCCGATCTGCGTTGGCGAGTCTGTGTCAGCTCCAGCTCTCTCATCGCAACCATTCGCGAAAAAGACGCCGCATTCTCTTCTGCGAGGTCGTAGATCGGTTCGATGCGGAAATGCTCACCTTCTTGACCTCCATGTTGGATTTTATTCAAAGTGAGTTTATGTCGGGAAATGATTTTTAACGTTTTCAACGTTTTCAAGATTGGCAGTGATGGCAGTCCGGATGCTACCGTACTTTGCGCATGTATATCCATCCACAAATAGAAAGAGAAAGGTCATCTTTATGGCTCCTGGTTTGAATTCCGACGCGTCTGATGAAGGTAACAACAGAAGACTGAGTGGAACAGCAGTTCAGTAGTTTTGATTACTTTCGGGGCATTTTTATGTCCTTCTTAATAAGTTAGCCATGCACGTCCTTGCAAAAAGAGGCAGTTTGGAATGTTAACCTTGTGGGCGGGCTCCGCATCTTGACTACCTCAAAAGGGATCGGAGTTTGTTGAAGCAGACAGTCATCTGTCCGGAAACTCGCTCAATAAAACCCTCCCATGTATGTACCCACACTGATTCTGCTCTTGCGAACTGGACGCGAATGCATCAGTTTTTATTTCTTTTTTTTTTTTTATATTTTACACACTTGATCATGTCCAAAGGCCGGAAGCCGACGAAGTCTTCCAAGTTGAAGGGAAAGAACTCTGCACCAGCGAAAGCCTATGTCACCCACGGCTCGCGCGGAGGCACCTTCTTCACAGCTACACACGAGCACCTGTTGTCCATGAACATGAGCCGTACCATAGGCTCCCTGGCCATGTCGGGTCCGAGCTCTGCCTCCAGCGCAACAGCACCTGAATCTACCACCTCTGAATCCAAAAGCGCCAAACCCAAAGCAAAAACCGAAACAAAAAAGAACTTGAATCCGTTTGGCAGCTTCGGCGGATTCGGAGCCCGTGCACGCACAAGCAACAACCTACTGCAACATGCACTTCTCAGTACATCATCACCCCATCTGCGAACATTAAAGCACTTTAAACGCTCCCATGGAGTTCTCCTTGTCGGCGAGGGTGACTTTTCATTCACAGCAGCACTATGCAAGGCCTTGGAAATCACCCCGCAAATGGCTCAGTCAGGATCAGGAGGTTTGCTCGAATCATTTTTGTTTTACACCCAACACTTGTGCGAGAGTACTTAGTGTTCCATATTTTGAATCTCGCAGGAAGAATCCACGCAACCTCATACGACACAGTCTCAGACATCTCCTCAAAATACGGCCAAGACGCAAGCGAACGCCTCCGAAACCTGAAAACCCTCCCCAACGTTCTCATCCAACACAAAGTCGATGCCGTCACAATGTCCGCTTCCATCATCCCCGCCCCCGCAAACGGCGGACCCAAAGCATTGAAACCCATCCATAGAATTGTGTTCAACTTTCCACATGTTGGAGGTGGCATGGATAAGGATGTTAAAATCAATCGTGTCATGTTGGACGGATTTTTCAGGGAAGCTCACGCGTTGCTTGTGTTGTCTCATGAGAATGCGAGCAGTGGTCGTTTCGATTCATCTACTAATGGAGCTGCGGCTGTGAGTGACTTTAAAGTGTTGGTAGCCTTGCGTCAAACTCCGTTTTACGAAAAGTTTGGGTTGGAGGAGTTGGGAACGCGAAATGGATTCAAGCTTTCTGAAAAGTCTGCGTTTGACGGTGAACGATGGAGCGCGTTGGGATACAGACCGCAGCGAACGAATCCCGCGCAAAGAGAGGCGCCGTCGTCGGAAAATGCCGAGTTGTTTGTGTTTGAATTGGAAAATGTTCAAGACATTGATGCAGAGCCTTTAGTCGAGAGTGAAGACGAAGAGGAGGAAGAGGAAGAGGTGGTTGACAAAAAGTCAAGGAGTCGAAAGGGAGCTGCGAAGGGGCCTGTGAAGGGGCCGGGGGGTAAAATCAAGGAACGGAATGGAAAGAAGCAGCAGCAGATTAACAAGCTGACCAAGATTAAGGAGAGAAAGATTGAAAAGCAGAAAACAAAGCGTGACAAGTCCAAAGCCAGGAAGGCGGCGCAATAAACAAACACGGGCGTTTAATATTTCCAACAATGACGTCTGCATGCGCTGATGAGACAAATACTCCGGCGCAGCATTCTCAAACTCGTAAAAGTACAGAATGGCAAAGAAAACATTCCAGTGCACGAGAAACAAGTGAAGTTGTTGCAGTTGTATACATTGTTGAGAAAAATAAAAAAGCTGCTTTCAAAGTTCATCATGCTCATCCACCACCGGCTTGCTATCCACATCTCCCCCTGACTCTCCAACCTCTTTCCCATACTTGGCATTGTCCTGCAAAAACTCAAGCAGCTCCTTCTCGGACAAGACATTGTCAGTTAGCTCGTACGGGACTCCATGCTTGGAATCGTCTCCGTTTTCTCCATCTTTGATCAACATTATAGAGGGCGTATTATTAAGGTCGAGGCCCAAGTCGGATGCCACGTCATGTAAATCGGTTGTAAAGCGGGCAAAGATGATGCGGTTGGTCCGTTTTGCAACGGCGCTTGCGGCCTGAGAAAAAGTTTCTTTGAAGAGAGTTTTGTACTGCTTTTCAGCTGTAGAAAAAAAGGCGGGAGGCGTAAGTCGCTCAAACTAACAGAGAAAATCAAAAACGTCAAAACTCACATTTGGTCAAAAGAAGAAGCACATCAGATCCCTCTGACGAAATGAGTCTCTCAAGGCTATCTCCACTACCGAGCGCAATCACGTCGCCTTCAATGGTGTTGTTTGACAGTTCGTCTTCAAAGTCGTCCAGGTTTGATGTGTCCAGCTTGTCTGCAAAGAAGGATTCCAAAAACTCGTACACGGCAGCCCCGTCATTTGCCACCCAGTTTTGATCCCCGGTCAACCCGATTCGGTTGTTGGATTCTGAAGATGAGGACTCATGCATAAGAAGGATCGGGTACGATAATTTCTTTGGATTCCACTTGCTGGCAATGCTTGGAAACTTTTCGGCGTCAACCAGTAAAAAGCTCAGAAATGTGCGGTATAACTTAGCCTGGGCTTTCAAAACAGGACGGATTTTGGCTAAAGATGCTGCTGAGTTGAAGAGCGCAACCACGGTGGGAAGGTTTGCAGAGTTGTAACGGTCGAGCGTGTCTTCCGCGTCGAGTTCGGCAAGGAGAGGTAATGCGCAGCCTTCGAGAAATCGAGCAAGCGAGTCTTGCGTGAATGTGGTCGAGCCACCCTCATCCATAAAAATACTCTCTGAAATCTCCGCGTCCGGATGCTTCACAGTGACTACAGGTGCAATATATCCCTCCACAGAGTCGGTGGTAAGAAAAAAGTCAAAGCCACTGAGTTCGCTCTTTTTCGCCACTTTTTTGAAGATTTGAGTGAGCTGGTTGTCGCCAGGTTGGGCGTAGAGAACGACGGCGAGTTTCCCAGATTTTACAGTGGCAGAGGTGGCAGGTTCAATGGCAGGGGACCGCAGCGTTGACAAGGCGGCAAACGCGTGGCTGAAGAGGAAAAGCGGTAGAAATGTTTTCATTCTGTGGAATGAAAATGGATGATGAGAAGTCATGGACAGCTGAAGGAAAAAAGGAACAGAGTAGGAATGAAAGAGACGGGGATTTCAATTTGATGGGACTTCAGGCTGTGTTATAGGTTTCCACTTGTGCACTGGCATCGACGCTCGACCAGCACCGCCCCGCACGCGCGAAATGAATCAGACATCTCCAGCACGGGCAGGGACGGAGCGGGAGCATCTGTCGCCGGCATTCGGAAGTACCTGTGGAGTCATCACAAGTCGGGGCCGAATGCGTGGGTTCTGCGTTCTTCACCTTTTGTCGTTTGTGGGTTGTTAAAATAATGATTTTACGCACAAGGTCCTCAATTTATGTGGAATATGAAATAGGAACTTGACAAAAAATGGGATCCATCTTCTCCAGCCTCTTCCAGAGACTGTGGGGGACGAAGGAGGTGCGGATCCTCATTCTCGGCATCGACGGTGCGGGAAAGACCACGATTCTGTACAGGCTTCAGATTGGCGAGGTGAGTGAGGCGCCCCAATCAATTGATTCTGGCGAGCCAGCCAACGACCAAGGAGGCTGGGAATGCCGTTAGTGTGTATACTGACATGGTCCCCTTTTTCTTCTTATCTGCGAACTGCGAAGGTGGTCACAACAATACCCACGATTGGCTTCAACGTTGGTGAGTCTTCCTTTTCCTTCTCCTCCTACTGCTGAGCCAGCCGCATTTCCCTTGCCTCTACCTGTCCTCGGCCGCAACTGCTCTTCATTTTATGTTTATATTTTTGCATTCGTCTGATCGCCCTAAACGCTCCACTCCCAGAAACCGTCACGTTCAAAAACATTAAATTCCAAGTTTGGGATCTCGGCGGACAAACATCCATCCGGCCTTACTGGCGATGCTACTATCAAAACACGGACGCAATCATTTACGTCATCGACTCGACAGACCGGGACCGTTTATCCATCTCGAAAGACGAGCTTCTCGCCATGCTTCAAGAAGAGGAGCTCAAGACTGCGAAACTGATGGTCCTTGCGAATAAGCAGGATCTCGCTGGTGCCATGAGTGCCGCGGAAGTGAGCGAGCATTTGGGGCTGACGGAGCTGAGGGGACGGCAGTGGACCATCTTCAAGTGCAGTGCCATGACTGGGGAAGGCCTGACGGAGTCGATGGATTGGTTGGCAAATCAGGTTCATGGGGGTGGTGCGAGTAGTGGCCCGGCACCAACTGCTGCCGCACCGGCAGCTGCCATGCCATCTCCAACGACTGCTCCAGCAATTCCTGCAAAATGATTCGAAAAAAAACGTATATTATGGTTGTGGGTTTGGTTTTTCTGATTCGTTTTTTGTCGTATGACAGCTCTTCTTCAATCGCTGCTCTTGAGTTTCGTTTTTTTATATTGTGAGGGCGTCTCTCCGGTCGCTTGTGATGATGCGAGATGGCCCGCTCTGAAATGAAACACCACGTCCATGCATCTTGGTTGTCAGACCGAATGATTTGAAATGTTATTTTCCCAGCGTGAAATGGATGACACCCATCCCCTGTTTGAGGACCTTTTGCTGGCGTGCAAGACGGGGGATCTGGACAAGGTGGATACCCAGAGAATGAAAGAACGCTGCCGGATAAAAACTCATGGTGCCAAAACACATTAACGGACATCCAGGTCACGCGTTTGATTGAATTTGACGAAGGTGAGGGCTCGGGCGCCGTCTCATCACCGGCATTCTGAGCGAAATTATCTTCGAATACAGTTCCCTTCAACTGCCGGGATCAATGGGACTGCTCTCCGCTCTATTACTCCTCGCTGTGTGGCCATTACGATGTCTGTAAGTTCCTGCTGGAACAGGGCGCAAGCTGCGAGCCGGGAAGTTTCGATGGAGAGCGATGCTTCTACGGAGTGAGTTAGGCATTGGGTGTTGTCTCGCATGCTGGCCTCTTTGCTGAAACTCTCGTCACATCCAGGCTCTCACGAAGCAGATCCGGGACCTGCTCAAGAACCACAGTTTCTCGAAGGCGATAGATTCGAATGCGGACTTTTCTATTTTCATGGTCAAGTCCTTGTTTGGGAGCTCCAAAAACTCGTATGCAGATCTTGTTCTGGTGAGGGGAATGTGCGATTGAGCCGCAAATTTCGCTGATTCTTGTGCGTTCGGCAGACCCTCCCGAATGCAGTGGAGTCTCTGATTCCGCCATTTCACGGGTTTGAGATGAGGGTCCACAGGTCCGTGCTTGCCGCAAGAAATGCGTTCCTGGCGTTCCAGATCGACAGCCGATGGCGGAACAACTATTCCATTGCCGTGAAGCATCAAAGCGTATCCTCTGTCGCCCTGCGCGCATTTGTTTATTATATTTACACGGGCCAACTATCAAGAGACTTTTTGCAGTCCTTTGCTTCAGACTTGGAATTTCTTGCGCGGCAATGGAAAGCTGAGCAGTTGCTTCCGCTTCTATTGGACACGTCGCCGTTGGCGTATAAACTTGGGACACACCTGCCAGGAAGCATTAAACCTGTGCAGAGGGATCTACAGCTTCTAGTGTGGTGTCTGAACCACAGCGAATTGGCCAACATCTGGAATGACGAACACGTGGATGAAGTCAAATCGATAGGAAACTATGAATCGTATCTTGCTGGACTCCAGCTACTCAAGGATCGAATTGCGAGGGGTGATTTCGGCGACGCTGGCTTGACCACGATCGAGGTTCAGAGTGCCTCATGCCTGCTACGAGCTGCTCGACCGGACATTTTTATTCAAATTGGAAACGATCGTATTCCATGTCACAAGGCGTTTCTTATTCGTAGCGATTATTTTATGGCGTTCATTGAAGGAGGGTTTACGGAGGCGAGCGACTTGCGGGAATCTTCAGGATCGTGTGCGGTGTTGCCGCTGTCGTTTACGGACAATCCGTTGGTTTTTAAATGCGTTTTGGAGTTTTTGTATACGGTGTGTACTCCTTCTGAATCACTTCTTTTTTCATTTTTACAAATCGCGCTGACTCGACTTTTGAGTGGGCTAGGATTCTTGTTTACGCTTCTCAAACGACTCTGATTTCATGCTCGAAAACCTGATAGCCGCCGACCTCCTCCTCTTGGACTCGTTGAAAACTGCCATCGTCAACCACATTTTAACTATCCCATTCTCTGAAATCAAAGACCCAGCCGCATTTCTCCGGGCTTCATGGGCCATGAACCTGCCACGCTTGGAACAGTACATCACACGTCTCTACGCGGCATCGTTTGACCAAGTTTTATCTGACCCCGAATTCCGAGTGCTGATCAAGGAGAGCGCCGATTCTGTGGTGAATCGGCAGGAAACGGATACAATTATTTTCGCGGATGATTTACGTTTCTGGCTGCTCAGACTGCACGGGTTTGACGGAAGCATTGACAATGATGTTGGGATTGTGGGTAAGAAGGGGGAGCTGCTTGTTCGGGTGGGTCAAGACGTGATGGATCGGGAGGTGGAGTGTTTGCGTAAAATTGAAGCGTTGGATGCGGTTGTTGAAGAGTTGGGATTGCTCGTGTTTCGTGAAGAAATTTGAACCTCGTTTTACTCTTGACAAAATTTGGAAAATGAACCGGCCTGCGACAGCGAGCGCGCGATTGGGTAGTTCAAATCTGAGGAACGGTAGCTCTGGAATATCCAAAGCGTGTCCCGGTTCCAACAGTCAAGATGAACAAATCCTGCTCCCGATCATGAGTCCCATCCTCGTGAGCGATGTTTCGAAAGACGCGTCGCTGCTTCCGTATTCTAAGCAGTACCACGGGAGCGAATCACGTGCCATTAGCGCCGCTTCTCGAAAGCCTGGTCGAACGAATCAACGGGATTCTGTTGGAGTAACCCGGAATGGTCCACCACTCATCAACAGAGGCTCGCGGCCATGTACGGCTGCGTCTAGACCTCCTTTGAATAATCAAATGGAAAGAAGAGACGGATTTGAAAGTACCCTGTTTGCTCCGCCAAACAATACCATCCTTCAAAGACCCTCCGCGGCTGCCACCACGCGTTTCCAAAGCGAGAGCAACCGTCGACCAACTTCCAGCGCGAGATCTAGACCCGTTTCAGGGCGAATACACACATCCCATTCAACAAGGCAGATTGCGGCAGAGTTTCCAAACTTGAAACGATTGGAGGGACCCGAGCTGGACATGGACTTTGTGACGGAACGGGCGTCCGAACATGTAACTCTTTGTTTATCTGCCCAGATGAGTTAGCAGTATTAACGACAGGGCATTAAGGGTCTGTTCCGGCTTGTGACTAGCAGCGTTCTTCCACCAACTGTGGACTTTTCAAAGCAGCTTCTCGACAAACGATTGGTATCGAGTGCACGGAAGCGGATTCACGCGTCAAAAGAAGCTTCAAATTCAATTCGCGGATGGCACAGTGCGCTGTGCTCGTTCAACGGCATGGTCAAGTACGAACCGCAAGCCAACGAAGTAATCAGTTCATTAAAAGTTGGCGCTTAACACAAAAACTAACTGCGCTTCATTTTAAATAAAGGTAGTTGAACTTCGCCCAGAGTTCAGGAGCATTTCAGTGCCGGTGCTCTGCAGTGATTCGAACCTGGAAACGCCCATCGGGACACCCAACTGGACACCAAACACGGAACGATACCAGCAACCACTCTACCCTCCCTCGCAGCCGTTCTTCTCACCCCGAGAAACGCGCCGCGCCAACACACCAGAAACCGTGTCCGAGTTTCGGTACAAAGATCCAATCCAGAAACCAATCGCAACGTTGAAAGACCTGTGCCATTTAAACTCGCGCGAATTCAACGTCACCGATTACGAAACGTTTGCGGTTTCGAACGGGAAGCTTGTCTCAGAGTCGCCGGGGTTTTCAGAGTTCCAGCGAGCAGTTCAAGCGCGCCATTTTGTCACGGGAGTCTCGCTGCAAAGTGTGTTGTTTATGGTTCGGCAGGTTGAAAAGTTTTGCACCGCGAATTTGGGTTGGTTGAGTTTTTGTTTTTTTTGTTGTGGAAAGTGTTGCTGACACGAAAAGACAGTCAAGTGGGCCGATGTCAGCAAAAGAAAGCTCATGGAATTCTTGCAGAGACCCTTGATTACTCGCATCACGACGGACGACATCTTATTATGTCTGTCCAATGCTGCTGAGGTATTTGTCTTTTATGAGTGTACACTGATCGCGGCTGATTTATTTTTTATAGATTTATGCGTGGATAAACTCCCCGGGTCATACCTTTAGGTGCAATGGGGGCGAGGTTGCTGTCGGGATGCATGTCATCAATTCAACCCGGGCTCGGCTGCAGCGGTACTCTTTCTTCCATTGGACTTATGACGTGTAAAAGTAACAATACTTTTGTACGCAGAGTACATCACTTGGAAGTTATAAAGTCGCGCAGGTTCGAAATGCTCTGTTTTCTTGTGGTTGTTGACCCACGAAATTATGTTTTCAGAATGGCCGAGAAAGTGATTCTGTTCAGGAAACGCATTTTGAAGCTGCGAAAGATACAGCAGCAGATTAAAGTGAGGTCCCTGAAAAAAGCGTCCGTGTTCCCTTCTTTATTAATGTATTTTTGTTTTTAGAGCCGTCTTGTGTACCAGAAGCCAGCCGCTCTTCACCTTATTCGCGAGATGAGAGAAAACTGGGACTCCAAATACAGTGGCCAGAAAAGGTACTATTTCTCGCGACCCATGCCTGGGGTCAGTTCAAACGACCAGCACCACAGATTTGTCATCCACTTACCCAGCATCAGCTGCGGAAAACAAATCCGCAGCGACATGTCCGATTTGAGAGCAAAGCAGTCGCAGCAGTTTGGAAGGTGCGTCATCTTTGAGTGCGTTGTCCGTCAAAATTAAGTGCGAATTGCACAAGAAAGGTTTCGCGACTTGTTGGATCCCAACGTCACGCTCATTTACGTCACGTTTCCGATCGAAGATGAAGTCAAGGATACCTTTTCCGACTACTTGAGTAAAAGATCTTTTTAGTAGTGCGGCTATACTATCGGTGTTGACTTTCTTGATATCAGGCAATTTCTTTTTCGACACCGACTTTGCCAACGATTCGCGTGTGACTGAGCGGTTCCATATCCTTGTACCTGAAGTGCACAAGTTCTTTCCGCGGAACGGGTCTCTGGCGGGGCTGCTTTTAAACAGTGTTAATTCGCTGAAACACTTGTCAAACTTGGTTGGCTCGACGCCTGCTTACATTGTGCCAGGAATTATTGGTGACCAAGAGATAGCACTGAGCGCAGTAAGCGGCGCTCTTTTGTTTTGTTTTTGAACATGCACGAGTTTTGACCGCGTTTTGTTATTTTCACCCAGATTTTGAAGGTTCCGCTGTTTTGCGAACTCGATCTGCCGCATGCACTCGCGTTTAACCCGACTGAGCAGTATAAACTCATTTCTAGGTGCGAAGTTACTCAGCCGCCAGGTAGCCTCTTTGGTGGTCGATCTAATTTGGTTTGTTATTCATTTGATTCCTTTTTCGGCACAGGTGAAGCATTTTCAGGGAAATCCTTGACCGCGTTTCTCGAGACTCTGTCGACGATGATAACGGACTACACATCCACAAAGCGCTGGATCTTCAAAATGAACTGCCACACGGACCAGGCAGGCGTTGCATACTGGGACGCTGACGACATGGCCCGGCGCAAGCTAAAACTCTCAACGCAAGAGTTTAATCAACTTCTTTACGACAGTCTCACAGAGAAAGGCAAGCTTGTTCGTGACAAGTCAGTGTATCCCACCATGACTGAATTCATTGACGGGTTTTTGAAGCTTGGCGGGATGATTGAAGGAGCTCCGCCCGTGTTTTATGAGAACGAATTTCTTGTTGAGGAAAAGTCGCGGCACGAGTTTCCGACGCGGTTTCCCAGCGCACATTACCTGATTTACCCGAACGGCTCGAGTGAGCTTGTTTGCTCCTCGGAACAGGTTTTGAAGGGGGCTCTTGTTAATGAGTGCCGAATACTAACAGCGGGTTTAACGTTTGTTGAAGTTGTGTATCAAGCCGTATCGGTACTGGGGGTCCGTGATACCGCAGCAGACTTGCCCTCACGATGATCTTGCTGTGGCGGCAAAAGAAATTATCGATTGTCTTGTTCATCGTGGATACTTTGGATACGCGTCGGTGGATTTTATTTCCTGGGATGATCACAACCTGGTATGACGTACCTGTCCTACCTGTCCAACGTTTAACTATTACTGACGGTTTTATACTGGCCAAAGGCTCGACGAAACCTGTGGTGCATTGGCGTAAAACCATACCTCACCGACTCTCAAATCTACTGTCTAAACTACATGACGGCCTCATACACCCAATCCATCCAGCCCGGCTTTGCTCACAGCGGCTGCACACTACTCGACATGAACCGAGCCCGCGCAATCCCATTCAAATATCTCCACAACAACCAGTTTATTGATTTACGCAAGGTGAAACGACACGCGAGAATGGCCGAGTTTGAAGGGGATCAGGATTTGGAGAATCGAGTGGGATTGTATTCTCCCAATTTTCGACATTATGGGCTCATGAGCTTAACTTCTGTTGGGGCGGAGACGTTGCTCATTGATTCTGGATTTTTGTTTGATGTGAAGGTGAGAGTGTGTTTTGTGTGCATCAACGCATTGAATTGACATGGTCTTGACACAGAACAAAATCGGTGCCATTGCCCTGAACGCGGAGCGAACAAACAAAGAATACATGTCCATCATGTAAGAGTGTGCCTCGTGTCCTAACAACCAATGCCCATTCACCGCTACTTTGCCAAAAACAAAACACTCCCAGGTTTTCATATAAGCAACACTCGGCATGTTTAGAGCAGGCTCTACTTGCTATTGTGTTATTGTATCGGCGGCTGATGACGATTGAGGCGGAAGAAGTGTGCAACTTTATCGTAAGTCCAACACAAATTGTGTCCCTCCTCGTTTTTGATATGCTTTGGGTGTTTTGAAGGATATCGCGTACTGCATCGTGCCAGAGCTTCGGCGGGCACGACACAGGGAGGCAATTTTCGATCCTTCGTATGTTCACATTGGCCAAGCCATACCCGAGCTATACAAAGTCCAATGGAGAATAGAGAATGGATACTTGGGAACATCCGAAACCGAAGATGACGTTTCAGGAATGGGAATCGCCATCATGGTGGAAGACACAGAGAACAATGATGTTGCAAACGATTACAAATCTGCTGGAGTGTTGACGGACGGACTAGCAGCAAAATTCGAAGTCACAAACTTATCCCCCGTTGCCAACGTGACATCCAACGACCTGAGCGTGTTTGTATCATCGAACGACGTCGTCAGCCTCCTCACGTCTGCAGAGAATCGGCAGATCCAAAAGCGGCTGGCTTCAAACAAGTTGGAAGAAATCGTTGCCGCGGCCATGGATTTACCAGATTACAAAGCAATCGGGATTCTTGACGAGTTCAATCCCATGAACCGGATCCGCATTTTGGCGCGGCGACAACAGTTGAAGCGGTTCATGTTTCCAGCAATCCGACCGGACCCAAAAAGTATTGCACTGCTGAACACACTGATACCGTCAAACGCGCTGTGGGGAAAGTACGCGGACTATGGAGATGAGCAGCATGAGTACCAAATGGTCTTGCCCGAGCGCTTCGATGATCCAAATCGGATTCCGTTGGGACTTACGTCAGAGCAGTACTTGATCTTTCTTGATGTGAGTTTGTTTTTTGAAGGGTTGTTGGTGGGTATACACCAACAGGAATAACCGCCAAACGCGAAATGCAGGACTTGATTGAAAAACAAGAACAGAGAGAAGAGATGGAACGCATCCGCAAAATCAAGCACGAAGAAGACATGCGTAAAGCAGCGCTGCGTCAGAAACTTCAGATTGAAGAAGAACTCGCACTCGCCGAACTGTCGCTCTTAATTGCCGAGGAGAAGGAAGCGTACTTGCGTGCTGGGAAGGGGCCGCTGACGAAGAAGGTGCAGCAAGAGATCGAGGATGCAATTCGAAGAAACTACTTTGACAAGGCGGCTCAGGAGCAGATGAAGAGGGACCACAAGGGCAGCGAAGTAAGAGGGAGTAAGCGGCTGAAGGACTTTATGGGCAAGAAGCTTGGACGCAAGATTGGGGGGAAGGGATTTGCGGATCTCAGTGTTGGCAATGCGTATGTTCTCGACGGCCGTGTTTCGCGGAGGGAAAGTTACGCATTTGCCAGCAATGTAGACGAAATCCAGTCGGTGTTGATGCGGGGAATAGGAGAGAAGTGGCTTGGGTTCCGCGCCAAAAGCGAGCCAACTCTTGCGGAGGAAGCTGAGCTTGCTCTGTGACGGACAGTTTGAATAAAAACATTATATCCCGCTCATCCTGCCAGACGGTAAACTCCCGTGCACCCATGCCGCCAGACGGCAATGCTGGATGTAGTCGCTGTGTGCGCTGTCGCCGGGACCGCATTTCAAATCAGTCAGTGTTTGCAACTTGCGGCTGATGGTCACAAAGACCATGTTTCAAGAAATTGCTTCCACAACTGATTTTGAATATGCTGAGAAGCATCCGCCGTTTGGCCGGGAGAAGCGGCGGCACTGCC
>JAIWWG010000199.1:0-18346 GCA_025435555.1 Chytriomyces cf. hyalinus JEL632 | reverse complement strand
TGGGAACACGCTTCAAAAGACCAGTCCTGCGACGGTACATTTGGAGTCCATCTTGCATACAGACATGTCGAGTTGCTAACCCAGAACTGTATCCCATTCTTATGTGGTCTCCCTTGCGTGCATGCAGTTCATCTGAACCACTTTGAGTTGATGCATGTCATTGGCAAAGGCGCATTCGGGAAGGTGCGCTCTCCCTCTCTCTCTCTCTTGTTCTCGCATATGTCCGATATACTGACTCACTTCAAACAGGTCAGGGTCGTCAAGGCAAAGACCTCAAAGTCCCTCTTCGCTCTCAAATACATTGACAAGCGCCAGTGCATCCAAATGCATGCCATCCAGAACATTTTCCGAGAACGAGCCATCCTCGAAGACCTCAACCACCCGTTCATTGTCAACCTGAACTATGCTTTTCAGGACAATGTCAATCTGTATTTTGTGCTGGATTTGAAGACGGGCGGCGATCTGAGGCTGCATTTGAACCAGCATATGGTCTTCCCAGAGAGTGCCGTCAAATTGTGGGCTCTCGAGCTGGCCTCAGCCATTCAATACTTGCATACCCAGAACATTGTGCATCGAGACATTAAGCCAGACAACGGTTCGATTACGAGTGTCTCCCGTCTCACACAACGAATCATTTCTAACAACGATTGCATGCGATTAACAAAATCAGTGCTCCTGGACTCTGAAGGACATGCGCATCTGACGGACTTTAACATTGCCGTCAACATTGACAAGAGCAGCATCCTCAAGTCGCATTCGGGCACTTTACCGTACCTTGCGCCCGAAGTATTTGAGGAGCATGGATACTACTGGCAGGTGGACTGGTGGAGTTTCGGTGTGACCCTATATGAGCTGGTTTACTCCAAGGTGACAATCAATTGAATTGATTGGACCTGCAACTCTGAAATTTAACCACCCCGTGAATCAGAGACCCTTCCGTGCGAAAAGAACATCCAGCCTGATAAAAAGTATCCGCGAAAAAGAAATTGATTTCCCTCATGCGTCGTCCATGCCCGCTTCAGCAAATTGTGTTTCCTTTCTGAGGCAGCTGTTGGATCGAAACCCGTTCACTCGTCTCGGATGTCGCGCTCGTCAAATTCTGGATGTGAGAGACCATCCCTGGTTGCGGGACATGGACTGGCGTTTGGTCGAGCAGAAAGGAATGCAATCGACCTTTGTGCCCAACGTGAGTTATCGAAAGGAGATGCTTTTGTTTTAAACCACGGGGAGGGGTTGCCTAACACACCCAAAACACAGCCATCAATCAACTACTTGGATCCTAGAGTGGTTCTCGAAGAATTCTTGCAGGATGGTTTGCTCATGGATCCAACAACTCCAAAATCGAAACGCATCAAGTCCACGGTCCTCAACAGAAAAGACAAGAAAGAAGCACTACCACCGCCACCCGAGAAACAAGGAAAGCCGCAAAGACCTTCAGCCACGACGTCCAGCAAAAGCGGAAACTCATTATTGGCGTATATATCCCGCAATTCGTCAAACGGACAAAAGCGAACAACAAGCGCATCAGATGCTGCCGATATTGCTGGAAACATTCACGCCATGATGAAGCAGTACAAAAGCGACCATAAAATTGCAGGGATTCATATATTTGGTTTGGTCGAAAACGAAGACTTGGCCGAAGCCGACAGAGAAGACTTGGAACTTCGATTCATGGCCGACAACTTTCTGACCTATGATCTTGCGAAAAATCCCAAACGATCCAAAGTTGCAGCCGCAGCAGCATCAAACATTGACGCATACCCTATGCCAACCATGCCCTCAAAATCATCTCAATTACCAATTGCACTTGGTCATGGCGATCTTTCCGCAAACATGGTTTTACTCATCCCTGCCTCCACTGCAAGTGACTCGATTTTACAATCCGACTTTAAAACATTCAACCACCGTCTCCCGTTCCAAGCATTCACGATTTGGAGTCATGCAGTAGACACGAGCATGATTTCAAAGTCAAATTGAACGCGTAACCAGAGGCGTCTTTCGATTCATCGTCGATTCCGATTCTGAAGGTGAAAACGTTCAGACGGATGTCAGTCTGTCTCAATATCTGCGGCGGTCTCCGCCAACACCTTCGCTGAATTTAGCCAGCCCAGTGTCACGGCGCGGTTTCACTGTTCGAACAAATCGTGCCCTCTCCCTGACTCTGAGTAGACTTTTCATGGACAAGAAACCTTTGTATAAATACCCCCAAATTACATTCAGCATAGTCTACGCGGATAAGCAAAAGGACGTGTTTTGGATAAATAAATAAACAATGAATGAACAAAAGAAAGATTAAATGTGGAGGGAATTGAAGATGAAAAAGTCTTATTTTGTGCACTCGTTTTAAGGGAATCAACAACTCGTTTTAAGGGAATCAAAATACGAGTCTCGTCTGAAACACGTTTGTTTTGAGTGGGAATCAGATCAAATTATTTTAAATATTTCTAAAATCCGATCATTTCCCATCTCCATCCCATTCCCCCCCTAATTACGTTTTGGTCCCAAACGAGCAACTTACTTTTTGATGGGGAACGGACAGTCACGGCAGCAGACAGAGGAAGGTGCGTTTGTCCGAATCTCGCTTTTGCGTCCAGGAATCCTTGTCTCTCTTAAACACTCCTCTTGCCCAGTGGGTCTGTGCCACTTTGAGCTGCTGCAAGTCGTTGGCAGGGGTTGCCTTTGGCAAGGTATGTCTGTTGACGACAACAAGAAGTGGCATCCCCATCGTTTTCATTCAAAGGACTCACTCCCCTCAACTCTCCCACCCCCCAAAAGGTACGCATTGAATGAAGCGGGACACCAAGACCCGCTACGCCCCTCAAATACATGGACAAGATGCAATGCATCCGCATGCACGCAATCCAAAACATTTTCCGAGAGCGAGCCATTTCTTCAAGACTTGAACCACCCATTCATTGTAAACCTCAACTACGCATTCCAAGACGACCAGTCCCTGTTCTTTGTGCTGGATTTAAAGACGGGAGGGGATTTGCGGCATCATTTGAACAGCTCGCTTGGGTTCGAGGAAGGCGCTGTTGAAAGTGTGGGCGCTTGAGATTGCGTCGGCTGTTCAGTATCTTCATTGCAATAATATTGTGCATCGGGACGTGAAACCGGACAATGGTAAATTGCGCTTTTTGTGTGTGTGTGCGAAAGGGCGGGAGAAACGGCGTGCCTTTGAATTAATCTGTTCTGTTGTCGAAAAACTCAGTTCTTCTCGATTGAAAAAGGGCATGCGCATTTGACGGATTTCAACATTGCCGTCAATATCGACAAAAGCAGCATTCTTAAATCACGCTCAGGAACAATGGCGTACCTTGCTCCGGAGGTGTTTGACGATCACGGATATTACTGGCAGGTCGACTGGTGGGCGTACGGAGTCATGCTATACGAACTTATTATTACAAGGTATATATCAACCCCGTTCGGCTTCTATTTCAAGATTTCCATTTGGATATACTGATTCAATGTCGTGTATTTTTTTTTTTTCAGCGACCTTTCCGTGGAAAAACTTCCGCCGCCTTGCTCGCAAGCATTCGAGACAGCGAACTGAATTTCCCCAAAACCAACATGTTTTCACGATCATCAGCCCCAATCGAGATTTCCATCGACTGTACAGTCTTTTTGCGCGATCTGTTGGACCGGAATCCATTGCGGCGGTTGGGCTGTCGAGTCTCGCAATTGGCGGATATTCGAGAGCACCCATGGCTGTGCACGATTGATTGGCAGCAAGTTGAGAAGAAGCAGGTTCAGCCACTGTTTGTGCCTAATGTAAGTGTTTGCGCCACAGTTTTTTGATGTATTGAAATAAGTGCGTACTGATGATGTGATTGCTCTATAGCCTCATGCAGAGAATTTCGATCCCCGAATCAATTTAGAAGAGTTTCTTCAAGAAGGATTCCCCGTCGAAGCGGCGCCACGGCCAAAGAAAAACATGAGAGCCAACGGCAAAAAGAAGACATCCTCAGAAGCAGTGCCAACCCCTGCAAAAGGAAACTCGACATCCTCCAATCCGAATATAGGCTCATTTATGGCGTACATGTCTGGCGGATCGTCTGCTGGCGACCAGGGCCGTCGAACAAGTGCCGCAGATGCCGCAGCAACAGCAGGGAATGTGGAACTTATCATGAAACATTATCAAAAGAGTCAAGGTCCAGGACTCAAGCTGTTTGGAAAAAAGACAGACACACAGCGTCGAAATTTGACCGAGACTGAACGTATCGAACTTGAATTGCGATTCATGACCGATCATTTCCTTCCCTTTGACCGAACCAAGCATTCAACAAATCCAACGCAACTTGCTCCACCCGTTCCATCGCTTCAAAACATCAACACAAACGCGCTGCCTGAAATCCGCGTCGATGAATCTTTACTTTCTGCGAACCGGATCGTACTCGATGAAAACACGACACGAACCATCTCATTCATAAAGACGGAGAAAGCGTAAATCCGGAGCACTGGAAAAATACTCCGCGCATTTCTTATGACGGTCATCCACAGCAGCCACAGGAATACTCCTCCTCCTTTGAGGCAGTGCGGAAA
Organism: Chytriomyces cf. hyalinus JEL632; assembly: GCA_025435555.1. NCBI lineage: Eukaryota > Fungi > Chytridiomycota > Chytridiomycetes > Chytridiales > Chytriomycetaceae > Chytriomyces > Chytriomyces cf. hyalinus JEL632. The sequence continues at coordinate 13,804 of JAIWWG010000199.1, read as the reverse complement.
CAAGACAGTTCAAGCAGCAGCAGCAGCAACAGCAGTAGTCTGGAGAGTAGTTCCTTGTCGAATATCGAACATCCTGGAATCTTGTTACACCAATTGGATTCTTTACATGACACTTCTCAAGATACACTTGGGTTTACAGCGAATGAGGAGTTGCAATCGAAACAAAGTCCCGCCGAATCATTGTCTGATTCTCTTCCATATACGACGCGCGATGGCGATTTGCACCCGTCATCCAACTCGGCGCATGATGTTGAACTGCCGAAACCGAATGTGATTCGCACAAGCGGGTTACGGTCGCAAGGCGAAAGTCCCCTCAGCTCGGCATCTGTTGGACCCGGTGGCAGTGGGAGAACAAAACGAAATTACCGAGTGACAACTGTGCCTTTACCCGACGATGATTTGTGCGAGGTTGAGAACCCGAACAGTGCGGCGGCGGCGGCGGCGGCGGCGGCGGAATAACTTCTGTAGAAGGCGGAATAACTTCTGACATTTTTTTTAAATCTATGTTTCACCATTTCGCATATTGACATTAATGAAATCTAATGGGAATAAAATGAATTGAGCAGCGGGGGCTTTATATTCATTGGGCAGAGTAATATTAATGAGCGAAAGTACGCAAAACACAAAGAAAAAGACAAACAACGCAACGAGGCAGAAAAAGTGAAACAGCCTCCGAAACGCGCCTTCAAAAAAAGCGACATCACAATTATATCCCCGGGAAACACAAAACACGCCATCTAAACAATGGAGCATTTGCTCTTCTTTTTTGTTGAGCCACTTGTCGGGGACGACGCATTCGCCCCTCCACCACCACCACTCGGCTTATCCGGTGAATTCTCCTTCCGAATCTGCCTTACAAGTTCATAAAACGCTTCATCCACATTGTGCCGCGTTCTCGCACTCGCTTCAAAAAACGGAATCCCTCCAAACTGCTTGGACGCATTCACACCCTCCTGCGCTCCCACTGCCCGTTCCTGCTCCAAATCACACTTGTTCCCCACAAGAACACAAGGGAAATATCTGTCCCGATCCTTGACACGCAAGATTTGAGCGTGAAAGTTTGAAATGTCTTCGAACGAGTGTTTTGATGTGATGGAGTAGACGAGGAGAAAGCCTTCGCCGGTTCGCATGTATTGTTCGCGCATGGCGCTGTATTCTTCTTGGCCGGCTGTGTCGAGAATGTCGAGGATTGCTACTTCATTGTCGACTTGGACTTGTTTGCGGTCTATTGTGTGCGTGATGTTGTTTTTTTTTGGAAATGGGTTTTGTATGAGTGGCAGTTTTTGTGGTAGCGATATGTCAACAACAGTTTTGGGGTCCTCAGATTCGCTCATGATGCATGCATCCGCCTCAAAAAATCAAAAGACAACAAGAGTCAAACTCACAGCTGTCTTCGATAGTTGGATCATATTCGTCCACAAACTGGGATTGAATAAATTGGATTGAAAGCGCAGACTGGAGAAACGACGCAAAAACCACGGCAACAAAGATTTTGGCAAAAAATAGAACCCGGTGGATGTAATTTTTTACAGCGTGTGTGTGGGGAGGAGGCGAAGGCAGAGCAAAGTCCGGAAATGGTTAGACACTCGACCCGACACTTTCACAAACGAGGGCGGAAAGAAAAATGAAACAAACCTTTCCGACTCCTCCTCCGCCCACGACCACAATTCGGTATTCTTTCTGATAGCGGCTCATGGGGATTGATGTTCAGCTGTTCGTGTTTCTATTTGGTGGCCAACAGTGCTTCGTATGTGTGTTGCTGCAGGTGTCCAGTTCGGGACAGTTGCAGGGTTTGTTCTTGGAAGTCTTGGCGGGCTGTGTATGCAAGAACGGAGGGTCGATGGATTTCGCGTGGATGTTGACGGTCTCGCGCAATGTTCTAGAACTGAAAAAACAATCCGTTGGTAAAACTTAAAAATCATGATCCTTAATTTTTTTTTTATATACTACAAGGGGACGCTGCAAAGAGGGAATGTCAATGAAAAGGGGGGCTATGAAGGAAGCGGCTCTTCGCTGTTGCTCAGCCGGTTCAAATGCAAGTACGCGTCCGTGCCGAACCCTTCCATGCTGATCACCCGCAGATCACCTCCCCAGTACCGTGAGTACAGCCGCGACAGTGGAAGCCCGTACCCAAACCCTGCCATCGGTGCTCTAAAGTCATTGTAAAGGTTGCTTTCCAGCTCCTGCTTCTCTGCAGTCGTATACAAGTACGTCCAAATGAGCGGCAACCCACTTCTACGAATGCCGCCTCCTTCGTCGCTGATTTTAATTGTAATGTCTTCGTTTCCTTCGGCAACGATAACCTTGATGGGCGGGTATTCGCCGTCCGCGTCTAATCCGTAGCGCTCCACAGTTGCTCGCAAAGAGTTTTTGAACAGCTCAAACAGGCAATGGTGCAGATGCGATGGGACATACATAAAGTTGACATCGTTCTTTGCGCATGTTGAGCTTCCAATGTACATTTTTATGTCGGGTGGGTTCAACACACCGGATGCATTCTGAAGACAGAAGAGTTAGCACACAAGCTTCCCTTCCAACTCTCAGTTGAAAACGAGACAAACCTGAAGAACGCCGATGGCATTGTCATACGCCTGGGTAACAACATCTCTAATGGATGTTTTGGTGCAAATGATTCCCACGTGGTCACTTGGGAAAGTCGACTTCCCAAGCGTCGCCTTTGTCAGAGCCACGTGCTGCCCAATCAGCATTCTGATGCCAATTCGCGACATGTAGAATCTATCCAAGAAAGACTGCAGGTCTGTCGGCAGCAGGTTGGCGGCGGCGTCTGGATTCTTGAGCAGTTGGGAGGGATACAAGCTTGGATGCGTTCTTTTGAAAGCGCTGGCAGTCATATCCATTTGGCGGGTGCTGGCAGCCAGCACTGGGTTCGATTTTGTGGCTTTCCAGTGGTCTTTGAGTTCCTGGATGCCTTGGGCCATGTTCAGAGCGACAGGGTCATGTCTCCGCTTAATGACTTCCAGGCATTCCATAAACTTTGCGTTGTATTCGTTGACTTCTTTCAAGGCTGTTGCGTCTTCGAGGGGATTGCAATATCGCTGGACTTTACGTTCTATAAACAACTGTCAGCAAATAGAACTTGATCAAGAACAGGAGGAGTTGTGTTTCACCTTCAAACGCAGTTTTAGTGTCTTCCTTCTCGAAAGATTGCTCCCTGAGCAGCTTACGAGGGATCCCAAACTCCTCTGGCGCAGGGAACGAGGCCAGGTCGGCAAACGATTGGTGGTACCATTCAGTGACGGTTTTGATGCTCGACATGCTTGACAAGTTGTACGGCAGACTCTCCAGCTCCACCACGCGCTTTGCGATGCGGATGGGTAACTCGTGGTGGATAAACTGGGTAGCCCTCAGGATAGTCGTGGGCGATGGTTTGCTGCCAAACTCGACCATCTGTTTCAGAGACACTTGAGTCTGTGCGTGTTTGGCGGTTCTCTGGATCATTTGATGCAGGTTGGAGACTGGCCGGAGGGGTGCTGAGGATATTGCCATGGTCGAGAAGGGGGGCGGGTGTTTGCTGTGTTGGCGGTGGTTGGGTGGGTTGTTGCTTGCGTGTGGCACCAAATTTCAAGAAATGAATCACTGAAAATTGTGTGCTCATGGATTGTGCGCGGGCAATCCCGGGTGTGGCTTCTGCTGACCCGTTTGAATGCCCAGTGTTGAGAACAAGCTGGACAGAGTTTGACCAGCGCATGAATGACGATGCATTTGTCTTAAACATGGCAGTAATCCGCTGGGATCACGCATTCCGTTTTCTTCCTTCCTGGTTTGATGTGGGCATTAATGCAAATCACCAACGTCGCGATTTCTTGCGATCCAGACACTCGTGCGGGTAGATAGTCATGGTAAGTTGTTCCTCGGGTTGATAAGAGGAACCACGCCAGGAATGTTTGCAAAAACAACGGGGGATATTGACACTACACGTCCAAATCTCAAATCAACGCGATGTTTGATGATTGCAAACGGTAGCGGTTCTGTCGCGAGTACCAATGCGTTGTTTGATGTTGTCCTTGTATTTAAATTTACGGTTCATAAATATTTACATTTAACAAGAATGGTAAATATTGCAAACGCGTCTAAAAGTAAAAAAATAAAGGAAAGCAAAACAAAAAATGGTTCTCGAGGCGTGTTTCTTGGTGTGAGTGCGCCCCCAGACTCGAGAGGCAGAACGGGCGTCATCAGAGCTGATAAAAACACTGCCCTCCAATCAGTCTCGACAACTCCGAATGGATGCGCAACGGCGACTTCACACCCTCCCGTATCGAAGCACAGAAGGATGCCGTCACTCTTCTCTTTAACGCAAAGACTCAATCAAACCCTGAGAACACTGTCGGACTTATGACTATGGCCGGAAAGGGGTGCGTGTTGAAGTATGGTGTTACCTTTGTTGAATATTTTATTTGTTCGAAACACGCAGCCCAGAGGTCCTCGTTACGCTCACGACTGAGATTGGGAAAATCCTCACAGCCTTGCATAAAGTTCACATTTCGCATTCACCGAACATGTCGACGGGCGTTCAAATTGCGCAGGTGGGGGAATTGCTTTCCTTCAAAAGAAAGCCGTCTCAACTCAACGGCTCAAAAAATCACCACAGCTGGCTCTCAAACACCGACAAAACAAAAACCAACGCCAACGAATCATTGTCTTTGTCGGAAGCCCCATCCCCGAGGACGAAAAATCACTCGTCAAGCTGGGCAAAAAACTCAAAAAGAACAACATTGCTTTGGACGTGATCAATTTCGGAGAAGATGCTTTGAATACCCCGAAACTCGAGGCGTTGATCCACGCCGTCAACAGCAGCGACAATAGCCATCTCGTCACGATCCCACCTGGACCCCACGTTTTGAGCGATATCCTCATCTCGAGTCCCATTCTGGCAGACGAAGATGGTGCGCCACCCGCTGGATTTTCTGCAGGTGGAGCGGGTGGATTTGAGTTTGGTGTTGACCCAACGTTGGATCCGGAGCTGGCGCTTGCCTTGAGAATTTCCATGGAAGAGGAGCGTGCAAGACAGGAAGCAATGACTAGTGGTCCTGCAGCAAGTGGATCAGGAGGTGCGGAGGCATCAGGCGAAGCGATGGCGTTGGATTCATCCGTTGCTGCTGGCGCTACAACTGAAGAAGACATGCTGGCTCAAGCATTAGCAATGTCTATTGGCAGAGAAGTAAGCAGCACTTTCTTTTGACTGCGTACTGTCCCCGTTTGCTTAATTTTATCAACAGGGAGGAGACGCAATGGATTTGGGCGATGAAGACGACGAAATTGCCAAAGCAATTGCTCTTTCTATGCAAGATGCTTCAGCCGGCGAAGCCTCTTCGTCTTCCGAGGTTGGTTCATCTAAATGACTTCTTCATTTTCTGACAGCGATTTTCCCTGCTTTAGAATCCCGATTACATGAGCAATCTCTTGGGAACACTCCCAGGTGTGGATCCCAACGACCCGCGTTTGAAAGATGCGTTGCAGGGAATCAAAAAGGATGACAAGAAGAATGACGAAAAAAAAGAGTGAGACGGTGTGAATTCTGTTGTTGTAAGGCGCACTGGCTGCATTACTCGACTGTGAAGTTGGCAGAACAACAACGTGAAATAAAAACTGCCGGTTATACGAGGGCAGAGAATTTATATTTTCTGCGTTCGAGAAGCAATGAAGGGATCAAGTGTTGGCCCCTCTGATAGTATGTTTCTTTTTTCAGTTTCAAAGAATCCCAACGAAATTATGATTTTCTCTCACTAAACTCGTCACGCGTTTTGTAACATTTCCAGTCTTGGTGGCTAATTCTGAAATACAAAAAGTATCCAATGAAATCCGCTGCTCTCTTTGTCGCGACGTGCCTCACTTTGGCAGTTACCACTGTTGCCGGCCCTCTCCCTTATGTCCTGTGCGTATCGGCTTGCAATGCGGGCTGGGTGTCCTGTTATGCAGGCGCAGGTCTCGTCGCGGGGACTGTCACAGCGGGCCTTGGAGCACCCGCAGCCGCTATGATGTGTAACGCCGCACAGGCGGCGTGTATGACTGCGTGCGGAGGCACTCTTTTAGCACCTGATCCGTCGTGGGCGTGCACGGTCATGTGAACACGCGATATGTGTAGATAGCGATGGGTTTGCTTTATTGCTGGGTCGCTGGGTTTCAATAAATGGAGCATCATACCACAAATCACCAGAATTTTTGAATTTGCTGCGCCGAAAAGTGTTGAAAAGTGGTTTGATTTGGATGGGGGCTTTATTGTCGCTGCTCTTCAATGAAAGGAAAGAAGAGTTGTTTATGGTTGCTTGTAACAATGTTGAAGGTTCGCGATGGTGATTGACAAGACATTGTCAGGTACATTTCAACAAAAGAAGTTCGATGATCAGCCAAACAATCGCAACAGTCAGCAGAGCCGACCTTAACTCAACCTCGGATCTACAAACATCAAAGCACAACTTGTCAATCGAAATGCGGGATTGTCGGCGTAAACGAAATGACGCGTCATTTGGTTGGAAACTTGATGAACCTTTCTCAAAAACGGCCGCTGAATCCAGCTACGCGTGATTCATCCGAACTTGAGTGGTTGAGGGCGCTAAAATGGTAGGGGCGAGTTTGTTCAGGCTTGGTTTGGGATAAAGGCATGGAGCTTTCGATTTGTTGTTGCGAAAAGGTTGCCGCCTTTGGCCCACACTGCTCGCGTCGTTGCATGCACCCACCTTGCCCAACTGTTGAAAACAAACAATAAAGCTGAAGGCGCTTCCCAAATCAACTCCAGCCGAATCTCTTGGGAACTCTCCCAGGAGTGGATCCCAACGACCCGCGTTTGAAAGATGCGTTGCAAGAACTCAAAAAGGACGAAAAGAAGAATACCGAAAAAAAAGTGCGAGGCGGTGTGAATCTGTTGTTAGGGCAGCCAGAGAATTTGTATTTGCTACGGCCCAGAAGCAAAGCAATGGCGCGATCAATTATCAGCGTCTCAGCATCTCCTCACACGCTTGAGAGGATGAGAGTTGTTTTGCAGTCACGCTACTTACATACGTCACTCTCGACTGAAAACAAGTTGGTGAGAAGTGCGCACGAATCCACAGCTTGTGGATTTATTTGCTATGACTAAACTCGGTACGCGTTTTTGTTTAGTTCTTGGTGGCTGAATCAGAAACACAAAACGTTTCAATGAAATCCGTTGCACTCTTTGCCGTCACAAGTCTCAGTATGGCCATTGGTGCCGCGGCTGGTCCGCTGCCATACGTCATATGTATATCGGCCTGCAACGCGGGATGGGTCGCTTGCTATGCGGGCGCAGGTCTCGTGGCCGGGACGGTCACAGCGGGGATCGGAGCACCCGCAGCCGCGATTATGTGTAATGCCGCCCAGGGAGCATGCATGACCGCATGCGGAGCCGCGCTTTTAGCTCCTGACCCGTCGTGGGCGTGTGCGTTGATGTGAAACGCGACTTCTGCAAATGGCGATGAGCGTGCGTGCACTTGGGTGGTTTCAAATAAATGGGAACATCACATCCACCCCCAATCTTTTCACGGGCGAAATCGGCCGATTTATCAGTCGAAAACGGCGACGATGCGGCGACGATACACGACCGATAAATCGGCCGAGATCCGGACGCTCACGCCATTCGGCCGATGTTCTTCCGATTTATCGGTCGAACATCGGAAACCTATCGGCCGTATCTCGCAAGCATATCGGCCGCGTATCTGCAAACCAGTCGATGAACGGTCAACCCAAAAGCTGGATTTATGGGCAGTAAAATAAAATATTTATCGTTCGTAAAGTTAAAAATTTATTATGTATAAAATGAGCACTCGTCGCAAGACCAGCTGTCGCAAGACCACCCGTCGCAAGGAACAATGCCGCTGTTGAGGTGAGCAGCGATTATACCCCTTCGTTCTCATCATTTGAGTCAGCGGCTGCCTGTGGGCCCTGATCTGTGTATGTTGCCAGATCTAAGGCCTTGATCCGTTCCAGTTCAGCAGGACCCCCCGGCCCAAGACCTGCAATGCGCCTCATCTCCTCGATGAGGATCGCAAAGTAGGGAACCCTCACCCTCAACATACCACGGACTCTGCGCTGTGTGAAGGTGAGTATTTATATTCGTGTCACAATTGCGAAACATCGTGAAACACTTACCATCAACGCTGCACGCTTCAGAACGTCATTCGTCAACTTGCACCTATCACCGAATACAACTACAGCGTATTTTTGAAGGGTGAGATTAGCGGTGTTTTTATTGTAGTGTCCTTTGATCTATTAATGCAAAGTTAGTTCAGCACAACAGAGCCATTCATACTCAATGCCATCAACTCACCTTCTTCACCATAGTGTCGCGAGCGCTTCGAAATGAGCTCTTGATCTCTTCAATAAACATGGTGCGCTGATCTTCATTGTATGTTGCAATCAAGGGTCCCCATTCTGTTTCAAGGTGATGCTGAATGTGAAGAAGCAGAGTTAATAAAGATGAATATCAATAGGACTTGTTTTCACCTCTATCTTAGTGAGATTTGGTTTCAGAACGTACTTGGTGGCAGTTGCGACAAAATATTTCTCATTTGCACGTTTGATGTCTGTCCTCAACGCTTTTGGAATTGTCTCACGCATCTTGGGCACAAAGCTATTGCTGAGCATAGCAATAGACTGCCTCAAAGCTGTGGTTTCACTGTTACTGTATTCAGCCTGCTCTTGAAACTGTTCTTTCAGATCTCTGATCACAGAGACAAAGGGCTGCATATCTGAATTTGAATGAGACAGTGAGGTGAGAAACATCATGTAGTGAAAGGCAACATACCAATCTGAGTTGATGGACCAGCCTGAAGAGGTGAGTTGGAGAATCTGGCAGGTCCCCTTTGTTGGGGGCTGAATTGGTCAAACTCTTCATCCTGATGACGAGGGCGGTAAGAAACTGGCTGGCCAGTAGATCCCTGGAAAGTAAAGCTGATTGACCCCTGTGCAGTGGAAGATACACTGTATCAGATCACCCTTGCATGCTGATCAGTTCTGAGGCTCATTTTTCTTTGCTCCAATTTGTTCCGACATGCCCAATTTGTTCTGTGATTCATCCCAATTTGTGCCCAACATGCATCAAAGTCAGCACAGATGTCCAAACTGCAACACGCCATTTGCTGGGAAACGCTGGGCAAGGAATCTGAACCATCATCTGCAGCGTTGCACAAATGAGTCGGAATCAGATGATGCTTGGAGTATGCATTCATGCAAGAGTACAAGCTCTGCTCAGCAAAGTTTTGACAGCCTTGCATTCAACCAAGAGTGCATCAATATGATTGCTGAGACTGAAGCAGGTAAAGGCTTTTTGACTGGGTTAGCAATTTACAAAATGGACTGACAGATCTGTTGCCAGCAGATTCCAATGATTGTCTCAGTGACAAAAGTGTCAGAGCAGAAGAACAATGCGCAATTGTGGCTGGACCAGATGAACATCACAGCACAAGCGACAGCAACAGTATTGATCAGTCAGATAGAACTGACATGGAATTGTCAGACACTGATGATGGTTCTGATATGGACTCTGATGATGGTTCTGATATGGACTCTGATGATGCAGCTTCTGACTTTGGATCCAGCCATTTCTACCCATTTCCATCAAGAACACATGCTCTGCTATTCAGTCTGCTATTTGCTAAGCGTCGCCGCATCAGTATTACTCAAATGAAACTTCTCTGGGGAATATTTGAACTGCTGCAAGTCAAGTGCCCTTCTTTGAATGCAATTTTGAAGCTACGCAAGAAGCTTTGCAAAGTGCAGCCCATTGAAAGGAAATCTGCATCAGGCATTCAAATCTTTGTCAGGCCTATTCCTGAGCTCATTGAATCTGCGTTTGCAACACCATCTATTGCAAAGGAAATCCGATATGGTCCACAGTTATCAACACATCCACAAGAAATTTTTGAGTCATTAGCATTTTCTGTGAGAGCGCCTTGCCTTTGGATGGACAACAATTCAACTCGATTTTACGCTGGGTGAGATCTTCCTTAAATGTTTTTAGTGATTTAGCTGATATCACTTTTAGAGATACTGTTGTAATGCCCAATTTTGAAGAAGGCATTATTAAGTGTTTTCCAAAACCTGGTATTGTGGCATTTGGGCAAGTTGCTGAGCATTTCCATTCTGTGTTGTTGCAAAACTTCACAACTACAGTTGAACTGCATCCAGGGGATGCAATGACACTTGTTCAAAGGGGCAATCTCAGTATTCGAGGTTTGTGTGCAAGCATTTATTTTGAAGATAGTAACTGAATTTGTTCAGCAAATGGCCGGAAAGTCATCAACTTTCCAGTCATCTGCAGCTCAGATGAAACTTCAGGAAACACAACCAAGCGCTACAACCACTTTGAAAACTTTTTCGTTATATTTCCATTGCTTCCGCACAAGTTTTATGGTCCTCGATATATCAACTTTGCTGCCACTACAAACACTGGATCATGGTCAGATATTGCTGAGGTTGTCTTGCACGATTTGAGAGAAGGTAACATTAATCTGTATTTATTTTGACATTGCAGTACTGAATAAATCACCAGGCAGCCCTCTATCTCTTGGAATCAAAGTACTTGACTCAAGCACCGGAGAGGATGTGATTGTTGTTTCACAATTACTTGCAATGCTTGTGGATAATCCACGTGCAGCCCAAATATGCCATCAAGCTGGAGCACGAAGTGACTTCAACTGTCGAGTTTGCACTGCACCTATTGGAAGTCCATCCACTTGCATGCAACTTCATCCTTATCGATGGTTATATGAAACCAAGCAAGTACTGTCTCGAATGGCACAGATGAACAAAACACAATCAGAGTCTCTGAGAAAAGCAACTGGGATAACTGTTCCATCTGAGCACGCCAACATCTATCTCTCCCTCCCTGGTTTTTCACCTCATGCGCAAACTCCAGTTGAAATTCTCCATACACTGTTACTTGGAGTCATGAAATACTTGGGGACAGAGTCCAAAGAAAAGCTGAAGTCAAGGTCTCTCAAACTCAGAGCTGCATCTCTATTTGCAATCATCTCAACCTATCAACACTGTCATTTGTCATCAAAACAAGTGACTCGCTACATTGGAAGCATGAATGGAAAAGACTTCAAGGGCCTTGCACAAATAGGGCCATTATTCTTCCCTTGGCTTCAGCCAAATCTAACTTGGCTTTGGCTTGCTGGTGCAATTCTTACGAAACTGGCATATGATTCCAAGTATCCACACTTTGAGTTAAGGTACCGCCATCTCCAAAAGGCTACCATTGCAGTTCAGCGTCTGTTCCATGTTTCACTGCCATCAGCAAAAGACAAGCTCAAAGTCCATCTACTTTCTCATCTCCCTGATAATTTCCGGATCTGGGGACCACTGTCTCTGTATGCTGTTGAAGTTCCAGAACAAATGAATGGAGATGTGCGCAAAGACATAGCAAATTCAAATCGGCATTCACCATCAAGAGATGTGGCATGGGCATTTGCAATTCGGGAAGGGACAGTATCATATTTACGAGGGGCATCAGGAGGAGGGCCTGGATTACTTGAACTTGGAGCAAATTCCATTATAGTCAAGCATTTGTTCCCTCCCATCAGGCCAGTTCCATCAAGAGCTCGCATTCAGATTGGCAGATTCTTCTTTTTTGACAACTGGGGCCGTATTGGAAAAGTCATTCAACATAACGAGCACACCAAAACTTGTCTAATGCAAGAATTAGAGCTGAACGGCCAGTTAACATCATGGAGATTACGTGCATGTAGTTTGCACAACAACTTCTATGTCCCTGTTGGCAATATCAATGACCAAGCAGATGTCAGTCACGACTGCTGGGAAGAGCAGTTTTTGTGCAGCTGGAGACAAGATGGATCTATTGCACATTCAACTTTGAACACGTATTTTCTAAATCCCTTTCGCATGGAATGTCATCACACACTTGGAAGTGCCCAAACAGATGTGTTCCTTGACTTTTTACTCTCAAAAGCTTGAGATGTTTGTTGCTTCTTTGATTCAATAAAGAATTGAGAGCCTGTCTGAGCACTTGAGGTCCAAGGCCCATGTAGTGTTGCAAAACAAAGGTGAAAGGAGATGATTTGGTGGAGCAATTGATTGGCAAATAGTGGTTGGTCATGAAATCCTCTCACAAAATAAGAGCGCAGCCTTTTAAGTGTTTTATGTTCAGTCTTGTCAAAGCCCTCTGTTACGTAATCAGCCTGATCACGTAACTACCGCTCTCGCCTTTCAGCTATATTTGGAACCGTTCTTCACAACATTTTTGGAACCGGATTTCGACATGTCGAAATCTCTCTCGCCACTTCCCACGACATTTTTGGAAAACTCTTTATTTAGAAAACTGGAATTCAATATTTAAAGCGCTCCTCGTTCACTTGAATAAAGCAGCTTCTCTTACAACTCTTAATTCTCTTAAAGACAATCCTCAGAAAAACTCCTCGTACTCAGAGCCATTCCACACTATTAGCTATTCCGTCCCATCGTCACTGGGCATGCAGGATAGTCGTGGGAACCCTCGCATCCACTGCGTGGTATGCTGGTTCAAGTCCCCTTTTTGTCACTTTTATCTCTAGCACCGCTTTTCTGCCGATGAAACGGCCGTTTTTCTCCAGCTCATCCGCCGATGATCTGTGGCTAAAAATCGGGCGACAATCTTCAGTGTCATGCGACCGAATAACGGCCGATTTCAAAAGCGGCCGTTTATTCTCCGCCAATCGGCCCGTTTTTTAGCAGTTTATTCAACAGTTTACTGACAGGCAAATCAACCGGTCATCGTTGCCGAATCGGTGACGATCCCGGCCGACGCCGATTTCGGCCGAAAGCTTTGCCGATTCCGCTCCGATTTCTTTCGCGGCCGTTATCGGTCGGTTTTTTCGTTGGCGGTGTCACAATTTACCACAAAATTTTATAAATTTGCTTCGCGGAAAGAAGTTTTGGAACAATGACGCCAAAGAATCAGTCAAACAATGGCAACAGTCAGCAGAGCCGACCTTGCCTCAACCTCGGATCTACAAACATCAAAGCCGCAACTTGGCATTCGAAAATGCGCGGTTGCCGGCGGAAAGGAAAAGACGCGTCGGTTGGTTGGAAACTCGGCGAAACTAGTTTTGAAGGAACGGCCTCTGGATCCAGCTACGTGCGATTCATCCGAACTTGCGCGGTTAAGGGCGTTGAAATGGTAGTTTGAGTTATTCAACGTTTTGTGTTTGGGGATGAAGTAATGGTCTTGTTGCGCAAAAGGTTGCCGCCATTGGCCGACGCTTCTCGCGCTGTTGCAAGCACGCACTTTGCCCAACTCTTGAAAACGAACGCGAAAGCGGAAGGCGCTTCCCAAACCAATTCCAACCGAATGAAACACGAGACAATGAAACGGTTGCTGAAAGAAACAACGCTGCCCAACATCAATTTAACAAAAGGCCGTTTCCCATCAAAAGAACTGAAGAAATGCCATGACATGAAAAACCAACTTCGAGTTAAGAGTTTTTTTTTTCGGTGCCCAAAATCCGCAAGTGTTGGCGCCTGAATGTCCTGGTTCTTTTTCACACACTTGTTTAGAACAACCCAAAGCAGCGGTTTCTGTTGTCCATCCGCGAACAAGCGCAGCAACTCGAGCAAAAAGCTGCCAAACGAACTGCTGAAATTGAAAGCGCGCAGCAAAACGTGAGCATAATGTGGGACTTGCTGCGTCCGTTGTCGCGCGATCCATTTTTTGGAAAGTTTATTCAGCAACTGCAAGCACTCGGAAGGTATTACAGTCTTTGAATTAATTCTTGTACGTACGAGTTGGTTAGTAAATGCAAAGACAACGTTCCAGTGAATCCGGATACGTTCG
>JAIWWG010000198.1:0-18772 GCA_025435555.1 Chytriomyces cf. hyalinus JEL632 | reverse complement strand
ACTTCCATTAAACTGTTTCAAAAGTGTCAGTTTCCTCAGCGACTTGCATTCAGATAATGCTGCCCCCGTACAGTCTCTCAAGCATTGGATCAAGATGGAGTAATTTCAGCAATGGCATCAGAATGCTAAACTCACTCTGCATTTGAAGCTCGTAGAATGGCAGCTTTACAAGCCAGTTTGCCATCATTTTGACCATTGCTGCATCGGCAATGAAAAGCTTGAAGTAGTTTTTGCCAAGTTCAAGCTTCTTGATGACCTTTCTCACAGAGTACAACATGGCAAATAAGTCATCCATATCTTGCAAGGAGCATTTGTCCTCAACCATCACTTGTACACTTCAGGAAGAGGGTTCAACATGGCAACAATGTTCTGGTGATAACCAATTCTTGCGCATCCACCATATTTATAAAGAATGCGAGAGTAGGTCTCAAGACCGTGCAATTGGGACTTTGATGTTGAATTGAGAAGACGTTGCACGTCCAGGTGGGGCCAGAAATCAGAAGGACTGAGCGCTCTATATCCTCTTTGTCTGTGCCTCAAGTCATACATGGCTGTAGAGATGTACTTGTACTATCGAACAGAGTGGCACAACTGCAGGATATCCTCTCCACTCACAGACAATACAATTTGGTCGAGGATTTCTGGTGGCATGGATCCAACCAACGGTCTTGACGGCTTGGAGGGAAGTGCAGGTTTCAAGGGCTGGGATTCAACTGTTGGTCTCAAGGGTTCTGATTCAGATTCAGGCGCAGGTTTCGAAGGTGCACTGTCGATAGACAAGCAAGCAGCTGCTGTGGCTGGCGAGGAGAGGAAGGAGCTGCTGAAGGTCCACTCCAGCAATGGCCCCCAGGCCCACGCTTGAATCCATGCCGCAAGAAATAATCGACCAAATTGTATCTGTTGCAGGTGGACGTGACATTCTGCAGCTGTGCCACTCTCTTCCTTGCTGCAAGTACATCTCCAAGGCCATGCACGATTTTGCGCGGCCACTTAAGTTGACGACAACGTCAGGCCCTGTGGATTTCTGGCCCTAATTCAACCTGCGACCAATTCTCAATCAGATATTGAAGGCAAACTTGTGCGAACTTCAGACGTATTCCGCCATTCTTTCCAAGCACGGGGGATACGCAAGAATTGTTGAGGCCCATCAAATGATCGCCATCTTGGGCGCTCTTCCGATGCAGCTTGAAGTGAGACTTGAGTATGCGGAACAATTGAACAACACGGATACCTTTTTCGAAACAATGCTCGGTGCCAAAAAAAGCATCAGGAAGCTTACCTTTGGCGGTGACTACATTTGACTTTGCAATTCTGATCCAGCGTGGGTCAAAATGACAATAAAGTGGTGGAAAAGCTTCTGCGTTATCAATGATTCCAACCAAAATGCTTGACATGCTTCATCTTATGCCAGTGCTTTCTTCGCTGCATCTGCGAACTCTGGAAGACATTGGTAGTGTTGCTTTGTCTGAATGCAAGTCACTGTGCCACCTCTCAATTTCAAAACTGTTTGACGGAGCAGAGGGGCCTGAGGTCCTTGTCCAGCAACTACTGGATATTTTGAAGGATGCCAAGATTCTGCAACTGGAAGTGTTCCTGCCTTGGGGTTGGCAGAAATTTCTACCCGCGATTTGAAGGAAACAGTGGCTGCCGCTTTTCTGAAACAGGGATGGCATGAGCAACGCTCGTGGAATGATGAACATCAGTTTGGAGAGTACTTTGTATACAGAAAGCGAGGGTAGAGCAGATTTATGGTTTCGAATCAAAGGTATCATTAAAGTTTGAATGACGCGAAAAATAAACGAGCGCAGCCTGTTTGAAGCAGTGTGCCTTTCTCAAAATTTGCGCTCTTGGTATTAACATCCAGGTGACGGGTATAATTGGAGACATCACATGCAAAAACGACGGTTTAAAGCTTTTTGTGCAGCCGTTTTTGTCCACGATATTTGTTTCCAGAGATTTATGGGATTTTGACATAAATTTTATTGAGATATGTGTGGAAAGAGTATTGTATACACGTCTCCTTTTATACTCGTGAAAAATGAAATCATTGTGGCACAGTCGAACAGACAAAAATAATTTGTTCCAGAAAGATCCAAAACTGACGGTGCCCCATAGCCGGGGATTCCAACAAATTTACGCGGACGAAAAGTTCAACAAGCAGGTTCAAGCGGGGAGTGCTGCGTTTATTCAGATTGGTGCGCACCATTTCAGGGTGCACCTGAATGGTTGGGAATTCGGGACAACGCGGGCTGACTGTAAATTGTGAAAAGTCTGTTCCCACCTTCAATGGAAATATACTCAAAACACAGATGACAACAAAGTGCGCATGCTGTCAGCGGCACGAGATCACTCTTCAGGCGCTTCAGCAACAGATGCTCGATGAAGTCAACTCTTTCCGCAGACTTCAAATGCATCCGTTCGACAGCATCCACAGTTCCTTCCACTCCCCGCCAGCACCAGCGGTCGCTTGCTCGTCTAAGAACACCATATCATCTGCACTTGAATTTCCGGCTTTGAGAGGTACGCTCGAAGCCATGCCGCCAGAAATCTTGGACCAAATCGCGTCGTTTGTGAGCGGGGATGATATCCTGCAACTGTGCCATGCCATTCCTCACTACAAGTACATCTCGACAACCATGTTTGACTTAACACGCACCCTTATAACGCGTAATGTACTGGAACCTGAAGATCTCTGGCCCAGCATCAAAGTGGAGCCTATTCTTGATTCCATTGTGAAGCCGAGTTGTTCGCAACACGCACTTGGCGCATACTCTCGCATTCTCACCAAGCACGGCGGGTACGCGAGAATCGATGATCCGCGTGGAAAAGCTGCCATCTTGTGTGATCTTCCCACCAACCTTGAAGTGCGGTTAAACAATTTCATACAATTGCATGACACGGACTCCTTTTTCAGCGCAAGTTTCAGTGCCAAAAAGAACATCATTAAGCTTTCTCTCGGGTTTGACTACATTGAACGCTGCTACTCTGATCAATCGACGCTCAACATGACAACAAAATGGTTGGCAAAACTTCGTATCCATGAGCTTGAATTTGTGGATTTCTTGACCATTCCAACCCAAATACGTGGCATGCTTCATCTGGCACCCATGCTTTCCTCGCTACATCTCCACAGTTTGTCAGACTGTGCCGGCATAGCTTTCTCTGCGTGCAAGTTGCTGAGGAAACTGTCAATGCAGAACGTGTTTGAAGGGAATCAGAGCCCAGAGGCGCTTATTCAGCAACTGCTGGATATTGTGAAACCAACCAAGATACTTGAACTGGAGATGTTACTACCACGGAGCTGGCAGAACTTTGTACAGAGTGGTTTGAAGGATTTAGTGGCTGGTATGTTTCTACAACACGGATGGCGCGAGCATCCAGGGCAGTATGAGAAAACGGATATGTTTGGGATGCACTTTGCATGCAGGAAGCGAGAGTAGCGCTCATTTTATGAATTTTGAATCAAGCTCATGCGGAAAATAAAACGACTCAAGTGAAAAGGCACTCTATTCGATGGTCTCTCCGTCTAATCTGAATTCGCCTGCGCTGAATTGCGCCCCGAACTCTCATCACCTCCAGATTTCGTATCAGCGAGCTTGGATTTTCGCGTTCCACACGCATTCCAACCGAAATACTGGGTATGCTTCAAATGGGACCAATGCTTGGCAAGATTCAGAAAGTGGCAATCTTGGTGCCATGGAGTTACCAGAAATTTGAAACCATCGATTCGAAGAATTTAGCAAGTGCCTAATTTCTGGAACACGGATGGTGCGTGCAACCCGCGCGGTATGATAAAACTCTTATGAGAGAGTACTTTGCAGGCTGGAAGCTAGAGTAGAGCACAATTTATGTTTTTGAATCAAGATACGTAATATGAGTGGGAAAATAAGTAAAGAGACTGTATGTTTGTGTTCCTTCTTCTGCATTCATCATGTCCAGTGTATTGAATTGACCAAGAAATGAGTGTCCGTTCTTGAACGCGCAAATTTTGCTGTCCGGCCGGTTTATACCCGCGTGTCGATTTCTAAGTGCCCTTGTACGCTGGAATGTGGGGAAGAGTGTTGAAGTCCCCGGCTGAGAGCCACCGCCCATGAGATTGTTGGGCGGCACTTGGGTGGTTCATGAGATTGTTTTATTGTCGTTCATTAGCCACCGGTTTGCCTTGTTACATTTCTATCGGACTTTATTTTAAGTATTTAACACAGCATGTTCGGACGAATAAAGAATACTCTTTTACCAAAAACTCAATAAAGAGGAATAGGAGCACAAAGGCGGATTCTCAGCAGTGAACTTGCATCCAGTGCTGAGGATCACCCGGGATTTGCTGTCAAGTTGTTTTAAACCGTTGAAACCAGATTTCGAATTATGTATCGAACCCATGTCTAAGACTTATTGTCATGGTAGATGTTGTTGAAGAGTGCGCGCTCGCGTTGTTGATGTGCACTTCTGGATGTTCCAAAGCTACTGGCAAGTGTCGTTTTGGGGAATCAATTCGGTTGTTTCGCCTCGAGAGACGAGTTAGCAGCATTGTAGCAACAGTCTTGGAAATACTCTGTCGATCCTCCTGTCCATGCTGCCAGAGACACGAGAGTACGATCCAGTCGCTTCAACAGCAAATTCTCAGTGATGCCAACTATTATCGAAAGCTGCTTCAAATGCCGCTGGTCGACAGCTCCTCTGTCTCAGTGTCGAAATCCCCAGCCACAACTGCTGCTGACCCATCCATCGACATTGTACCCTCAGTACCCGCAATGCACACCAGACGTACGCTCGAATCCATGCCGCCTGAAATTCTCGACCGAATTGTATCGTTTGTGAGCGGCAATGATATCCTGCAATTGTGCCACGCCGTTCGATACTTCAAGTATATCTCCAGGGCCATGTTTGACTTTGCGTCGCTGCTAAAAATGGACTTTGATCAAAGAGTCGAGATGTTCAGCTTTTGGCCGCGTCTCATGCTTGATGGCTTGCCAATTCCTGTTCCTGTTTCTCACCTACACGTGCTTCAGACCTATTCAAGCATTCTCCCGAAACATGGTGGATATGCCAGCATTGATGATTCGACTGGAATCGAGCTCATCATAAGTGCCTTACCTGAAAACGTTGAAGTGAGTATGTTCGGCATAAGGGGATCAACTGACACAGACCCATTCTTTGGCGCACTGTGCAATGCCAAAAAGTGCATAAGGATGTTTGAGTTTGGGCCTCACTTCTTTACACACTGCGAAGCTAACCCAGCGTAATTTCTGCGTGCCGTATGCGTCCTTGCACGCACTTTCTGTAAAGATGTTTTGGACGCGTTGTTGGTTGAATGAAGATACTTTCCGCAAATTAACTTCTCTCTTTGCTTTCCATTCGACCTTGTATGCAGCGTTCGAAATCTCGTCGTCAAGTAGGGTTGAGTTTGAGTTTGATGTGCCTTGTGTGAGTCACCAGTAAACCATTCAAAACGTGCGCTGCATTCCAACAGCATTCAGAAAAGTCCGTATGTGAGATTCACTGATCAGCTTCTTCCATGTTGATCCGAAAGAAGACGCAGCTTCTTCTATATTGCTGGAGCATGGAGGATTACGGGAAAAAATGACCGCGCGTAACCAGAAGCATTTCTCAGCAGTGAACTTGTAGCCAGTGCTGGGGATCCCTCAGGATACGTTGCCAACTTGTTTGAACTGTTGGATCCAGTTTCGAATTGTCGCTTGTCACTTTGAGTAGATATGCACCATTTCTGAGGCTTATTATTGTGGTAGTTAATGTTGAAGAGTACGCGGATCTTCGTATTCTCGCTCACGTGCATGCGACTTGTTGGAAGCCGAATGCACTCGCATGTTCCGAAGCTACTGGCAAGGGTGTTATTGGGTCGATGACGAGTCAGCGGCAGCTTAACTGTAGTCTTGCTAATATTCTGGCAATGCTTCGCACGCGTTATCGCGAGCACATAATCATTTTCGCAATTCCTGGAGGATTTTGATTCCGGTTGCGTACATAATTTGCGGAAGTTTCACGGTGAACTTTTCGATAAATGCGGAGTCGAATGCCAAAACGGTGAGAGGAATGCTGATGTTTAGGATGGAACTTGTTAAACTCTGCGCAGTTTTGGTTTCAAGAACTCGCCAAACGACGCAGGGGATCAATCAGTGATTTATCGCGCGACAGCCGTTCCAAGTGATCAAACGAAAAATTCAACTTCATTGCAGCAAAGAATGCTTGTTCTCGGCGATTCTGCAGATCGATATCGGCTTTGCATCCACGCGCACCAGGACCAGGACAAAATCGAGTGAGTCATCGAATGGATCCAGAAGCGCTATTTGTTTGGTAAATCCAAAAACGCGTTGTGGTGCGGATCAGCAGCTGACGCGCGGGCTCTTGGATCGGTGGCATCCGACATGACTCTTTTCAGTTTTGATGATATCGTAGATGGCGTGCTGGCTCTTCTTCCTCCCTCTTTCGAAACCCGATTCGAGCACGGCTTTCGGGACTGTGTCGGACGACCAGAGTTCCTGAAGTCCGTGTCAAGTATTAAACATCAGAAATTATGACCTGTCACGCAGGCACCTCCCCCGCTTTTCTTAAATTCATCGCTTCAGATTTCCGAGCACTGAAGCTCCAACGAACTGCGACCTTCCGTTTACTCGACAGATGCTAATATACACTTTGGCTTCAGTTTCCACATTTTTATCTACGTTAAAATTTAACGCACACAAATGCAAATGTTCAGGTTGGACGTGGGTCTGCAGCTGTGATTCAATAATGGATGAAAAGCGTTGGTGTTGTGGGCGCTTCGGTGGTGTTCTGGTGGGCAAGTTCTTGGAAAAGGTTTCTCCATTTTGTTGAACACGAGTTCTGTCATTAATCCGAATGGAACAGTGTTGGAAGTAGCCCGCTGCTCCCGGAGGAACCCAAAAGGGACCTCTGGAAGGAGCGGGAATGATTTCCCAAACACCGTCGCCGGGCACACACCCCGGCAAAGTTTATTCCACATAAATACATCAGCATCGCTACATTAAACAACGGGGTTTGGGGAACCATAATATACGGAATAAAATTGAGGGGATTTTTCGGAAGCTTATAGGGAGGTGAAGGTGTCGAGGCTCGAGCAAGAAAACCGGGGAGGATGGTGGGTTGAAAAACCTGTAAGCTGTGAATGCGTTGAAAGCGGCAGCGGGTGCAGCCAAAAAGAAGAAGAATAAATTCCTTCATTGTCCCTACAACATTCCACATCCCTACTTCCGACTCATCCCAGGTACTTTCGCCTTTGGCTCAAGTTCCAATATTTTTGTCGCACATGGAGGCCAGATTATTGTCCAAGAAGCACAGCACACTGACCATCCAACAAGAACACACTCGAAACCAATGACGACAAACTGTTCATCCTGCCAGAGACATGACCTCGCGATCAAGGAACTCCAACTTACGATTCAGTCGCTTCAACAGCAGATACACGATGAATTCAGCTCCCTCCGGAGACTTCTTCAAATACAACCATTGCCAATCACGGACAGCGCCTTCCTCTCCCTGCCAGTCTCGCCCACTGCTTGCCCGTCTATGGAACCCGTACCCTACACACCAGCAGTGCCCTCGAGACCCACGTTTGAATCCATGCCGCATGAAATCCTGGATCAAATTGCCTCGTTCGTGAGCGGCCGTGACATTCTGCAGTTGTCCCATGCCGTTCGACACTACAAGTACATCTCCAAAGCAATGTTTGACTTTGCGCGTCTGCTTATACTGAATTCGCCGCCCAGCCCTGTGGACTTCTGGCCCTGTTTCAACGTGAGACCAATTCTCGATCAGATATCGGAGGAGCACTTGAGCATACTTCAGACATACTCAGCTGTTCTTTCCAAACATGGTGGATACGCAAGAATCGTTGATCCCGATGGAATGGTTGACCTCTTGTGTCATCTTCCCAAAAGCCTTGAAGTGTTGCTCGGCAATGTCCAACGATTGAACAACACCGATAACTTGTTTAGCGCAATATTCCAGGCCAAAAAGAACATCACAAAGCTTACCCTTGATGTTGAATACATAAGTCGTTGCGATTCTGACCCAGCATGGCTCAACATGACAACAAAGTGGCTCGCAAAGCTTCGAATCTACGAGCTTGAATTTCCGCGTTACATGATCATTCCGACCCAAATACGTGGTATGCTTCATCTGGTGCCAAACCTTTCTTTGCTGCATTTGCGAAATCTGGAAGCCCTTTCTGGTGTTGCTTTGTCTGAATGCAAGTCGCTGCGGAACCTCTCGATTTTAAGTTTGGTTGACGCAACAGAGAGGCCTGAAGTGCTCGTGCAGCAACTGCTGGATATTTTGAAAGGAACCAGAATTCAACAATTGCAGGTGCATGTGCCAAAGGGTTTTCGGAAAGTGTTACCATGCGATTTGAAGGATTTCGTGGCTGCCATATTTCTGGAAAATGGATGGCGCGAGCAACAAAAACAGTATGATGACCGACAACTGCGACTGTGTAGGAAGTGAGAGTATTTCTCAGCATCCGCCCTCTTGCCATCATTTATATGACGGAAGGTTTGGAGAGTAGCGAAGGGCATTATCTATTGAACAGGAGGGTTTGGGTCGGCTGCTCTTATTGCAGCGGTGCTCATAAAAACGCGCGTTTCGGCCAGCAAAAAATTAGCAGTTGTGTTCCAAAAAATAAAATTGGATGAAAATGAAATGCGGGAAGAAAGGTTGAAGCAAAGAACGCTGTAGGTTTTTGCGCTGAAGACGCAGTATATTCAAACCTTTGTATTCGAGGCTCCACGTGGTCATCTTCATCTGCGCTGACGTTCTTCGCGTCTGCTCTCTTCCATTCAAAATCTCAGGTGCTTTTCATATTCCATCCATCTCATTGTCCTGTATTTGAGCTTCTCGGGACATTTATTGTCATTGCAATTCAAATGCAGGACGCCTTCTCGGATAAATTTACCATCAATTTTTTTTCTTTCCGAAAAATATGAAAGCAAAATGTCCAAGCTGCGAGCAACACATGCTTACCATCAAGGCCCTTCAACAGCAGATGCTCAATGAGGTCAATTCCTACCTCAGACTCCTTCAGATGCCACCGTTTGAGAGCATCTACAGCTCCTTCCTCTCCACGCCAGTTACTACAGCTGTTGTTGACGCTGTACCTTCAGAACCAGCCATCCCCGTGACACTGACGCTGGAATCCATGCCGCCTGAAAGCCTGGACCAAGTTGCGTCTTTAGTGAGCGGCAATGACATTTTGCAGCTGTGCCACGCTGTTCGATACTACAAGTAGCAATGTATGCCGTTGCGTGCGTATATTCAAAGAACAATACGTCAAAACCTGCAGAACTCTGGCCCCATATTGACATGCGACATGTGCACTGCTTGTTGATATCACTGCGGACACGTCATTTACTTTCAGGATACTCGCGTATTGTTTCTAGACATGGCGGAAAAGCAGGAATTGATGAGTCTCATGGCATAGAGGGCGTCTTCAGTGCTCTTTCTGAAAGAATTGTGGTCACAGTCAAAAACGCGCACGAATTGAATTGCACAGACGAATTCTTTGCCGCAGTCTTCACGGCCAAAAAGACAATCGTGCGGCTGTTCTTTGGGATGACTATTTTAACCCTGGTAAATCCGAACCAGCATACCTCAAACTGACTACAAAGTGGTTGTTGAAGCTTCCAATCTACGAGCTTCGATTCTTGGGCTACTCCGCCGATCCAACCGAAATACTGGGTGAGTTTCATATGTTGCCAAACCTTGGCTCGCTGTATCTGCGAAATCTGCAAGACTGTGCTGGCGTTGCTTTGTCGGAATGCAAGTCGCTCAGGTACCTAACACTTACGCGGCTGTTTGAAGGGGAAGAAAGCCCTCAGAGCCTTGTGCAGCAAATGCTGGATATATTGAAAGCGACCCAGATTCAGAAAGTGAGAGTGCCACTGCCTTACAATTAGCAGAACTTTATACGTAGCGATGGCACGGACAACTCGGACGACATGAGAGAATGGATCTGCATGCACCAATTTATATTGTATGCAGAAGGCTGGAAGTAGCTCTCACGTAGAGGTTTTGCATAAGTAAGCTTCAGTTGGGATTTTTGGAGAGCAGAGTAAAGCTCAGTTCATGTTTGTTTAGAACTGCGCAAAATTAAAACGACTCCAGTAAAACGCTCCTCCTTTTATCTGATTGATATCTCATGCGTAACAATTTGCGCCAGTTTCACGGTGAACACGCTTTCGAATCTCGATCAAAATGGACTCACACGCCAAAATATACGAAGCGATGAACTCTGTGCTTCGAAGGGAAGTAGTTGAAAAACGCGCTGTTTTGGTTTCAAGAACTCTCGAAAAATGCGTCGGAGCTATTGAATCACACGAAAAATGCATCGGAGCTATTGAATCAGTGATGACCACGCGACTGATGTCCCGAGCAATCAACAAGCATCGCGAATTCATCGTAGCAGAAGATTTACTCGTTGCCGCGATTTTGTAGATCCTTTGGAGCTCGCACAGCAATTGCTCAACATTGTGAATACAACCAAGATTCAAAAAGTGGTGGTGCTACTGCCCGAGGATTGGCTGACATTTCTACCGAGCACTCTACACGAGATAACAAATCCTTTGTTTGCGAAACACGGATGGTACCAGCATCCTGTACATTTGGTGAAAGATGCAGTGGGACAGTGCATTGCTGGCTGGGGGCGAGGTTAGAACGCGGTTTATGCTGTTTGAATCAAGATATTTATCATTCACGTTTTGAATATCGTGAATAAAGAGCGCGATGTATACGCGTTCGGTGGTACCTTGCTCAATATATCTTCGAAACGATCCGTTGCTGGATTTTTATCGTCGGCGATGAAAGTGTAGATACAATTTTTTAACGGTTAAAAATGAACTGCCCCAGCAAACTGTCCATGCTGCCAGCGACACGAGCGGACGATCCAAGCGCTTCAACAGCATATGCTGAATGAAGTGAACTCCCTCCGCAATCTGCTTCAAATGCCACTGTTGAAGAGCATTGACAGCTGAAAATCAAGATATCATAAAGGTTTTTATAACGCGAAAAACAAAATGACTCAATGAGAAGCGACAGTCATGTTCAGAGTTCTGCGTGTTCATCTTCATCTGCGCTGACTTCTTCGGCATCTGCGCTCTTGGCATCATCCTTCTTTTCTGCCTTCTCCTTCTCCTCCGCCTCCTTCTTTTCCTTCTCATCCAGCTTGTCCTGTGTACAAGAAATGAGCATAAATTTAACAGATTTATACAAACGAAACAAACCTTGGCTTCCTTCTCAGCATCCTTCAGGTCATCGAATGTCTTTTTGGCAAACTCCTTGGCCTCATCGAGATTGTCTGTCACGATTATGTTGTCAAAGATGGTTCCAGACTTGACTTGCCACAGGTCGAAACCAACGTGACCGTTCTTGAACGCGTAAATTTCGGTGTCCTCCTTAAACTCGGGGTTGTCAATTTCTGGGTGGACCCATGCGCCCTTGTAGGCGGGGTTGGGGATTTTCTGTTGGAAAAGTTTTTGAACGCGTCAGTGATCGAGGGACAGAATTTCCACAGGGTAAATTCTTACGTTGGCAACCCATTCACCCTTGTAATCAGGGTTCGAAATCTTTGGCGCTTCCCACTCTCCATCCATCTCATCGTCCCAGTCTTCGGGCTTCTCGGCATCGGGGTCTACGATCGTGGCAGGGATATCGTCCCAGTTGGCGGGCTTTTTGTCGGTGGGGTCAGAAATTTCGGCTTCATCGACCCAGTCGCTTGGCTGAATAGTTTCATACGGGATTAGTTGTGTGTAGGGAGGGTTTCGAGTGGTTGGAGAAATGACCCGCCTTGGAAGCGTTGGGGTCCTTGATCTTTTTAGGTGGGAGAAGGTCCCATGACTCAAGAATGGATCCAGACTCTTTCGTCTCGCCGTCGAGGAGGATCGAGTAAGTTTGATCGGGGTGGAGAACGAACGTGTATTGGTCTAAATTAACATGTCTCGTTAAGAATCCCACAAATTCGCGATTCATAAAAGGGATCAAAGAGGCAACTCACGAGTAAATTGATCGCTTCCAGGAGTGATGGTCTTTTTGATGAGATGGTTCTTTCCCTTGTAGGTGATGATTGCGTGGATCTTTTTGTCGTAGCCGCAAATGTCTGGGCCAAACATGATGGAGTAGGGAGTGTCGCCGTTGAACGTCTTTGCTTCGAACTTGGGCAACAGTTTGATGTAACCACCGCCGCAGTCTGTCAAATATTAAATTTAAACACACTTGTTCCAACACAGGCACTCGCATCCCGTGACAAGTAAATAAAGATCTCACCAATGTTCTGCTCAAACTTTGCAGTAAACTGCAGCACAAGGTCCTTGCCCTTGTTGTCAAACTCCTTGTCAAGCGGCGCCGACATTGCGTAGAATTTGGCGTCCTGGCTCGTTTGCAGACCACGAGACGCTTTCGAATCGGCAAAGAACTTTCCGGCCGTGACTTTGAATTTGCCGTAGTCGTCTTTCGATTCAGATTGGACCCATCTTGCCGGCAGCTTGTCGCCTGCGAATGTCCGAGAATTCTCAATGTTATGGCGATGAGTGGGATCTAGCGAATTGAGCAAGAGCAGTGTTACCGGCAAAGGTCTCCTGGAAGTAGATAGTCGCGGACGCGAGAGGGAGCGCGGCGAGGAGGGTGGAGGCAATGGTTGCAAAGTTGACCATATCTCTGTTTAAAGTGTGCTCGTTAGCGCTCGGTGGATGGGGTGCAGTTGCTGTGGTTGGGCAAGAATGCGTGGGTGTTGGCTTACATGTTTTTACAATGTTTTTCTGTTGGTTTATTTTCTGGTTGGACACGTCAATTTAACAGCCACTCCTGCATACAAAATACACTGGCCAGCGGATACTGCCGGATTTATTTACGCCTCCTGCATACAAAAAACATTGGAAGAATTCAGTGTTTCAAGACGTTCAGGACGCTCGCGCCATCCTTTTCGCAGAAACAACGCAGATATCGAACGCTTCAAGTCATCACGCGAAATTGTCTGCCAAATGGAAGGTGGGTGTATCGTTACTTGCTGAATGCTCGTTGGTTTCACGAGATTGACCACTTTCTGCACGAGCTCCTCCGGACTTGCCTCCCCATGAAACACTTGTGCAATTGACAGTTTTTTGCAGCAACCTGCATTCAGACAAAGCGACCGCGCCACAGTCTCCAAGACTTGGCAGCTGCAGCGAGCCAAGCATTGGCATCAGATGGAGCACGCCCATTATTTACGTCGGAAGTCTCGGAATACTCGTGAATCGAAGATTAAGGATAGGAAGCTTGACGAGCCACTCATCTTTGAGCTGTTTTGGTTGGACGAGGGAAAAAAAATTCACAAGCAATAAAAAAGGTTTTCTGAGTACTTTGTGGGGGCATGTGTTCTCATCCCAAAAACAAAAAACATAAAACAAAAAATATGTCGTCGTGTTCTTGGAGACGGACACTCGCAGAGATGCTCAGTGCGCGCGGTTTGATGCTCAAGACCACGGACAGAACTGGAGTCCACGAAGTGTCGCGAAGTGTACTCGGGTCCAAATGAAACAACGCTGGTTTACCACTTGACCCTTGGCCCTGGAGAGTCTCTGAAAGTGCGCAGTGTGGAGCAAATCGGAAACGTCCTGGCAAAGCTGCAAATACGCCCGCCATTGCATCGTCGTCCACAACTGCGAGACTGTTGCGTCATCAGCGAAAAAGGCACTGCAGAATGGAAGCAATCGGGTGGAATTGTTCAGCCAGGAAGAACTGAGTGTCAATTGGATGAAGCATGCGTCCATGCCTCAAGTGCGCGTCCTGTCTGAACCAGAGAAGCGCGTCTTTTACAAAAAGTGGAAGGACTCTGAGTTGCCTGCCATCAGCTGCCAGGACCCCATGGCACGCTATCTTGGCCTCGTGCGCAGGGATGTGGTGAAGGTGGTGCGTAAGAGCGAGACTGCTGGTGAGAGTGTTGCATTTCGTGTTGCATACTGAATCAATACAAAACAAAATTGTTTTTAATCAATTTCTTTTATTATCGTGTTGAATTTAACCAACCCAACCGAGCCCAGTTTATTTCCGATAGATTCTCAAGTAACAACCAATCTGACTGGCAACAGTCCCAAGAGCTGCCACACCACCTCTTTCGTTTGTGGAAAGACTTTCATCAGTGACATTCGTAAAACGCTGATCCATCTTCTCAAAAAAGTCCACTTCTTCTTCCATGCTAAGTCCCCTCCTCTTGTACACAAGCCAGATTTCCGAATTTGCAGCACAGCAGCCACTCAAAGTAGCCATCAAGTCTTCAAAATATTCCGTTTCGTACACCACATCTGCAGCGATAATCAAATCAAATGTTCCCAATTGGCGTACTGCTTCCAAATCCCCCCACCACATTCCTTGCAGACACACTTTGGAACTGACAGCTGCGACGGATGATTTGTTTGCTTCCAGGTTTTTTCGGGCAAGTGAAAGACATTCAGGAATATCGCTCAATACAACGTTGGCCTGGATCATTGACGCAATAAGCAGTCCAACAGTTCCGGTGCCACATCCAAGATCCAAAATTTTCGGCACGCGGACATTTTGATTGAACCCTCGAGAAGACAGCAAGCCGGAGAGTGCATCACAAAGAACCAGAGCAGAATCCTGCGAACAAGAACAGTGAGCATTTTTGCCCGCAGCCGCCAGATGCCAATGAACACATATTTACCCAAAGACGGCCATGGATTCCTGCATCCGACTCCTCACACGTAAGCACGTGATTAACCGAACTGACGGGTAAGGTTGTCGTGATTGGAAAAGTTCGAATCATACTTGGAGAAATAAGTTCATCAGCATCGTCAACATCGTCAACATCAGGTGAATCTTCGCTCAAAATGGCAATGGGGCCGGTCAAGAGTGGTACAACTCTGTTGTTGTTCGCTGGTTTCAGGTGGATCCATATGGACGAGTTGTGAGTTGCTGTCGAAGGCAAGCGAGACGGGAATGTCACCAACAGAGGGAGAACAGCTTTTCCCTTTGGATCGAGGGTAAATATGTTCGGGGTCACAGTCAGAAATCCTGATACATTCGAAAGGGATTGATCTGGATAACCCATTGACGCATCTCCGAGAAAGGCAGACACTTCAAGATTCACTTGCTCATCAAAGTCCACAGATCGGTAGAGTCCCATGTCACTGGAGAGCATAATTGGCACCATGATAGGATCCGAGTTTGGCAGCTGAACAGCCCTAGGCAATCCCGAACGCAGCATCACACGATACATGAGAAGCTGGGGAGAACCAGAAGAGAGGATGGAGGGGGCGTCTTGATTCACGGCCTGCTCGGCGGAGACGGCCAAAGCCGCAAGCGAATCGAGTCGCGCTTGGATCATAGAACCATTAGCCGGATCCAGTGGGTGTGGATGCAGCAGTGGTGGCAGAGGAACTGTCGGTGTTGTTGCTGTCACATATGCGTCTGATGCACCAGTTGAATTGAGCGAGCTCATGAGCGAGGCAGCCCCGGCGAAGTCGTCCACCTGTTCCAGTGCCCTGTTTGGAGGTATCCGGTGAGTTGAATGCTTGGAGTGGCCAGCAGCAGTTGATTGAATGAAGGACCACTAGCCATGCCCGGAGATACACGGCAACGGCCCACTCGTAGCTGCCCTTTGTCGACGCCTGTTCCAGCTTGAGACACTCGCTGGCATACGGTCGGGGGTTGTCGCAGGCAGAGCCAAAGCGTTCAGAAACCAATGACTTGAGCATCTCCAGCCTATTATTTTTAACCCTAAGTCCTTGCATCGTCGTACCAAACCAATTTAACTTGAAAGAACGCAGGCATGGGACAAGAACAGTCCGCCACACGCGTCATGCGTCTCGTAGTCGACGACCGGCTCGCTGCAAACCCGTACACACACCGTTCTTGTTTCCCTCACTATCCTCAATCACCACTCACAAATTCCACCCCCGCAGCGCACTTCCTGCCCCCCAACGGGATTCAATCGGCGGTATGAGCGCAACCACTGCTTCAGTTCCTCGTTCCAATTCCAGTTGGTCCGTCTTGCTGAATGGATCGCATGTTCTCGCATTGAATGGGTACGGTTCTTCATGTTGTCACCCAATTTACACAGCGTCGCTGAGTCCTCCGTTTCCAATCCAGATCGGTGTCTTTCGCGGGATATTCTGACTTGCGCGGCATTGTAATTCGTGCAGCAGAAGTCTTGTCGCCATCCACGTCCCCAGCAATCCAGCAACTGGCCTCCGGTTGCTTCCTGTTTCTTCAGTCGCATCATCTGCTGGACCAAAAACCAATCAGTATGCTGTCCGAAAAGTCCTCCAATGTTTACATGACAGCCGTTTCAACCAGCAGAAACAGCAGGCGAATTCACCTGACCAATCCCGAAGCAATTTGGAAGTTTACTTGCAAACTATCAGAAAGCACGACAAGCCCTCCATGTTTACAAGTACCTCTGCTTCTGTCCGACTTGTTCACCGACGTGATTCAGCATTTGTCAAAGAAATTGGCAAGTCCAACACTTTATTTTTGTGGAAGATTTAACTTAACCGTCGCCGAAATAACTGAAAAACAGGCCGAGACAGTAGACTTTCAATGTGCGCCAATGAATTTTCGGCCAACGTCAGTTCGGCAATGTATTGAGTCCATGGACCTCCACAGCACCTCCGCCGATTTCGAAATCAACGTGAACGCGAAAGAAAACACCATCAATCTGGTGTGTCTGACATGCACATCACAAAATGCCAGTTCGCTGTCTTCCACAAACCAAGTAGCAACTCTGTCAGATGAAAGACGCTTCATGGAGCTTGAGGCCATAGCCACCGCAACAAGTATTGATGCAGCGATGCAACGTTTCGAAAACATGCAGTCCTATGCCAGCAGTGGAGCCGAAATGTTGGAGAAATTCAATTTTGATGCCATTGCAAACAGTCTGCGCTTTATATCAAATGTTGGGGAGATGATACCCTTCATTTCATGCGCCTGCAAAGTTTTATCAATGATGACAGCGTACATTGATTCTTTGGAAGAGACGAAAAACGATATGGTGCAACTGAAAAAGGTGACTTCATCAAGCCCCTCCCGGCAAAGTGAACCACATTAACATGCATTTCTCAGCATTGCCGACTGCTGGAAGAAGCCATCAATCTCAAGATCAAAGTCTTTTTTGACGAAGATTCCAGATGGATTGTTGATGACGAAACGTGTTTGACATGTTATAAAGTCAGCTTAAATGAGGCTGTAGATGCGCTCAGCAGTGCTATCAAGCGGGTAGACACTTACAGCAAGGAGGGTTTGATCTCGAAATCGGTTAGTTGCTTGCATTGCATGCCCAGTGCTGAAGCAACCCAACCAACTCAACAATTCATTTAGATGAACCGGAGCAAGATGGATTTGAAAGCAGAGGAACGAAAACTCGACTTTGCGTTGAAATCACTCACTATCCTGGACCCGTTTCAGCTGGCATTTGACATGTCGCAAATTGAGCACTTTTTCCA
Organism: Chytriomyces cf. hyalinus JEL632; assembly: GCA_025435555.1. Lineage (NCBI taxonomy): Eukaryota > Fungi > Chytridiomycota > Chytridiomycetes > Chytridiales > Chytriomycetaceae > Chytriomyces > Chytriomyces cf. hyalinus JEL632. The sequence continues at coordinate 1,313 of JAIWWG010000198.1, read as the reverse complement.
ATCGGCGGATGCAAAGCTTTTCTGGAAGTCATCACGCTTCCGAGACAATGTCACAACCATAAAGTTCATTAAGGAGCTCCACCGCCACTGTTTAAAAACCAATTTGTCAATGCAAGATGAGATGCCCATCATCCAGGCTGTTGATGTGAACATGGATGGATACGTTCATGTTGAGGAATTTGCGCGAGTGTTCAATGCGGAAACTGTTGGCGAAACCGTGTCGCTACTTTTGAAATCCAAGATAACCTTTGACCTGGGCGAGCTGAGAGAAGTGTGCAATCCAACTGACTACGCTGCAGACGCTGTTGACCTTTTGAGAGACTACATCTCTGGCACGAGGGACTCGCTTGTGAACGCCCTTGACAAGGAGATCCAAGAAGTCAAAATACATTCAGTTTTCGTATTGCACGCGACTGCTGGATTCGGCAAGTCGGTGATTGTCGCAAAGCTGGCTTCCCTGTCCAACAATTCTCGTCGAGCACCTGCGGTTGGTTTTGCTGACTCTTTTTCCACCGCAGCCGAAACAAGCAGGTTGATGTATTTGCTTTACTTCTTCCGGCACGACGACAGAGAGATACGAACGTTTGACCAGTTCCTGAAAACGCTTGTGTACCAGATGTGCTGTCAACTGAGGTCCAAAGAGTTCCAAGACAAGGTGGAAGCCATTCTGAAGCAGAATCAAGAAGATCAAATGCCTAAAAGCATCACTGCGGAAGGAGCTGCAAACGATGCTGAAAATGATGAAACCCTACTGGACGCGGTTGTTGGCAAACTGTCTTCAATGAACAACGTTGTCATTCTGATTGATGCGTGCGACGAATGCGCCGTGGACTCATGGCAACCTTTGGCGGACTTTATCAAAAAGCTAACATCAAAAAGAGAGGCAGGCACTCTGGCACATGTTGCTCGAATTGTGATGACAATCAGAAATGACGAAACTTCCAAACAGTCAAAATTCAACGACTTTATGAAACTGATCAATGGCACAGCCGGAAGCAAGGAGAAACAAATGTACGATATTCATGAGCGCAATCTTGAGGGAATTTTGGCCAATAACGAAGAAAGAGATACAGTTTTGAGCAAGGAACGCAATCGGATGGCGGTGCAGATCTATTTTGAATCCAATATTCCCCATCTTTCGCAGCGCGGCTGCCAAATTCTCGTTGAGAAGTCAAAAGGAAATATGTTGTGGGCGCGGCTTGCGTTGAACGTGATTCGAGATGCTCGCCTGGATGCAGACGTGACATACATTGCACACAATTTGCTGAAACCAGACATGGGGAGTCTGTACTTGGAATTCTTCAAATCGGGAG